>CM077104.1:5056287-5090949 GCA_039619505.1 Cimex hemipterus
GCTATCAGACTACAGTGTATATTCGATTTTAACACTGGGATAACAGAAGGTCTCAATATAAAAAAACGTGTGACACGAGCTTTATCATCTCACCCAAGACGTTACATAAAAAGAATAATTAATGCAAATAAGTAATTTGATCTATTAGACCACTAAGCATAAATGGGTTAAGAACAATCCCGATGTATACAAGAGTCTATAAAAATATATTGAAAATGGATAATAATCAGAATTAATAAACAAGCCAAATATTTTTAATTTACAATAGGAAGTTTAAACCCTCATCAAAGACGGATCACTCACTCATCAAATTCAATATATTGTTTCTTCTTGTTTAAACTTGACACCCCTCTATTACGTGAGACACATCGAGCAAGCTTTCTCTGCATAAGGGCCACCTGCGCGGGCTTTGGCCCAAGAGCAGGTGCCCATGTGTCAACCGAGTATGGCCAATCCTCAGTCGGGTGAGGACGATCCCTTGTCTCCTGCTCAGATTCTCTGAGGGCCATCTACCGGTCGTGCTGTTGACTCTCAAGAGCCTCTCCAACAATCCCGCCCGCTGACGCTGCCATCTTTCTTTTATCATATTTTTAACTGCGTGCTTAGCGTCAGGGGGCCTGATCGCGATGGTCCGATCTGGAGGGTGGGACGTACCGGCTTTCGGCCGACGTTTCCGGGAATCCATACAACAACCACCGTTTATCCGAGAGACTCCAGCTCCGCGTATTTCTCTAGCAAGAGCACGGCGAAAGGGTCCACAGAGAACCTGTCGCGTATAGTCCAGACAGCGCTCAGAGAGTCGGTACATACGAGGAAGGCTGAACCCTCCCCGGTCCGAACCGCCTCGAGAGAGTGCCAAATCGCATACAGCTCTGCCGTGTATACGCTGCAGTGAGGAGGCAACGACCAGAAGGTGGCTACACCCCACTATACACAGCACACGCCACACCTAATCTTGGTATTGGAATTGACGTAATTGATTGACATAATGTTCGACGAACCTAACCTTTCTAATTTCATGCTTAATTTAGTCATTAAATCAACGTAAAGGAATGATATTCTGTTTTTGACTCATCATGGCGCTAACCGATAACTGTTCATATACGGTGAATCACTGATCAATTTCCTGGGATCGTCAATTCCAATTCGTTGTGTAGTATCATGTGACTTGCTTCATGACGTGGTTTGTCGTTGATGTTATCGTTGATGGTAGTTTGTTTATTCCTTGTTCTATATTCTGTTTTGATTGATTGTATGTTGTACTATAGACCGTTTTGTTGCAGAATTGTCTTGTGGGTTGCATATTAATTTTGTGTTCTTGGTTATTTACAATTGCATTTCTAGGGTCGTGTACTTTTATTGTCCTGGGTGATTTTAATTAAGTCAGCGATATATATCTGCAGAAAGTAGGTTTCTTAGGTTAGGTGTAAGTCAAGGAGTTTTTTGTTGTTTGCTCTCAAACTAGCGAAAATAGACGAACCCATATAAACATGAGTCATCTCCTCGCTGTCCATCTAACATATGATAAATATCGAACCAATCCAAAAGTTATACTGTTTATATTTGTTTATTTGCCAATGAGTAAAAGAGAGTCTTTTGTTCCTATTGTAGATCCATTATATTTTTATTGCTAATTAAGTTATTGACGTAGTAAGTTAAATAAGTTATGATATAACTTAAAGATATTCACATTCGGCCATTTCTCCTCCGTTTTGGTCACAAGACTTTTCGTAGAGCCGCTGCCTTGTCAGATACAAGCGGGCCAGAGGCTTCATTTCCTTTCCGGAAGGATCGTAAAACGGCGATCTAGGATCCGAGGGGAACGTCGTCGTTATCCTGCGAATGTTGTCCCTGGGCTCCGTCGGCTGATCCGGCGACTGGAACAAAAACAAGATTTATTGCTTATTTGGAATTTAATCTTGTTTTGCTGAAAATCGTGGTTTTGTCTTTTTTTTAACGGTGTACATAATTAAAGCGCGGACAGCTCCGCTTCATACCAGGTGAGTCGTGACATTCAATTAACCACCTTGGTGCCACCACTTCTTGAGTAGAAGTTTAGAAGTTAAGTGGATGTTTTGAACAAGGAATACGTTTAGAGACAAAAAACAAGTAATATTTGAATAGTTCGAAAGATAAGATAACTATGCCCATGAGAAAATGTATAGGGCGCTTAGAAAATTCGCCTTTGTTGCCCCTTTTGTTTCAACAATAAATTAACCCGACTTAACGAAATAAAAGCTTTCAGGGACTGGAGGAATCGGGCTTTTGTCTTGGCCCGCCATTGCACCTTTCCAGCTATTTTCGTCAATACCTTGCATTCTTCGACAAGGATCACAGCACTTCCTTATCGTAGCCATTGAGTACAAGAGCTCGATGAGCCGACAAAGTTTCTTCACTAATTAACAATGTGTTGCGAAATTTTGTATATTAAAAAAAAGCAAGTGAAAGGGTTTCCATCTGGCCAAATATTTACAGTCGGTTTTCTCCGTAACACCGTTGTTATTAATGTGCAAAGAATTAAGTGAAAAGGTTTTTCGTTTCTTATTAAAGAGAGGGTTGCGCTTTATTTTTGTCTCCTTTTTTAACGAACGGACTCTATCTCTTCCTCAACGAGATGAGATCTAATATAGCACTTTTTGCTTCCATGTCCGTCAAAATTAGTACGAAAGGGCAAAAACCTTTAATAAATACTGGGGATAAGAAGTTGAATCGTTAGAAACAATTGGCCTTAAGTTTCAACTTCGGGCTTTTTGCCATTCTTGTGGAAGGGTTGGCGGAGAAAAGTGAAGATTTATTTGTAAATGGAAATTCACCTTTTTCTTCTGGGTTTCCCATCTATTTTATATTTATATTCCTATTTTTTTCTTTTTGGCAAAAAGGAAGGAATATTCCAAAGGTGGGGGTGAGATAGGATGTTGGTGTCCGAGTGCATCGAGCGGCGTATCTAGCCGAAGATTAGCCGAAGATCGTGGGTTCGAATCCCGCTCGTTACACTGATTTTTTTAATCTCAACTAAAAACCTTAATTAATTGAAAGACTGGTGAAGCGAACCAGGAAAACTAGTGAATTGTATATTATTTTACCATTTTATATTCTAACATATTTGAAGAAGAAAAAGAAGAAAAAACTTCTTTTTTCTGGAACTGGTGTCCCCTAAGATTAATTAATATATATGAAATAAATAAAGGAGAAGAATAGTAACTTTCCGTGTAGGTCACTAGTAATTTTATTAGTACTGATTTGTTCGTAGTATTAAGGAAAACTGTCAGGACGTTTATTCGTATTATTCACAAGCTGTTTTATGTATAAGCAAATAATTAATAATAGAAAACATGGGGAAAATTGTTTGAAAACCACTAACCGAAAGATAACAAGATAAATAGTTGTTTATGCTATGTTTTAAATAGGGAATATTAATTAGACGTAAACACAATTAATACTCAATCCAAAACAAGGACAAAAGATTTTTCAATGTTTACTTTTTACGGAATTTAAAATGTTTGTTCAGCCTCAATTAAATTCTGAAACAATAAACTGTTTAGTTTTCATCTTTGTTTACGTAATTTCAATTTTAAAAATGCCACTTCATCGCTGAGGATATTGCGCGTGGTGTGACTCTTACTGATGATGAACGTTCCATCAGGTATGCGGCTATTGCCATCGAAGTCACCTAAGAAACTGTTGGACGTTTTCGAACCATAGAAGGTCCGGTTCTGGACGGCCTGGGGTTTTTTGCAGGGGAATGTTGCCTTACTGTTGTTCAAGCAATTCATCAGCCACTCGCTATGTGGATGAAATTTTGGTACTTCATGCATTGCCCATTCTCGATGAAATCAGCTACAATCCTATGGAATATAATACACGTCCAGACATGAACCCATCGAAAATTTATGGGATAACCTCAAAAGACGAAAAGATTACGTTCATCACTTCCTGATACTATCTAAAAAGAACTCTTCCTGAACAATGGGCTTACTACATAGAGCAAAGAGATATTTGCAGACAGCATATGACCTATTGCTCCTTATAAAGGGATAATATTTGTAATTTGGCTATAAAGTAAGATTCAATTTTTTTTAGAATAGAACAGGAATTTCATTTACAAATCTATACATTATATACAGTGGTTTACTAGCGTTTCTGACTAGTGGCACTTACCTCCAGATTGTTAGGATATACGGAAATTTCTATTATTTACAGGCCATCACTTTACATTGGAGAAGAGCATTCTTTCCTCTCCTGTGCATGTCCTGTCTATGCAATAATGGCCTACAATACTAACTTTCAAAGGCTCAAATATTAAAAATTTGGATTTGACAAAAATCCACCAATGGCTTATTTAAAAATTTTAGGTTTTTATGTTTTAACATGTATAAAATATATTTTTGTCGTAATGTATGCATGCATGATCAACATCCATACTTGGGGGACAGTAGGCAAAAAGATGTTTATATTTAAGGCTCAGAACGATGTAAAAACTTGGACCTTATGTTATTTGAAATTTTCTTAGACGTGCCTAACAATGTTACAAGTTCACTTACCGTATATGTGATCCCTGAGTCGGTCCCAACATCGTACGGATAGAGATTCAGAACTTTGTTCTCGACCCAGGAGCAATTTGAAAGACAGAGTTCAAGTCCTGAAACTCCCACGACCCAATCCGGCGAGGGATCTGAAAAACGAGAGGGCAAAGTGATACTAAGTAAATCTTCCTCTTATTTAATTTTTACTCCCTTCTCTTAATTAATCATGATAATGACATGAAGGTAATATACAACCCTTGAAGATATTTTCTCTTAAATTCTGACCCAATATTATGTCCCGAACAGCATTTGTATTTAAACTTCGGATCGGAATTCCTTGGCTCTAAATTAAAAAAAGCTAAAAAGTTTCTCTTATTTTTAAAATACCTTTGCTGAAACAGATAATGAGATCACAGGTAAGTTAAATAATAAAGAAAGTTAATCTCAGATTCTGAGTTATCAGAGTGGCCGTTCAATTAATTAACTGTTAATCGTTTACCGCGTAAAACGTAATTGAAAATACTTGGGTTTTGTATGTAAACTGAGTATTTCATTTAATTTTCCAAGCAATTAAAAACATCGATTTTCATGAAAGAAATCTTCCAGGGTTTAAATGTATAAAGAGTCAGTTACATCGAGTGTTTTCACCAATGGAGAAAAATCTTATTTAAACATTTTTTTCTTTCAAGCGACATAATGTACATATTGGCTAAATTAAAAAGGAAAATAAATTAAAAGAAAATGTCTCTCTCTCCTCTCTCTCTGCCTCTCTCTCTCTCTCTCTCTAACTCTCTGTTTCTTTCTCTCCTTTTCCCTTAGTACCTCTATGTTTCTTCTTTTTGCGAATACATTGCATATATCATATATAGTTATAGCACTATATAAATTATATTAATGAATATTAATTAAAAATATTTTAAACATAATTATACACACATAAACAATCATTAGATAAATAGACAAAAATGCAGACAATACTGTAGGAACATATATGAAGACGAGTAGGTATTTAGATAGATAAAACGTGACACAGAATGTACAAACAGGTCTAGGATGAGAAAAACAGGCAGACGTAGATAGGGATGGTTAATTAAAAAAGATATAAACAGGTAGATTTAGTGGATTCTAGGACACACATAGAAAAACCAAACTGAAGAATCCTGAAAAGATTTTAAGAGAACTATAAACAACTAGCCATATAAATAATAAGCTATAAGATAAACCCAAATAGAAGAACGTATGAATATTTTATAAATTGTTACATATAATTGCGTCATGATAATAAATATATGTGTTGATAATTTTTTTGGGTGTAATACGCAATATTAATATATTATAATATTGAGTCCAGTAATATAATAACAATATTAATCAGTTTTAAAATATCATATTTATTAATAGACGTAAGCAGGGATAGATTACGTAGAAATTTCTACTTGTTGCATACAGTTTATCTATTTGTATTTATTGAAAATTAATTTGAACTTACCTATCATAGAAACCAAAGATATAAGATGGTTTTTGTTGTCCACTCTGAATACCGCGAAAGTTTTACTTGTGACGTTCGGGTAGGTGATCCCTCTCGCTTTTATTATCGTCCTTATATTTTCGCTCTGTAAGAAAAAAAGGTTGAAAAATGAATTTTTCCCATTCAAAACGGAATGTCGGCAGAGTTATAGCTGGGGGAAGAGGCAAAAATGTGTAAATGATTGATTCTACTCTGGAGCTTTTGCTCCCTCATGACAAAATTGATGGATCAAAATCTCATCTGGACTCAGACGTCAAAGGTTGCAAGTCTGAGGCATTGGAATTCTTTTTAAGAAGACCAAATAAAGATATTAGAAAGATGGGGGTTATATAAAAAAAAACATGTTTTATTATAATATAATTGGGAGATCTCTTTGTACTGTCTGTAGGAATGATGAATCTGGTAGCTTGATAGGCCAAGAATGTAACTTTTTAGGTAAAATAAAATATTACATATAGAGTTTAAAAAAAATTGGGTGATTATTATATAATTTTATTGGTGATAAATTGTTGAAGAACAAATGGGTTGATTGCAAACTAAGCTTTACAAAGTCTCTAACTTTCCTTGATTAACGTCTACAATCCAGCTCGTTTATCCGATAGCGAAACTTTTCATGGTAATGTTACCTATGTTCCTAATGTTCGATCTGAAAGTATAGGTCGAAAACAAATGACTCGGAGGGCCTGCAGTGGATTCGATTAGGTGGATTATCTCCCCCCCCGCAAGATTGAAATATTAAGTCCTTTTATTCGAGAGTCGTTACACGGGGTGATTCGTCTTCAAATTGTAATCCCGAACTTCATTACGCCCGCGATAAAAATTACCGCATTACTCAGTTTTCACCACGCCGTTTCAAAACTGCAGCTCTCTTTTTTTAGGCAATTTATCGTCCTTGATAAAAGGCCGAATTGCAGCTATTCTTTAGGGTCGACAGGCTGACGAAAGCTAATGAATTTGTCTAGATCCTTTACCTCGGATTTTAATTCAGATTCCAGGACTCTGGTCGAACCGAGCTCGGCCACTTGCCTCAAACCCTCGGACGCTTTTCCACCGTACTGCCAAAACCTAAACAATAAACAAACAACATTATTTTCTTATTTTCAAAGACGGCACAGTTATCTCGTTTTATCTCCTTTCGACAAATGAGCATATTTTTTTTCCAACTTGTCGTCTTTCTCCTTTTGACTCATCAATCGGTGCCACGGTCTCCATCGAGCATCTTTTATGCTAGCTTCTTTTATCAATCATATATCCATCTGTCATCGTGGACTTTACTTTTACTTTTTAACCTACTCCATTCATTTTATATAGTACTTTCTCACATTAAAACAGGTCCTTTTTATTTCATATTAATTATTCAATTAATTATTTAAAATTTTCACGTTTTTAAACTATATATTTCAATACATTATAGAAACCTTATACAATTTATGAACCAACTAACCTGCTCAAAAATGAATAAGAATATTTATAATTTTAATTAAATTAACCGACTTTTCTTGTTAGGTGGATAAAACAAAATAGAATATACAAACCGAAAAAAATTTTTTTGTTGGCCTTCACTTTTAATAACCGATTTACTTATTACTAAACATGAAAGATACTCATTTTGTAAGCAAACAACTTTCCTCTTTTTTCCTACATTTTAATTCTTATACATGAAGTTCACAATATTATTGTGAGAATGTATTATCGTGTTCACCGCCAAGTGGATATCGCAGAGGCAGTTGGCGTTTTTCAAAGCGGGGTTTCCAGATTCCGAAGTGCCGGTAGGTTGGCTGGTAGTGGATCGGAGCGCATTCCGACTCTAAGGGAAGACAAAAATATTGCTGCAAGACAGGGCCCTTTCTATAGTACCAGATCATAAATGAAGAAAATCGTTGGTGAGACGCTGGCCTCACATCCTATGCCCCTTTGAGACATCCTGCAGCCCAGCAACTCAAGAGAATATGATGTTTAATCAGGCGCGACGAGTCTACCAGTCTACAGGGGAAGCGTACATTTTTCGTTGCGTGCTCCCTGCAGTGCAATTTGGAGGAGTCAGTGTAATGGGCTGGGCTGGGATTTACACTGGAGGAACTGGAATCCATATCATTGAAGGCAACCTCACCACAATCCGTTTTGTCTCTCAAACCAGGGATTTGCGATTTCTGGATGACAATGCCAAACCTCTTACAAGCAGCAGATTTGTTCATAAAAGTTTAGAAAACCTGGGGGATTTTGCACCGTCCCTTTCCCCATTGTCTCTGGACCTCAATTCTATTGAGCACATGTGAGATGCATTGCAAAGAAGATTTTTCAATTACAACGCAACCATTGACCAGGAACAACTGAGTGCAGTGTTGCAATATGTATGGAGTGAATTTCCTTGTGAAATTAGTGATAACCTTATTAACAGTATGCCTAAAGTTTTTCGCTAACACGGTATTAATTGATTAAAATAATTATTTTGCCCAATAAACAAAATGTTGTTATTAAAACCTTTAATTTTGTTATTTTTCAAAATCCATTATTTAAATGTTCTTCAGTACAAAACATAATAATTTTTTATAAATGTTAATTGAACTTATAATAAAATAAAAATAAAACCAAAATGCTTGGGAAAGTAAATACTACTAAGTTCATTTTTGAGCAGTTTAGAAGCAGAGTCTGTTTCCAATGTTTGACCGTTTGATAGAGTTGAAACTTGACTTTTTTTAAATACCTCTGGTTTTTAATTAAAATACCTGTAATCAAAAGTGTGAGAAGCTCCGATTACGTCGCTAAACCTGGTCAAAACGTTTTCCGGAAAGTCTTTTGGGTGTGTGTGCCTCGACCAGAGACCCTCGAAGCTGACCTGAAGGAATAAAAAACATCATTAAACTAATTGACAAAATGATCGTACCACCCACTTTTTTAGTTCAAAATTAAATGAATAATGTTTTACTTTTTCATTATTTAAACGTTGATAGTTACAAGATATTTCTTATGAAGATAAAATGTAAATAACTCTTGGTTTATTTGTTTTATGATGCGTTAATATTTTTTTTCACTTTTTTCCAAATTGTCGCCTTTTGATAGAGATTTTCTTTCTTTGTTTTGCTTAGTTGATGTCAATTGATTTAATTTTGTTTAAAGCACCAGACATTTAAGTGAGCCGATAGAGGAAGGGTATAGCCAATGCCAAGTCACCAAGAAACTTCAGGAAACAGGATGTCAGTTCAGAAGATACTTCAGGAATACCTATGCCTGCACAATTGTAGCGTAACTGGAAGCGAGATTTGAGAGAGAGTAGTATCGTAAGGGTCATCAGGCAATTCATCGGTATATTCCACAATTGCCGTCATCCTCTAGGGCCCTTCGTTCACCATAAACCCGGGAACACACCCACCCTATTCATATCTGCTGGATCTACATTTTTGGGAATTTGGTATGCCGAAAAAGGTTTTACCAATAAGCGTCATCTTTCTCATTGCCACGTGAGCATAAATTGGACTTTAGAAAGTGGGGTGAGAATCGGTCTCAAATTTTAAGTTGGTCGAAAATTCTCTTGTGAACACCCCGGGAAGTTGTACCATTCATGTATGAGATGTATTGTCTGCTTATTTTTACAAGTGTAGCTTTTTAAATCAAATAAATACAAATTGCCACATGTAAACACATAGAAAAAAGTATTCATTTTAAGAACGAATTCCTGACTGAAATATATTGTATTAAAATATTTTTCTTTTGCTCGGAATTTTTCGTGTTTAACAAAAAAAATAAATAAACGGCATCCCTATCTTTTTTACGTAGGAAGCCAAAGGAATTTCTGTGCGTTATGTCGTCTTATGAGTTTTCCTCCTCTCACCACAAAATGGTAAAGAAAGCTCGTCACTTTGTGGAGTTGAATTCCTTCAGTCTTCTTCAGTGCGGTCAAGGGGAAAGCATCTCGGATCATTACACTCCATATTGTCATAACCAAGATCAAAAAGCTTTTCAATGGGTCTAGGTCCAAAAAACAACAGTTTTTACCTTCTCAATTTATAGCTGAGGATGGTATTTTATCGTCTCCTTGATGAAATCTGTTATCTCGGTCAATAATTCAATGCAAGGGAACACAGATAAAAAAAATTTCTTTGTTCAAAGCATACAGAAAAAGGTATGAATATAGTAACAACAGAAAATATTGGGTTTTTGATTTGTATTGTTTTTCCTTTCAGAACCCTTTTTATTCCATTACCATTCATAATGAATATTAACTCATCATTGGCTTTCTTTTGTCATTATTGGCCCAATAAATAAATAAAACATACAATTTCATTGTATATTCACTAAATACAGGAAGTGCCAAGATTAATTTATTCAATTTTTAGATAAATCGAACTAAACAAAACACTTATTCTTGTGGGGAAAACAATAAAATTGTATGGTTTTTAAATTTTGATTACACTTACTTCGTATTTGGCCTCATCGCATGCACAGCAGACAGGTGTTACGTCCGGCATCTCGTCGATACTCTGTTGATGGTTTTCACATATTTGTTTGATCAGTGATCCTTCGTCTTGGTACCAGAGGTCGGCCTCGACGACAACTGCCGCCCTAAGCGTTTGCAAAGATAGTTAAGTTACTTTTAAGTTAAAAACCGGACTTGCAAGTCGGGACTTGTACTCACTTGAAGACGACGCAGCCTGTCCCTTTGGCCGGCGCGGTCCAGAAGACGGATATCTCCGATTTTGGAGAGTCCTCCGTGCTGATGATGATGTTCTTGCAGCCGGGCTTCCTCTCTGTTTTAGCGTCACCAAGAGGTACCAAACTTCCAGGCTCCCTACCACTTCTCGACATCGTTATCACCGAAAGGCTGAAGCCGATGAATTTCGCCGGTTCGCCGTTGTCGCCGGGCAAGCCGGCCAGTTTCACTAAACAACAATTAGGAAACATTAAAAATACACTGACAGGCAAAAAATTCCACCCAACTGATTTTTTCATTTTCTCGATAAAATAAAATTTTGCTCTTAATTGGTCTTAATTTTTTTATCAACAAATATTTGTTTATATGTTTTAAATTGGGACATCAATTAGACGTAAACGCATTTCATTCATACAAAAGAAGGATAAAAGATTGTTCAATGTTTACTTTTTACGGAATTTAAAATGTTTATTCAGTCTCATTTGAATTCTGAAGCAATAAACTGTTTAGTTTTCATCTTTGCTTTCTTAATTTCAATTTTTAATCTTAAAAATGCAAGTCCAGTGCTGATGATGTTGCGCGTGGTGTGGCTTTTATTGATGATGAACGATCCAGCCGTCGAAATTCTCTTCAAAACTCTGCTAAATGCCTTTAGACGTTTTCGAGAATATGTGTCCTACCATAGAAGGCCCTGGGGTAACAGAACCGCAGGATGATCGTTTTTGGAATTTGAGAATTTTTCGAAACCGGCACTTTACTGTTGTTCAAGCGATCCATCAGATCCATGAAGTTCGAGGTGACTGGTCTGCTCTACTTTTTACAGATAAAATTTTATCTCTCAGTTTAAAAAAAAAATTAAATTTTTATTTTTCATTTTTCATGGCAGGTTTCGTTTTTTGTCACTTTTTTTAGAAAAAGACTCAATTATTGAACGTTAAAAAACGTGAAACTTTGATTAATATAAAAATATATACAAATCAACTTTTATTACAACGGACAGAATGGTCGGAATTTTTTGCCTGCCAATGTAGGTAAAATTTGTAAAAAAAATGCAACCTATAAGTAAAATATGTAAAACAAGTACAGACACCTTGCCTTAAAATTGTAAATAATATTGTTTTGCTTCTATTCTTCACGAATTCTTATCATGTCCTGACTAACTCTCTGCCATCATATCCACCTAAGTACTCTTCCTTCCTCTCTTCCTATTTCTTATCTACCCTCATTCTAACCACACTGCGAAATATTAACCTTTTTTTTCTCTCGATTTAGGATATTTGTTACCAACTTCAATGCTCTTCCATATCTGAAAAACCTTTTTGCACTTTCACTTCACTTATTTGACTTTCTGAACGATCGATTAAAACCAATATTTTCTATTTTATTCATTATCAAAATCTCCAGTCTCGCAAAAATCGTTCCTACCATTCTTTAAAATGTAGCCTTACAAATGGATTTTGTACTCTTATCGATTTACCGTCTCCGAAGGACAGAACTCTTTTCAGAAATTTCAGACAGTTTCGACATGGTCACAAAACCGTCGTGGCGCTTAACTCTAATTGGTCTCTATAGGAAAGGCACCACTCTACTTAAACCTTTATCCGGTTCAGGATTATTTTCAAAGCACGAACTTACGCACCATAAAAACAAGCACACACATACACACACAAATTTCAAACAGAGACCTTTTTCTTCAAGCTTTTTCTTTTTTTTCTGTTTGATATTGACAACTATTCAAACATCAAAAAAATAAAAAATATAAAAAAATGTAACAAGTCAACGTTTTAACAAGTACTGATTATACAAAATGTATGACAACATCTTACACAATAAAAAATTCCAAACATAACAGATTGTTTATAATGTATGTTAGTAATTAATGTAATTATTAAAAATTAAAATATCAATTGTAATATTTATTTAAGAATCTTTTTTTTTATTCTTTCTTTTGCTCTTTTTTCTCTGTGTCGATCAAAAATTTAAGTCAAATGAATATCGACCTCCGGCAGACGGACCCTCCATCCTTAAGTTTACTTTAAATTGTGTACTAGGACATGTTTATAACTTTTCTTTTTTGCAATAAAGTATTATATATATAAATGGTCGCATTGAATGTGTAGTTTGGCCCGCATTCCTTCGTCACCGAACATTTTTTAGCATTTAATCAGGTCGATTAATAAGCCAATGACCTGGGATGAAATTATGTGCAAATCAGTGCAAAACAGCAATTCAAAAACAAAACCCAACACATATTAAGAAGAAATTATCCCAAGGAATAATTCGAATAAGTTTTCGAGCGTCTGTCGTAAGCTCGCCAAGTACCAGGTGATGATATCGTGGAAGGATGTGAAATTTCATAAATTTCATTAAAATGAGAGTATCCCAGCTTCACCATTGTGGTAGTGTTATTATATTCTCGTTAAAATAATTCAGTAGCTTTTCAAGTTCGCTTTAAAGCAAGGAATCGATTGCAAAATGCATGGGTACGTAACTTATTTTTTTTAAATTGTGTTGTTTCCGTGTTAATTAGACAATTTTATTTCTATTGCTACATTACAGAATCATACGGTTATACGACAGCTTTGTTAAATATGAATCTCTTAATCCTTAACCTTTTGATCCGATTCTTCATCAAAGCTTCCTATTTCGCTGAGAAAACGTTCGGATTCTGATGTAATTTTATTTTATAGTGGTAAACCGACGAAAATCATCTAGGCTCTATGCCCTTCTGTAGTGTCCGAGTTGCATGTCGAATAATACAAAAGGCGGCAGAGCGATTTTGGAATTCATTACGCAACCCAGATAAACGCCACAGAATCGATTCCGGTTATGCAACAGCTCGTTTGTTGACTCCCTAGACCGCAATAAGGAATTTTGCAGCTTTAAAAGTAAAATTTTCTGCCAATTCGAATGATTTGTTTTCACTTTTGTGGAAGAAAATGGGCTACGCGCATAAAAGAAACTCCACTCGCTCAGTCGTATACCTTTATATAAACCATCAGTAATACCCGATGAAAGTTCTCCCTTTAGTTTTTATTAAAATAAAGCATCGAAATAAACGACCGAAGTGATCTGTAACTACCAAATGACAGGTCGGAGAAATCCCAAAGTTAGTGTTCTTAATATTGCTTACTGCTAAATATATAGAAGTGTATTTTCATTAAAACAAAAATTCTAGTTTTGATAGTTCTGTGTATTTTTGATAGATAGATAAATAGAGAGAGAGAGAGAGCTACAGGGATGCATGTACGCACGAAGGCAAAACAAAGACCAGCTGTATTTATTGATTTACTTTCTGTAATAACAGAAAAGATTAATTGACAATTTAAAACGTAAACCCAAAATTAATAACTTGTTTACCTTTATAGAGTGTAACTAATCCTTTTACACTCTTGATATTAAATATAAAGTTTAAATAATTCAGTTCAATTTCATCCTTTCCAGAACCAACTGATTGAGTTTTTTTATTATTTATTTTTTTAAAGTATTCTTTGATAAAATGATCAATTTGAGTTAAAAAAATCTCAAAAGCATGGTTGAGAAGAACTCGTCAAGGTAACGCTTTGGCCGACGTAGCCTGGGTGTGCCGCGCTCTACCAAACACGACCATCTACAGCTGTTTAAGGCCACCAGAAGTCGATATATGACAGTTAGAAACGATCGTATTATTGCTTTCGCTACACTACGGAATAAGGGCTTTATTGATACTAGTCAAGTTTTCAAACGCCTCCAATGTAAGGGTGAGCTCTAAAATAGTCATCAGAAGGCGTAAGAAAGAATATCCTAGTTTCAAGACGTCCCGCAACAGATAATCTATTATTGTAGTTTCATTGAGTAGAAAGGCGACTTTTTGCAAATCAACATCTCGTTTGGACAGTTGAACAATGGGGGCTGTTTTCTCCACAGATGAATGCCGGTTTGGTTTGTCGCCCTCAGATAACCGGGGCCGTGAGTGAACAAGACTGGAAATGGCATGCATTTGTCGTAGCCTTTTTAAAGACAGTCAATTATGCTGTGGAATCAGAGTCCATGTTCGTACTGATTAATTATTATACAGAATGGATATATGATTGCACTACGCTACATTGAGGAAGTATTTACAATTGTGGTACCATTCGCACTATTTATTGGGGACAACTTCGTGTAAATGCATGATAATGCTCGACCGCACTTAGATCGAGTTGTCATCCATTAGTTGGAGGATGTAGGGATTACCTAGGAACTTGTCAACACGTTCTCCTGACATACATAGAATTCTTATGGAAAATATGAGAGGTAATTTAAATAGATAGATAGATAGCATTGTAAGGAAGAGTAAGAGGGAGAAGGAGAGTAAATAAAAAGATACGAAAGATGACTGAAGAAAGAGGAAATATATATTATATATTGTGGAAATAAATATTATACATTTTCTCCCATTTTTCTCATTCGATTTCATTGTTATTATTTGATAACAGTTTATTACAATGTAAACCAAAATAATAAAATAATATTTTTGATGTCACATTAACACATCGTGTACGTACATGTAACTTTTTTATAATTTATATAGAAAGCAACGTGTTATAATTTCTTTCAGTGCATTCGTAGCAGTTTTCTGTAATAGTTTCTCCTTTGTCAGATTAACACGCACCAAAAATTGTTTAATAGGGAAATAAAACGCTTAATGGGGTTTCGTAAGGCAATATCCCAGATCCCTTAGGAATTAATTAGACGTCTTCCTTTTCCCTTAAGCCATTGATTTCAAGTCGGAGCGGCCATTCTGGGGCAATCTGTCAAAAGGGGGTTAAAGAATGTTTCCGACTGAGAGGAAATTTTAACGGGGAGTAAATTTTTGTATAAGACCCCCCCCCCGCCAAGGAGAGAGGGGCATGTTAATTAGCAGGCTTCAGAGTCAAAACATCTTGCGAATTACCACGACTGCGAAATACTCACTGAAATGCTTTTCAACGTTAAACTTTTAAACTAAGACATTTTCAATTAGATTAGATTTAAAGGCAAATTCTCGGTGGTGAAAAATCACCTGTTGGCCTTTATTTTATCTAAGAATTTTAAACTGGAAATAGGTTAAAATAAAATCTTAATCTTTACAAAAATTGTGAAACAGCTCAAGGCTCTTTGAACGTTTTATAAGCAGCTTGATTCATCTTAGTTCGATCAGGAAAATGTTCTGAGTCAAACGAAGAGTGCCAACTCGCAGCAGTAGTTTATAAGGAAGCTCAACCCCTATTAAACGTCGGTGAGTCACCCAACGTTTCGTACAGAGCCTCGGTACAGTCATTCAGGCAAGTCGACAAATCATTCAACATCCATTTAACATGCCGTTTGGAAGAAAAGTCCGGCGATATCGGCAGGTGTGTCCTCGACAGCCGAGGAGTTGTGGGACATCTCGCTCCGCATTAAACTACACCTCGTCGAAGTTTGCTCTTGTGTGTAAAAGTGTGGTTCGGATGCCGACTCGATCCACGAATACGATAAACCCCTGTTGAATTTTGCAATAATGCCGAAACTAGCCCGACTGCTGACCAACGGTCTGGGCAGTGCTGAAATGATGGATGATCGAGTTGTCACAAGTTTTAAAACTCTTATTTTGACTTTACTTTAAAAAAAACCGACGGAAAAGTAAGGGTAACTTTATACAGTGAGTGATGGTTATGGCATGAAAATAAGGTCAATTAATTCAAACTTAATTCAAGTCAAAAAGTGGGTTTAGTAGAGTCGTTTTTAGTATGATAATGGACAATTTTATGGTTACATTTATTTATAATTTTTTGTCACTTTCTCTTGCTAGTTTCCCCACTTGAGCTATTTTTCCTATGTCAAGACGTTTACTGAGCCAAAGTTTGTATAACATGACATAATATTATACATATAATTAATAAACATATTTTTAAATAATTCTTTTAGACCCTCTCCTCTCTCTCGTTCTTTCTTCTTTATCCCTATTTTCTCTTACTCACTCCCTCATTCTCTCCCTTCTACCTATCGTGCTCTAGTTGTTGCACACCCAAGTTATAAAATCCGCTTCCGGGGCTTGAGATGATTTTCAAAAGACCAAGGATGGGATTGAAAAAAAAAGTATTAAAAACAACCGTTTCCCATCATCTTTGACTTCCTATAATGAATGTTTTATGGATTCAAAAACAGCCACATTTGAAAGCACACGAGACTAGGCGGACCCCGCACACCCCAACAAACCTCCCTATAATACTTTTATTAAATTTTTGAAGCTTTGCTTTTACCATTAGTTTATAAACTGTTTGATTATGAACGTCGAAGAATTTTGTTTTGGTGGTTGGTTGGAAAAGTTTTGTTGTTGCTCATGAAAAATTAAAGCACACCGTTTTTGCAACAGCGTGTACTCTTCAGTTGACACAGAACGCGAAAAAAGATTACAAAGTTCAGCCCACATACCACGAATCGCTGAAACGTTTCTAACATTCTTTCAGTCCGTTGCATAACTTTACGTTTTACTATCAAAAGTAAAAGGTTAAATTTAACGTAGACTTTATTGTTATGTCCAATGAGTGATGATTCGAAGTGAATTAAGTTAATTTCATTTTTGCAACGATTTACTATCAAGTGAGAAACTACTTGAAGTTTAATTGACTTTTTGTAGGCAATTTCTTAAATGCCAAGTTGCCCTCGACTTAAAACTAAAAATAAATGTTTTGACATGGATATGTCTTACGGCTGGGGGTCAGTCCGAAAGTTTAACACGGAAGTTGTTACCATGACCGTGCGTCGGTGCACTGTTTACCAAGGATACGCGAGAACGAATTGGTGGGCAGGTGATTTTAAAGTCGCGACACGATTGACGCTTATGACGCATGTGACGCGACGCGATTGGTTCTTATGACGCGACGTGATTGACGCTTATGACACGACGCGGTTGTAATGAGCTTCCAAATAAAAACGATCCTCAAATTAATAAATAGACGTTCCCTGATAATTTGTGCGATTGTGTTTAAATACCCATCATAAGACATATCCATGTATAGATGTATCTGCATGCAGTGTAGATACTCGTTCCATTTTTTTACTGGATTTACTGTTAACAAATTTCATTGTTCATGAGTGGGTATGATAAAGCTCACCAATTGCGTCAAGAGTGAGCTATGTCAGAAGGCGCTTTTTTGGATGAAACTATTTACCAAAGATATAACTTGAAGACTTATCTGCAGTAGCTTTTCTGAAAAGAGTATGGTAAAATTCCCTTGTACAAACACAGTGGATCACTTAAAAAAAAAAAAAAAAAAAAAAAAAAAAAAAGTCTTTTTCCTCTTGAATTCTGACCTAAGCAAATATTCTCTCCCAACATTGTCGTAGCATTACCAGAATTTCATACCTCAAGTCGATTTTCATTAAAGGAATGTCCTTATGGCATTCTATCAGTAGTGAGGGGTTTACATTAAACTTAGTTAAGGATTCAAATCGTACAAATAACATCATCTCTTTGGAATAGCAATTAAGCGAATAAAGCTCACAAATTATAATTACATTTTAATCATGGCGGTACACAGGTTAAGTAATAGTAAGTAGTCAATCTTGCAAAGTTATTTTAATTTAATATGGAGTTTGCAACTATTTTTAGTAATTATTTTGTTAGAAAAATGTAAGTAAGCTTATTTCAAAGAAACGTCGTATAAATTTTAAGTAACGTAATTAAATGTCTCGAAGATTTCCGCTATTACTAGAGTTTAAGAAATATGAATGCCCTTCTACAACACGTAAATTCGTCCAAAAACAGATAAACGGGTCACAACTGATAAAATTCATAAACTAACCACTGGTCTTCCTTCTTGTATGTAACCTTGACTTACCGCCATAAGTCTAAAGGCCGGTCAACGATATAAAGAGTGGACAGTGTTTCACAAATCCTACGTAATATATTTTTTTTTAGATCACAAAATGGCAACCAGACGAAACTCTATGTGACACAGACAAAGACAGACGAGCGAGAAGGCGGAAGATGATCAGAGACGGTCTGAGGTTTATACTTAACAGCGCACTAATTACATGCCGTTATAAAAGTTAAAGTCGGCCAAAAGGAAAAGGAAACAAAACGCTTTACGCCCTCGGTATTTGACACAAGCTTAAATTCGCACATAATGGACGTAACGACATATGTTTTGCCTCTCCCTTCTTATAATCTTGACTTACCCTCATGCACTTAAAGACTGGTCATCGATATAAAGGGTCGTACAAAACCTACGCCATCCTATTTTGATAAGGTCAATTCATACAAAACAGAACATGCTTAGTGGAAAGAAAAACTAGGTCAGTTTTTGTTTTATCAACAGGTTTATTCCATTATATGGTTTTTTAAAATATAAACATCTCACTTTGATCATTCTGACAAACAGAAAAGGTACAACTTCGGACTCAGTCTACTATTGCCAAATGGAAGGAAACATGCTTTATACCTCTCCTTGCTTAACAACAATTTCAATGTTAATCAAGGCCGTTTATCTGAAAAGATGTACGATTATAATAGTTCAGTTTTTTAGTCGTGTTCGATCATTTGTCCTGATTAAAATTTTTGCAACGATTATCACGCACAATCTTGATTCATAAAAATGCTTTCGAAACTGTAATACTAATGTAACTAGGTTTTCAACAACTTTTAAACTAATATTACTGAAAAACTGAGATAGAAATTTTGGATAGTAATATTAATGTCTACATCAAATACCTAGATTTTTTATTTTAATAAAAATTATATTAATGTATCGAACATTATATATTAAATGGTTAACTGATTATTATAGCTAAAAAATGGAAAACGATGAGATTTGGAAATGCATTTTAATCCTAAAATGCCAAACAAATATTACGGAATAGGATCATTTATAAAAAACAGAAACCAATTGTATAACTTAACTGTTAATTATCTAACTTATAAAAGTCAGGGGTTTCACAAAGTTGAACTTTGTTTTACTGTGTTATGTACAAAGTAAGCGATTTAGCACGCAATCCCTCCATTAATTTTTCTTTTCCCCTCTATTTGGCTTGCAGCACTCAGAGAGACTATTCCCTCAAAGCTTAGCAATAAATGAAAATAATTAGTGCGAGCGTTCAACGAACATCGGTTAAGATCATAAAAGGAAACGAGTGATAAATGCTATTTTAAAAAAAGTAAAAAAGGTTTCGACCATGTTTGGTTTTTAGGGAAAAATAAATATGCCATTTTTATTGTTATAAATTATAAATATAAATTGTGCATATTTAAACGATAAAAGTTGATAAATAAATCTCATTTTTCATAATTGCTTTAAGATTAGCTATAAAGTTTGTATGAAAAAATTGGTTTTCAGAGAAAGAGTTTCTATAATTTTAATAAATAAGTGTGACTTTTGTGCTCGATAGTGGATAGACAAGTTTTTTATAACTATTTAGCGTTCTCAATTACACATAATAAACTATGTCATAAATCCTAACCAAAGGAGGATTATAAATCTTGTTAATTTAAATTGCCTTCCGATAAATAATCATGTTGTATTGATAAAAACTCATCGTATTATAATTTTATTTAGTTTCAGATTGACTCCCTTGTAAAATACACAACGTTGATCGCTCCCTCAGACGTGCGGCAGTTACTTCAAGATTATAAGCAGGGAGAGGCAAGTCGCCGCGGCCGTCTCCTTCCGTTTCAGCGAATTAATAATGACTAGTGCTTGGCCCGTACAAATTTAACGAGGTGCTTTCCGTCCAAAAAATGGACTTGTCTCATCTTGATTCGTCAAATCTAGCTAACTTCGTTGTCAGGTGTGTCTCGATACGGTTTCAATGGTTGTCTGTTTTGTACGATCAGATATTGATCAAAATTAATTGTATTCTTATTTAATACTTTGCGTTGGTAGGGGTTCTTTTTTGTCAAATTGACTCAATTTTACATCGTAGAATAGTGTTCAGACAGGTCAACGTTATAAGCAGGGAGAGGCAAGTTACCTTTTTCCATTCCGGTATTATCATTTCGGGCGAACGATACTTTCCCTTTTCTGAACTATTAATAGTGTTGAAGCAATCAAAATTGTAAAGACATATAGCATAATACATATAACCATAGCCATCCCTAATCCTAGAAATTAATTACCTACTGACTTAAATTACACATAATATTTCAGATATAAGTATGTTTTGACTATTTGTATTAGTACATCAGGGTTAAAGCTAAGTAACAGAAAATTATAATATTGAAATTAATTTAATTTTCAATACCTATATTATGGATGTAGTTTTAACGATATCACGGTAAAAAAAATATTGCTCCTCTTATCATATATACAATATCCTCTTACAAATATACTTATTTATAAAATATGTATGTATGTATATATATTCAGAAATAGAATATTCCCTTACTGCCTTTTATAAGGCAATATCCATTTCCAATTTCCGAGAACAGTAAATGTTCTGTAACGCATCTCAAGGGTGTTTTCACCTGTTACCGTACAGTTCTGGCTCTTCTTTACTCTCGAAGTATGGAAAATTGGAATATTGATTTCCTATTAAGCTTCTTTTTCGAGAGAGATTGTACAAAGGAGGAGTACGCTTTGCGATGGCAGCAGCAGTGACGAAACCTTAGACAATGTCACAAGATATTAATTTTGTATATTTTTAGGCGTGTTTGCACACTTTACCATTTCATTTACTGGCTAGTATAATTTATATACAATAGAAGATGTGGATATTTCGTCAGGAACAGTTTTTTTAATTTGTCCATGAAATCATAGTTTTTGTTATTTTGAAGCTTGTTTCCCTTTCTGTCTGATTACTTTACATATTACCCTGACCTTGGAAGCTTTCAAAGACGAGAACTTCCATAAAAAATGCACAAACGTACTAAACGGGATTTATTCCGATGGGAAATCGAGAATAGGATTGAAAAGATTGAAAGAAAGATATATTTCAAGACATTTAGAGGAATGAAACAAGGGGATCCATTCGTTATTCAAATGGGAGGAAGAAAAGATTTGAATATATATCTTGTGTACGATTACGAGTTCGTTCTGTTTATCAGCTTTGTGGAAGACCTGTAAGAAGACGGGAAAGAAGTATGCACCAGAATGATAGTTAAAACTATTATTAACACAAGCTTAATTATAGGCGATACTCAGGTAATGAGGAAAATGAAATTAGTCAAAGATTTTATTCCAAAAGTTATCAGCCGGAGAGAATATACAAACAAATAACGAATAACAATCACTCTGAAGAAGAATCCCTACTCTAATCAGACTTGGTTAATTACTACTAATGATATATTTAAAAATCGTATTGACCAAACGCATTGGAAAAATTTGGACACTATTAAAAAATTATTTTAGCAAGGCCTGTTTATAAGAAATAACCGGCATCTTCCTCCACCCGTTTATCACTCCTGCGGCATGTTGCTTTTCCCTGCTTATAACCTTGACAAATCCATCGGTAATAGTCAGATCAAGATGACCGGAGATAAAAAACTTCATATATATTTTCAAAGATAAACAAACGAAGTCATTTTGGTATATTGGTATACATATATATAGTTCAAGATTACACGGTCATTCGCGCGGACTTTTATACCCCAACATGGCAAGTGGTCATATAATGGTGTTTTAAAATATAAACAGTTCACTTTAATCAATTTAATCAACGGTACGAAACAAAAAGTTTCGGCACATTGTCAAAGATGGACTTAGTCCAACGTTTGCAAAACGAAATAGAACCGTATCTTGCCTATCCCTGTTTATAGCCCTGACTCTACACAATATTTATACGGAACTGTCTATGATATCATTCTTACAAAAGAGTCAGTCTGAAAAGATGTAAAATTCTATTTTTTATAGTACAACGAAGAATAGGGCTGCGGTGTGTTGCCAAAACCAGCGGGACTAGGCGGGCGAAAAGGACCGGAAATTTGTATACAATATTGCACCAGATTATATACAGTTTTAAAAGCGAAAAAAATTAAAGAAAGAAAAGTGAAGAGAAGAGGGACGGGAGAAAGGGAGCAGATGACGACGCCTTTCCCTCGTACAATGAGGACATACTCATACCACAATATGTTTTAAAATATAAACAGCTCACTCTGATCAATCTCACTGGCGGTATCAAAAAGATGTGCTAATGTAATCTACATTAGGAACACAAAAGATGGCCGTGTGTTGCCTCTCCGTGTTTATATCCCTGACTTAACACATTAACTTTACGGACCGGACAACAATATCATTTTTGGCGACAATCTGAAAAGATGCAAAGTACGATATTTTTTACCAATATATTCTACTAAGTATTTAACATGTACGACTACTTTGTATTGCTTAAAATACGACGTAATAATTACCTGCTAAGTTTAGATTTTACAACTTACATCTAGAGAAGGTACTTTGAAGAATGATTAAGTGAAATAGTTTTTACAAAGTTTATGAGGAGAAAAGGCTAACATTATATAAATGTATATATATATCTTTTAGCACTTAAAGGTTCTTTTTGAAAATAACAAATGTAAAGCCATCAGAAAAGTGTAGCTGTAAGCTCAATCACAACCCTTAGTGAAAAATGATACCAGGGACTAATTTTTTTTTCTCGGGAAAAAATTTCTCAGACTTCAACGTTTCATCACATGAGATGAAGGCGCTGTTTGCTTAATTTTTCTCCCCTTTGTGTACGGAAAGTTTTCAACCGGGCTTTTGTATCTCGATTTAATTACCTTATTTCTAGGAAATTCATGCCTTCTCTTGTCATTATAATTTTGTAATAATTTTAATCATGAAATATTTAACCATAATTGGACAATGACGATCATCTCGTTTGTATGTTGTACTAAATTTTATCATTTTATTTGACGAATGTCGTGTTCTTTGGCAAGAAAGTGTGATATCGTAATGATTACAAGTCGTTTAGGTTTTACATAACTTAAACCCACATTTAGCCGAATACCTTTCCACTCAAAGATAGTTTTTTAGGTCGCAAGCATAATTGATTATCATTTTTTCAGAAAATGATAACAATTACATTTTATTTAAATAAAGGCAGAATTGGCTAGGAGAAAGGTACAATGTGTACTAATTTGGAGGTCACGTGTTGAGAAAATAATCAAGTAAGGTTAAAAAAGCGGGGATTGAACCAGGATTATTGGAGTGAACAGGTGATAAAAAAATAATAACGTTCACATTCTTTAGGTTGGTAAAAAAACAGATAGCGTAAAAAAAGGACTGTCAGTAAAATACAATAAAACCGCTGTAGTGTTTAAATGGAGCTGGAATTGTAATATCTAGGCATGACCTTTGACCGAAGACTTTCTTAGAATAACATCACACGAAGGGCTAAAATCGCTACTGGTAGATGTAAATTCATTAATAAAAAAGGCTGGGAACTAGACACAACGCCAATGCAGGAAAAAGTTTCCGATGGTTCGGGATGAATTTCAGGTGGAGAAGGAGAGTCGATGCTTAGATCTCAAATTTCAGATTTGATGATTAGTCACAAATCTAAATGCATTTGACTAGGAGAAAGAGGTCACAATTAATACTGGCTATATCTTACACACAGATACCTCTAGACCGAGTACGGGACTACCGCTGCACAGAAGGGCTCAAAAAGCTACGTACTACCAACAAAAATATTGTCACCTACTCGGACAGGCAGTTATCCCATCAGCAGAAAACCCTGTTTTCGCGGATATCAAATTGTCGAAACGTTAGATCAGGCCATAGGGGATTAAAAAGAAGTCCTAGGTTCAGGATGACTATACCAAGAAAGAAATATACGAAAGGTTCGTTAAAAGACCTTCTCATAAACGAACGGAAGAACTACTAAATATGATTGCTAGCTGGACGGTGCAGCTACATACTGTGTAGCACGTACCTAGATAGAAAGTTAAATTGGAATCCATGCACTTGGTTAAAGCATGCAGACTTTATATAGACTTAAAAAAATGATCAAGCAACGCTAGAAAGCAGTATTGAAGCGACACAACAACAAAAAAGATTTTACTGTGCACTTCTTGCACCCAAGGGAGCTCGATGGCCTTGATTATATTGAATCCTACCAAACGAAAATCATTCAAGCCAACCTAAACATGCCCTACGCCTAGACTTGCTAAATCTCAATACTTAAATTCCATTACAAATTTCTCGTTCAGGATATACAATGTGCATCTATATATATAGTAACAAATAAAAATAAATATATAAAAATAACTATAAATATAAAATGTTTTTGCCTTTGTTGTGAAATTATTTCAAGGTTATCATATATCAGGTGATTTATGCTGTTACGTAGGATAAGATAACAATATTCAGAATCGTATTAAACAAGATTAGATCAATTATATATAAAAAATATTCCTCGAATAAAGTAGGTTAATTTTTTAAACAAATGGGAGTCGTTTTATGTACTGTCTTCAAACTCTTAAACATGAATTTTTATAGCATATGCATTTTTAGCTTCAGATTTTTTTTTTTGACAACATAACAAAAATAGTGATCAATTTGAAATAACTCAACTGATCCACAGGAAACTTTGAAGGAGTTGTAACCACTAAAGCGTAAAGTCGATCTCCATAAATAAATCAGAACAGGGGATATAAACTAAGATTTTAGATCATCTTACCTTTTCCCATTTGTAATGCTGCTTAAGTACGAACGCTAGTAACTCCCTCCCAAATTTTATTGTATACAGTACTATGTACCTAGCGTGCGTTGAGAGTGGTACAGGTATAGGCGTGAATAGTAGTAAGAGGGCTGATGGTGGAATATTGAGTACCAAATCGACCCGCAGGTAGGTTAATTATAAAAACGATGTAAAGGGTGATGAAGGAATATCGGGTACACGATCAATCTAATTGAGTGAATCGTATGTAAATGGAAAGAATGCATTTAAGAATAAGTGAGAGAGTGCACGAGTTAGATTTAGGAACTGCATGCGTTGGGTGCTGATAACCCCTGGAATCCAACTTCGCGGATAAGAGTGAGGTCTGATTACCACATACATCCGAGGTGGGTGATTCTTGAGACCCGCCGGTAATTTATTGTAAATTACAAAAACCGGAATTGCCGGTGGACTGCGGGAAGTGATAGTCTTAATTCTGCACATGTGCAGATTTTGGCATATATCAATCCAAATCCAAATTTATAATGGCAAAAAATCAAATCATTGTTGACTTAATCTGAAAGAAAAAAGTTCGGCTTTTCATCTCTCGTGATAACCACGAATTTAAATAAATTCCAGAGGAGTTTTGCATTTGTAAGTGGACCGCCAGACAACACAGAACGAAATTGACGCAGGTTAAAAAATAACATTCCTTTTTATTGCTATAAAAATTCGTATGTACAACACATCTATCAATATTTGTGAGATAATATGGATAAAACCATAACAAGAACAAGAGAGAGTATGCGTGGAAGGTAATGAGCATCGAAATGGACAAAGGCAAAAAGTCCATGGTAGCAAATTCTGATGCAGCATAAACGGCATACTCGTCTTGTGATAGAAAGTGGTAACCCGAGACGGCGTTTTACGAGTAATTTTCGCATTTAGTTGCACGAGCACAATGGAAGTCCAGCTTAAAAGGATGCTTAAAACAAATCCTTTTTTTGCATATTTTACCAGAAGTGTTTTTTGGTCCAAACCAGTGTGGTTTATGCCACGACTGTAGTCCTGATGAATAACGAGAATAACCGGAAATGATAAAATGATCGAAAAAGGATCTTCGGTGTGGTCACAACGAAACGACAATTCTTTCGGTTTTTGCCGAGCTTTGGTCGATTATATTGCCATCAAGGCCTATTTATTATGGGAAAGCATAACAAAAATATTATAATTTAGAAACTCTAACTTGATGAGTATTAAGCATATGTCTTGAGGAGATCTGCATTCGTAATAAATTATTTAAATTTGGTGAAGCTCAGTATCTACATATTAAAAAGATAAAATATAGAATTAATTAAAAACAAAAAAATACTTTTATATGTCGGTCACTAACTTCCTATCTCAACCCCACCTTTTGAATTTTCCCTCCTTTTTTCCATTTTTAATTGGTCAAACGGGCAATGAAAACTAGTGAATTTAATAAGTTAAAATGAAGTACAGCTTCACTAAAGCTCTCCGTAGCCATATCATTGTCGCCGAGAATCAAATAGATTACACGACATTTGAAAAACGGCAAAAAAGAGGGAAAATTCAAAAGGTGAGGTTGAGAAGGGAAGTTAGTGCCTGAGTGGATGGAGGTTACGTTAGCTCAAGTGGTAGAGCAGCGGCGTATCTAGCCGAGGATCGTGGGTTCGAATCCCGCTCATGACACTGACTTTTTTATCTCAACTAAAAACCTTAATTAATTGAAAGATATTAATTGGTCAAGCAGACCACGAAAACTATAGGAATTATACACAACAATACAAATTGACTGAAGATTGATTATCAACGTCAGACAGTCAGAATTACTGCTTTAAATTGTTTTTAACTAAACTTATTTGATTGAAAGATTTGTATGTAATTCTGTATATTTTTATGTGTAACTTATGAGCTGGCAATAAACTTTTCGAATGGGATAACGTTCAACTTTACACAAAGAATTATTGAGCGGGATACGTGAAATGACGCTGTGCAGTGCCGGAGGAAAAGAGATTGCAGTCCTTTTGCAGTACAAGTGCTCACTGGCTGGTTATAAAGCTATCGTGGCTATGGCGGAAGAGGATAGGAAAAAAAGAACACGCTCACGTAATTGTTTTATCTGTCTTTAAGCCCTGTCGGAATCTATAGCAAGGTACAAGAGTATTTGTGCAAAGCCGTCACGTGGCGTTTTACAGCCTTCGTGTTTCGCATTATCGAATGGGTTTGTTTAACGGCAAAAAACACGGTGGAGATGAAGAGAGAAGGGCCAGTTTCCTACTCGCTTTTGGGAAAATGCAACTCTTCGAAAGTTTTTTTTAAATCCTCGGCCTGCTCAGTGGCCGTGATTCGAGTCAGATTTCATCGACGAACGGGAATTCGGCGACCTGCCCTAAAAGCATAGCCTTGTTTTCATTCCTACAACTGAACCACTCAACGCCTATGTCGACCGTCGACGAGCCTTCTGTCCGACCCCTCATTAGTCTCGCTTGACTACTATAAATTTTAAACTACTCCAACTCCGAAACCCTTTTATAATACTCGTAATTTCACGATTATTCAAATCCTTCTGTACTATAAACTTTGTGCGGCCAATTAACATTATTATCTAGAATTTACCCTGTTCAACTAATCCGGTCTTTGTTTTAATTTAAACCAAATCCACCCTTATCGTCACAGTTTGTAAAAAATAATCGATATCAAACTCAAAATAACGACAATCAAAATATGATAAAATCAATCGATCCTATTACAATCAAGATAATAACCTTTTATTTTGACAACGGTACTACCTATGTCAACACCAGGACCAGGCCAGATATTTTATGTCAAAAATATGAGCAATAGAACTAATTAAGAAAACATACTTCCATATTTCAAGTTGAAATACATGTTTTTTATTTCCTTGAATATATCTAGCTGTATGATTATTTGAATTTATAGAGGCATAGATTTCAATCCGTCTGTCGGAGGTCGTTGTTAAGAAAAAAAAATAATACTAAATAATAATAAGGAATAAAATGAATAAAGCGGGGTTTTAACATTTCGCTAAATACTTGTGCAAAAAAATGTAAACAGTAATAGTAAAAATTCTTATAATAAAAAACAAACAAAGGAGAAAAGTAGTAATCGTAAAGTATCAAAAAGTCGGATATTATAATGCAATTGTAAAAAAATTGGAAGGGTCAAAAATTGAATTCCAAAATTAGGTCGAACCTACATATCCACGCGCCACGGACGTACTGAGCGAGCGTCCACGTGTCTGAGCCATCCAACAGATTTAACAGTGTATTTCGAGTGAGGGTAAAAGATCCCAAGTGCAACAGCCTGATCTTGCCAAATATTGCACATTCAACAACATAATGCAATGTTGTTTCTACGGATTGAAAATTGTAAAGGGCACATAACCCTCCCTGCCCCTCAACCGAAGTGCAGAGAAACTGGGAATTTAGAATCCCTCTCTGTAGATTAAGTAAGGTGTGGGGGTGAGGGGTGAGTCGAATCTTTAAATAAGGACAACATTAGCGAGGGCTGAGAAATACATGTTATCAATGCTTGTGCTTTGGAAAATTTAAAAGAGGTGACACTGCACAAAAAGTTTCATAAGAACAAACAGACCTTAAGGAAGTATGTAAAAAGATCACATCAAAATTACTCACTGAACATTGCCAAATGCTCCAAAACTTGAGGAAACGTAATAAGTTGACGATTTGTACGTCAGGGCACAAAGGAATATTGAGCAACGAAAAGGCAGGCATAGAGATAGAATCTACAAGACCCTATAGGCTCTCAACCTATGACACCTTGGGATGACAAAAACACGTCAAATTCTCTATCTCAGTAAGGAACCAAAAAGGTCAAAAGGAAATGTTGACAAACTCTAGAGGTGCCAGTCGCGGCAAATTTACGATAAACAAAACTCTCACTACTATATATAAATGTATATATGTAGGTCACTAGCATCTGAAAAACCATCTAAATAACATATGTATATTCAATAATGAATCCATTGCAGATTATGGAATGAAGAGGAACAGATTATGCCACCCACATTTCGAATGCAAAGAAACCGTTCAATGACAACAAAATCTAGGCAGTCAAAAAGACACAGGGAAAAGGATTGTGGCCATGATGGTCAACTGAATTAAGAATCTAGGGAAAGTCCATAAGCCAAATAGCTGTAGTGCTTGGAGGAACGGACCCTCATTTCCTAGGCACCATTCATCATCATGTCAAATCCAAATCGCCCGTTTCTTTAGAAATTTAAGTACCTTCTTCGGTACCTTTCTATTGAGAGTCGCCAAAGTATCACAACGTCGTAATTTTTTAATAACCGCTTATTTCACCGACGTTTACAAATTTAGTATTGATCATATCTTACTGGAAAATTTAACGTAAGCTTCAACGGTGTCAACGGATTTGTCCCAAATTTTTAGTTTTGATGTTATCCTTTTTTATTTGAAATAAGTTCGTGAAATCTTAAAAAATCATGAAAAGGTAAATAACGCCGTCTGTTAAGAACCGGGCCATTGTTAATTAGGCCTTTTTGGTTCCATTTTGTATGTATAATCTATTGGCAAAGTTTGTAACACGAGTACCCACACATCCTGTATAACTGATGGCAATTATTTTATTTTAACGTGTGATTTTGAGATTATATGGTGAACAGATGACTATTAGGGTAATTTATTAAAGCAATTTAAACTTATCAAAACAGAAAAGCGATCGGGAGTTACTATTTAAATTTTTACGGTAACTGGACAAAAAATTGCTAATTTTATAATTAAACTTGTTTTTTGTGGTCTAATCTTCAACTCCTTTTCACGTTCCTTTGCCTGGATGTTAATAGACAAAATCGTTAGATAAAATTATAATTTTATATGTCAATAATAATTAGTCGGACTACAGAAAGTAAAGGCAGAATTGTCAAAACTACTGTACTGGTTTACTATTCATCATGATGAGCATATCATTCATTCCAAAAGACAAAAAAATATGACATCCTTCATAAAAAATACTTTAATTTACTTTTACGCTTTATTTTGCAAATGTTTTTTGGGCAAACCCGTCTTGGAAACGGTGGAAATAAAAGAGTTCGCGTTAATCCAGTGGGGGCAACCGCTTCTGCACCAGCTGGTGTGGCGGATATTTTTCAGACTGTGATTCCCTCGCCGTCTTATCACGAGTGTTCCCCCTCTTCCCGTAGGAAAGAAATTTGCATTTTTTTTAATTAAGATAAACGCGAGAATAATCCACATTTCGACAGAAGCAACATTTCAACCCGAAGAAAGTCCGAGAAGTAATTTAGATTTAAACGCGAGCAACTTTGCTTTTAATTATGACTCATCGCACTGGATAAATTACCTTATGTAAAACACACACAAAAAAAAAAAAAAATAAAGGACATCCTTCGACCAACCATCTTTTAACTTCATCCATCTCAATATCAATCCATCAACTGTTTAAACTATGAACTAAATATAGAAAATAAATATATAATCAGTCAAAAATACATATGGAAAGTACTCTATTATGCTTTTTTTGTTTTATTATTCTCAAAATATACTTTTAATTTACATAAATATTGGTTTCAATTAATTATTCTTTTCATATAAGGTATTGGTTGAGATAAAAGAGTCAGTGTCACGCGAGCGGGATTCGAACCCACGACCTTCAGCTATCCGAAGTTGGTTCGAACCCGCTCTTGACTATTTTTTCTTTTCAACTAACTCCTTATATGAAAAGAATTATTAAATGAAATATGTAATTTGGTCAATTAGACCATTAAACATAAATGGATTAATAAATATTAGTTTTATTCGATATATTATATATTCGATGTTTTAGGCGTGCTATTGCAATAAAAGTAACATATTCAACAAATACTTCTGCTTATTTCTCAAGTACAAGTTTTTAAAAGGAGCACTAGAAGGATTTTTGACTATTAATGGCATTTATTTATTTTATAAGGGGCAGTTAACCTCTCACATATGATGAAAGTACACGTTGTGATAAAACATTGATCTTCGGGGCATTGGTGATATTTAAGGAAAAGTCTAGTATATTATTTTTTATCCTTATTAAAATGCGTTTAGGACCTTCTTTAGCTGACAATTTTTTGGCCTACATTGGTAGAATATGAGTGTGCCCCACCTCAGATGTCTTTCTAAATAAACGTATTCCCGCACCAGTAGGATCTCTAGAACATTCCTAGATCTTAAAAGGTTATGTCGGGTTCGTTGTAAAAATAACGCCAAGAGAATCAGGCATCCAAATTAAGCCTACTTTGTTCGAAAACTTGAAGTTACATGGTGCCTCTTGAACAGACATTAATAATTCAGGAGGCCATTCTACCTGTCAAATTGGTCTAAAATGTCCCTATTGTCCAAAGTCTGATTCACTTTTCATGTTACTCCTACCTTTCGTAAATTTATTTAATGAAATCCTTAGTACGTCATAAAATATGAATTCTACATTAAATATTATTAATTTAATTTGCATTTAAAACTAATTTGTATTGTCACTTTAGGAGGGAAAAAAACACTAAGCAAATAAACTTTCAATAGATTTCAAAATTCTTTTTTGAAGGGTAAGAAAAATCTGGGACAAGTTATTCAATTATCAGGAATGCAAAATTAACGTTTAATTGCAAAATTTACCTTTCTTTTTACAAATAATTAAAATATAGTCATTAAGATTTTGAAACTTATATTAAAACATAATGAAAGAACATAATACAAAGTAAACGAAAAAGACCCTTTCATTCAAAAAATGAACATAAGAAAAAATAACAAGGTTGAGAGCGGTAGAATCTGCAAGGAAACAATTTCGAGCTTGCATTCTTCAAGAAGGTGGACGTTTAATTTAAGTTTGAGAAGCTTTTTGTTTTCGCTTGCCCGTGAACAGACGTAAATACTTCAGTAGGTTAATCTACATTTCAAATTAGACTAAAAAGACCCTATTTTCTGGAGTTTGATTTCCAATTTTTTCGACATATTTCACTTTCAGGTTAGTTAACTTCTCACAACTTCATCCCATAAAGTCTCCCGTATTAGGGTGAAATATCAATCTGAAAATTAAATATCACCAGTGGAAGCGTGTTAATAATCCTCTTTGGTACAAAATTGAAAATAAGGGAAAACGTGAAGCTTCAAAAAATTAAATTAAACGTTAATTTTTTGAAACCCTGGAGCTTGCTTCCAATTTGTGACCAACGTCTTTTTTGTTTTCTTTCTTTTTACTTTCATTATTTTTTATCGAAGTTTCAAAATTTAAATGAACTTTTCATGATCCGTTTGTAAACTAAAATCAAATTTTTGGTAATTAGATGTTAATTTTACATTGAGAAATCAAGTACATGTTTCCAAGTCTAGGAATAAGTTTTCTCTCACAGCCATATTTGTCAGTATTTACAGAACTGAGAAAATCTTACTTAAACTTCAGGTAACAACTTTGAAAACTCGTAAAAGTTTATCTGTAATTTTGTATTGTTTGCTTAAGGTTAAAATTAAAAAGCTCATAAGTTTTTCAATGGTCTTTCCAGTATGTTTACAATAGGGTTAATACTTTATGAGGTACGCCGTACTTTACCGAATAAAATTGTGAAAGGTTAAAGTAACCTGAAAAGTAAAATATTTGGATTAAATATGAGAATTAGACTTTGAACATAAAGACATATTAGTCCAATTTGATATGTGGGATAACCTGAAGTATTGACGTCTGTTCAGAGGATCCACCCCCTTGTATAAATATTGGCCCAAGGAATCAGACCCCTTACATGTAGATAGTTGAAAGATTTTACATCTATTAGTTGCTAGGTTTTTTTGGCTATATTAAATAAGTAAGAAGTTCGAAAAAGATCTTTTCTTCCGGATTTTCAAACCTTGAAAACAAGAACGGTAAATAGCATTTTTCCGTATGATAAATTGCCGAATTACCTACCACTGAGTAAGCGGGCGTGTGGTACTCATTCTTCCACCTTATCTACAAGCATATGCTTAATTAAACTGCCCCAAGATAGAAGTATTTATTCAGCTGAGCTATTCCCTTTTAAAACGCCCTCAGTTACCAGAATTCTGCAAAGATGAATAAATGCCTCATAGAGAATAAAAACTTAAATACACATAAGACAATAATCTGGTATTTTAAATTCAAGAGGAAAAGAAAACTAATACAAATAGGTGGATAAGAAAATGATTATAGCAACCAGGTTTAGAATACAATGAAGGTAAAAAATCTTTGTTTATTTACCTTCCACTATAATCAACTCTGCAGTAAATTATAAGGCACCATATTGGAACAATTTAATAAAGATATTTAAGGTCTAGAAAAAAAGAGCTTTAAATCCATTCATACAGAATGCAAGGATAGTTTAAATGCATCCCAGTAAATATAGCATTATATAAGACAATATGGACGACTCTTCAGTACAAAAAAATTTGATTAAAAAGATATTACAGTTACACAAGTTTGAAACCTTGATATTTTCCAAAAAGCATTTCCTTTGGGGGGGTTTTCTGGTTGATTAATTTCGTTATTATTTGGGTGTATCGTATATGGGAATTTTATCCAAAAAGAACATCTAATTCCAAGTAAGATGAGAGAGGAACTCTCGAACGTCGGTAATTGCTAAAAGCATACTCCAGGGGATTTGAATGTGTGCTCAGCAAGATTGGAAAAGTCTATTCGAAGAACCTTCGGATTACGAACCTCTAGCACGTTATAGCAAACTCAACAAACATAGAGATAAATTTTTGCATTTTTAAATAAACAATTTAAACATTTAACGTGTGAGAAAGAGGGTGTGAAAGGTATGTTGTTGTTGTTGTGTGTGTGAGTGTGTGTGTGAAAGAGGGGGAAAAATTAGAGGAATAGAGTTTGAAGGTGAGCTAAAAAAGATAAAGTAGAAAGAGGCAAAGAGGGAGAGAGTAGTGCAGAGACAGAGCAAGAGTGAGAGAAAGGAGAGGAAGAGAAAAAGAGAGCCAAAAAAGAGAAGGAAAGTAAATTTAAAGATATAGATAGATAAATGGAATGATATATCTAGAGAGAAAGAGAGATAGAGAGTGAGAGAGAGGGGACACACTTGTACTTGTAAAAAATTTTATCTTTTAAAAGCTACTCGCGTTTTTACTGTTTGAAACTATGTAAGATGATTATAATTCAAAACTATTATTGTTAATAATCATTGTGCCCTTGCGGTCTGCGGGGTGATGAATCTGTAATTTGGTGGTTACCGATCGTTTTGTTCTGTCTACCCTCGCATCGTTGGGTTGTCTGAATTCAATACAATTAAATTATATACATATACATACATACATATATATACATATATATATATATATATATATATCTGCCGGGTCGTGTGCTTCGTC
>CM077104.1:5099809-5141960 GCA_039619505.1 Cimex hemipterus
GAGGGAGAAAGAGAGAGAGAGAGAGAGAGAGAGAGAGAGAGAGAGAGAGAGGAGAGAGAAGGAGGGAGGGAGAGAGGGAGCTGGTTTCAATTTTGGGTTTCGGTTTCACAATGTTTTTGATGTATTAAATATAGAACTACTTACTACATTTCATGTGTTTCAAAATGATATAAAAAATTATTAGACATGTAGAGTAATACTCAAAGGGTCAAAACCAATAACACACTTATTTGATGCAAAAAATATGTTCACATCAAATCAGACTCAGGCTTATCTGGTCCGATTAATTTATTGTTTTTTAATCTCTACTTGCACTCACATATTTTTCTTCATTGCAATCTAGTCTAAAACTAACACGACCTAACCTAACCCCTTTCTTTACCCTAACCTAAGGGGTTCTAGCCAAACTCTAACCCTACCTAAGTAACCATCCTAATCTAACCCAACCCACGCACACTCCCCGGTAACAGGAAATCTTCGACAAATAATCTTGCTAAAAAAATTGTGCATCCAGGCAAATTCTACATTTTTCTCGCTGATTAGCATTTAATAAGTGGATAAATTGTTGCAAATAACTTGCTACTCTTTCGTATGTTGTCTTTTGTTATTTTATTCAAGTATGGATCTTAATGAACTAACCTGCTGACATTTATTTTTGTAAAGTCCTCTGTCCATCTCAGCAATTTCATTTTATAGAAAGCAATTTATTTGGGATAGCTATAAAGTAAGTAAATATGTAAGGAATATAATTTTTTGATGGAGATGAAATTATGTATGCACTGTCCGCAAAACAAAAACTTTGAAAATGCATATTTTCTTAGCCTGTTAACATGTCTAAGAGTTATTCGCGTTATTTGATATTATATATTATTTTGGGTAAAAGAAATTTTTTTAAGTGCTCGAGGAAGAAGGGATCACTCTCTCTCCAGATTTCCAACAATGGATCAATTTTGAACCGTCATGTTTCCGTAAATTTTACGCTCTAAAACTTTTGTTCAGAGGACTTTTTCAAAACGTGAACAGGGAAGCGACAGTCCTTCCTTATTCTTATTTTGACCTTTTGGAATGCGGAATGGTCCCGCTGTCAATAACCACTGCCGTATCAGGGAAATTCAATTTTTCCTTCCCATTTCACAAGTGTTGTGACAGTTTGGCTTCGAATAATGTATTGAAACCATAGGTATTACATATGATAAAATCGGCGGAGCGAGTGATCGGTTTTTTTCCATGAACACATAAAAAACCACGTCTTTTGACCAAAAATCGCAAATAACTCTAAAATTGTTGAGAAATCGGCCAAACTGGAAGGTGAACAATTAAAGACTGTTTAAAATTTCTTATCAATTGCGCCGACAATTCAATTTGAAGTTTTCGTAAAAGTGCCAAAATTAACATGTTCTCGAATTTTCGAATTTACTGATGAATGACAGAGCCCCAGGAAAATATTTAAAAAAACCAACTTGTTCAGCGTAAAATTTTCTATAAAATGAAACCTAGGCCATTTTTCCTGCAAAAACCAGGTCGTCGGTCTTTTTTAAATATTTTTTTCCGATTAGTACGATAAGTATAAATAAAGCTTTTCCTTTTTGTTTAAATGTCATACTTATAAAAGAGTTTGGCTGAAATCAGCCCCTGTTCCTAACTGAAATGTGTGGTAAATCATAATCCACTAGTCCGTGGAAATGAAATTAATAGCGGGTAATCGAGACCCTTTTGAGATTTCCTCATACTTGGATGCAGCCACGTTGAGGCTAATCTCCTCGTTAGCCTTAATCCGGCTCACTTAGGTCGTCTTGGGTAATTAAACGGGGAGGGAGGGTGCATCACTCGTATCATCCCTTGTCCCGGACTCTGACGGCCAGGACGTGCGGTCTCACTCTTCAACAGGACAAAATCCACATCTCTACTTAAATACAAATAATCCTTGTCGTTTCCCAACAACCCATGTTCTGTGTGTTAATACTTTTATTTATTCCTGTAATGTAAAACCGAAACAATTTGTGAATTTCTATAAATTTGATGCAATAAAGTTGGCCTCGTTCTCTTAGTATTTTTTCTTTAGGGCTATTTTATGTGAAAAAATTATAAATACATAATGGTATAGGCTTCTGTTGAGGAGCCATATCTTGCACTATTTCTTCTTTATTTTTTCGTTCAAGAAAACAGCACCGTAATACAAAGGTTGCCATCCATATTTGAGAGGATATGAACAATTCACAAGAAGGATTGAGCCCGTGGATCCTTCATGAATGTCCCCTCTAACTCAGGCACGCCAAATCGAACGATCGTGAATTACTTGCTATACGTGACGATGGGTACTACTACTCCAAATGTTACAATTTGGCCTCTTGGCACAGGAAGAGCATGACTCATTGACACCTTCTCATTTATAACTTCGATTAACTTTAACAAAAGCTACCTAGGTATCAACAAGGAAAACACAGTCCTCAAAACCTATACGGGAGCCGACTGCTGCGAACAACTGAAACTTGAACCCTGAACTGAACCTCGCTACTGCTGTGAGTGTAGTGTTACTGCATGCGATAAGGGCTGAAATAAGCCGATAGCCCTTGAAGCCTAAATTCGGCGTACCGACCACGGACCACAAAAAATCCGAATGTACCGAGGGAATTCATAGGTTTGATTGAGTACATATGTGAATATATGCAGAACTAACCCGATATAAATTTATCATTCCATTATTAATTTACAAATAATTGTTTGGATTCTATAATTATATATTTGCTATTCATCTTCTATGTTTATTTTTTGTTATTTTATATCGTATTACTTATTAATTACAACACTAAATGTTTAGTGATTTTGTAGTTCCTTAGTTTTGTAGTTAGACCGGAGGTGCAGGTTTGCTTCTTCGCTCTTATTTCAAAATGAGCTATTCGGTTTTAAATTTACGAAAAGATTAAAATAAACTAAAGTTCTTCTTAAAAGTGTATTTTTTATGCATAAAATGTTGATTATTATTATTTTTTTGAGCTATACAATCCTGCTGGAACATGGAAATCCCCCCCAAAACTAAAGATTTTTTTAAAACTTAATTTTAATCGGATTTTCAACTATAAGGTAACATGAACTTCCGGAGACATTTTTTGGTAAGCCCGTTTGTAAGTATTTTGGCTCTGCAGCCAAAACTCTGGAACTTTACCTTACATCGATAATCGCCGTAACAACGCCTTAATCATTACGACACCGAAGCCCCTTAAATGATTTTAGTTCACTGTGATTATTCGGAGTTCGTGAGATGCGGTCCGGTGTGATGTAGGTTTCAGAAGCCAACGTTTCGATCTTTATTGAGCCCTGAAGATGATCTTAATAAAGTTCCAAACGTTGGCACAATAAAGAAAATGTTTTTCTGAAACCTCACGATCTCTGAATAATTATCGACTAACGGTCACTAACCACCACACTTAGTTTACTGTGTTTTTTAAGTAGAAAATTACACTACATCACACATTAGTTTCAAACCGAAGGGAGGTGTACGACCCGGGACACGAAGGCCGTCAGGCACACTAAAAATTAACTGATTTGTGACTCGAGTAACTATCCAGGCTACAACGAATCATTTTCAATGTAAGGAACACTGCGTCGACGCTACTAATTATTGACTGATGATTTCCATAAAAATCTGCTGCCGAACATGGAGGATTGAAAAAAATCCCTATTTTACACAGCTTTACGCTTCCTTCACTCAAAGAAAGACAATACTGAAAAGGGAAGGCATAAAGTTGGAAAAAGGCAGATCGTAAGATCTTCTGCATATTCTTTCTATGTACAGTAATAATAAGAATGCATCTTTGCTTGAATCGTTAGTGGGATCATCACTGTCAACGAACGACAGGGAAGGAATCCCATGATTACACTGAAGAAACTATTGATTTGTGAGTAGCTTCGTATGTGGATCCGCGACATTGATGAATTAATAACTGATTAATATTACAGTCACAAAGTTTTTTTTATTTTTAGTAGTTCTATGTGTGGTCGGCCTTACATTGATCAATTGCCGTGTCAAAGCTTCAACCCTTGCGGCCGCTGGCACCCCCAAACAATTTAACAATTTCGTAAACCAATTAGCGTGAATTCTATGATGTTAAAGATAATAAATCCGTTTAGAGAACGAACAAGTTTGGAGCTAATAGAAATGAGAGGTCAAATAAATTTGCATAGTTTCGGTATAGCTAATTCGTAGAGATTAAACAGATTAATTCTTGCATTTCACGTAAAATTACATGCAAAATAGGCTTGTAAAGCACACAGAATTAAAATTTTAGTTCTATAATAAAAATGTAGATAAATTAATTTCATTCACTGTGTTCAGAACAGATTTGACAAACCAAATTGCAGTGGCGTGACTAGAAAATAAGTTCACTTTTTAACAACGAAGGTAAAAAATCTGTGTTAGTTTTTCATAGTATAAATTTCAAATATTCTAAGTAATTAATTAATAGATGCACCGCGTTAAATAACACCAATAATTTAAAAATATTGTTCAATAAAACAAAAAACGTTTTTAAAAAATCAGGCGACGGAGTTCATCTGATGAAACAATTTCACGGTAATTTTATACCCCAATGAAATCAACCTTCAGAGACAAACCAGTTATTACAGGAACCCGAATCTGTTGGGGGTGAGGGGGCAGATAAAACCCAACTTTCCGGTTTGTATTAAGTCATGACTTTCTTGCTTTACTACCAAAGCCTAACCAAGTCGTAAAGTTAATTATGGGAATTACAGAGGTCTAGGATAGAGAAGAAGATAGTCCTGAGATTTTGTTTAGTCTGTAATCCAGGACGAATAAATAAAATAGATGGTCTTTTACAAGTTTTATACTATTTTTAAACCATGAAAAAGGCAATTAACCATTAAAGAAGCGAACTTTCTCTCTTAGCTATTTTTAATAAGCCCGATAATACGATGGAATGTTAACAAACTCTTCCAAGTTAAACATTGAAAGATAAAGTCGTTTTAAATGATGCGCCTCAGGAACCGGAACTATTTTCTTAAAAAGTATTCGGTAATCAACAAAAGCTCGGAAAACTTCATTTAGGTTCTTGCCCTCGCAAAGTTTCAAACCTTCCAGGATGAAACTTTCCATACGTAAATTATGTATCACAATGCCCTGAAAAACAGCTGGAATCCGTAGTCTCGGATGTCCTTGCAAACTCTGTTATCTATGAAAGATGGAGATGAGGTGGCGAAGGTCAATGACAGGTCGTGTTTTGACTTCTTCTTTACCACGACGTAATACAAAATCAAAGACACTTTCTGTTTTCCTGGATCGACCTCCTGGCAAACATTTATCAATGGTCTTATTCATCCACATGAACGCCTCTTGTAGTTGTGATTATGTCCAGATACGTTTAAAAATAATTTGATTAAAAACATCATGCCAAGCCTACAACGTAGGCAATAATATATACTGTTGATCGTTGCAAAAATGTTGTTTTAACGATTAATTAAAGTTATCAAAACAACAGTCTATCAACTCGCTTCAAGTCTATCCTCACTTTTTACTTAACAATGAAGGAAAAGAACCCTTTACTCTATCTACACAACCAACCATCAATATTTGTATAAAATTAAACGCATCTATGGAAAAATGAGTAAATAAAAATATGATTGTAGGTATTGGTCTGCGTGTTGGTTGACATATTAAACATTTACTGGGTCTGCCTGCAGTCTCCGTTTTGATGTTACCCAAACATGTTTCGGCTTTGAGCCCTCAAAAGAGAGAGAGAGAGAGAGAGAGAGAGAGAGAGAGAAAGGAGAGGCAGCGGGAAAAGAGAAAAACCGAGGCAAATATCGGAATAGATAGAGCTATATGTCTCGGTTTTTATATACATATACGATATATAAATAATTTCAGTTAATTAATCTTTTTATGTAAGGTTTTGATTGCAAGGAAAAAGTTAGTTCCACGAGAGGGATTCGAACCCTCGACCTTCGGTACCATACGCCGCTGTACAAACATTACGCTATATACAATATTATTAATTGTACGCTGATATACAAATCTTTTACCAGGAAACACCAAAAATACATCGAATACAAGAAAACGTGAACAAGTTCCAATAAAAAATAATCAATCTGGACATTATTACAGACAATTATTCCCCACATCATATCTAATGACTTGGAAATTAATGAGGGGTCTCGTACAAGTGAAGAACCACCTAACCTTATGCATTATCAAAAACAGTAGTGACACATAAACACGTACAAATTACAGAACCCCTTAAACACGACAACAGTCAGCATGAAGAAATATTAGCATTATCAAATCAAAGAAATAAAGACAAAACCCCACACAATATTAACTTAGCAAAAATCAGGACGGATCACATGAAAAGAAAAACTAGCTATAGAACAATTGACAAAAGAATTTAGGGACATATTTCATCAAGAAGGCACACCTCCAACATTCATGAACAACGTAAAACATTTAATAAAAACGAAAGGCGAGGTACCGTTCTACACTAAATCCTATAAATATCTTGAGATATATAAAAACAAAGTTACGGAAAAACAAGTGTCAATTTCAACCTCACATTTGGATCAAAACAAAGCATCAAGCTTAGCCATTTTACGCTTCACAATGATCTCCAAACTTTGTGATAAAAAACAATTTTATACCTTATATTATGTACATGCTAATCTAAGCCTATGGACATTATTCCTTTATATTTTAATCATTATTATAAGAATAATATTTATAATTGAATGCATAAAGACTAAAATTGTAAATAAAACTAAACAAACAATAAAAGTAGTAAAAGACGAACCCCCCCCCCCAGGGGAAGCATTATTCTAAAGGCGGAGTAGTTATATATATTATATTTTAAACAATAATTAGTTATAGCGTCACTTGTACAGAAAAATGCATTCGACTTGTCAGATGTCGATTAAGGACAATATTGCACTTTTCTCCCCCTTAACCCGAGGTGACTTATCAATTGATGGGGGCTAACTGTATTTGATTGTGTACTCTTCCTCAAATGTATATCGGCGGAACTACAACTACTTTTCAAATAGACGTTTTAAAAAGGAAAATCTCGCATAGTTATACATAATTTATATAGGGACATTGCAATCTACGACTGCTGGAATATTTAGCGTCCGCGTATTATTTGCTTTTCTAAGCGTTATTTTGGTTAAATTCATAATGATAATAATATAATATACATGCTATGGCATTATGATATAAATATTATTTAAATTTGTAAATAAGAAAGAGGATTTGATTATATCGAATCAAGAAATTCGGCGAAAATGCTTTTCCGCGGTTGGTTAACTATTAATTTTTTCCCTTATTTTTTGTCGAATTGTCATCTCGTTTTGGTCGAGAGTGATGATTGCGTGATTTTGATCCTCTGACAAGCACGACATTTCGAGTTGCAAGCTCGAACGCAAACCTTATCTCAGCCCCTCCCTTAAAAAGTTATACCAACTCCCTAATTAGATTTTCTAGATCGGAAAAGAAATGTAGATAGCGTCGGAGGAAGAAACATTAACGAGTTTAAATTGATAAAAACAACCGTATTAATTATGAACACTTTATCTTTGTAAATTCATCCGTCGGCGTGGCAAGTTTGTTTGTCGTAACATTCGTTCAGTCTGTTCGATTTAATTTTTATTAAGAAACAAAACATCTAAGTCGATGTTTATATTATTCACGCTCACATATATTTAGAAATTGTCACCCTCTCTCGAGCCACCAATTCCAGTTTAGACGGCGTGAATTGAGCGTTATTTGCGTTTCCGTCTCGCTGGCTCACCATTCGAATCTTACTCAAGTGGATTTATTCAACGGATGTACAGGGTATATAAAATATAATGTATCCTGCACAATACACTTTTCCTTGTCACTAACGGATAAAATGGGGTTTCAAGCATTTCACGTTCACGGAAGAAGAATATGATCATCGTCAACGAATCTCACCTTAAAGGGTAAAATCGTCCCCAATAAGCGGGTCGGCCAGAGATCGTTAGCCAAGTTCAGAGGAAAGTTTTTCTCTTGTAGATAAAAACATCGAAGAGCGTCGACGTAGTTTAAAGTATCGTAAATAATCGTTGAGAGAAAAAGAGAGGGGAGAAGGAATGTATGAATATCGTATTATTTAAAAAATGTGAACGACCACTATTACAATGAACGTGACAAAGAGGGAGAAAGAGCTAGGAAAAATTCTGCAGAAACTAGATAAAGGTAGACGCTGGGCAGACCTGCTCTGGAAGTACACTATGATGGTAGGACGTTTTCACACTGATAAATTGTTAAATATCACTAGGATGTTCCTTTCTGAATTTGTTTTATTCGACTCGTCCAGTAACACTAATCAAACATCAATAAGATATCTCGGTAATTTTATCCGGCAGTGAACAATACTGTAACAAGTTGAAGAATTTAAGGCCGGTTGGGAAAGATATCCCTTTCCCAGGTCCCCCTCCTTGCTAAATCCTCCTCTATCCTGATCTCTGTCCTTTGTCAAGGCTGAGACGTCTGACGATTGGCGTATTCGACTTGTTACAACAAATCTCTGACAAACCCTAGCCGAAATCAATTCCACTTTGGAAGGCTTAAAATGAAAAGTCTGGCTACTTTCTCTTATAGTAAAGAAAAGAACAGTGGCATAAAATAAAGATAAATTGTCACTTTTATATCTTTATGTTAAGTTGACTGATTAAATTAAAAAATTGCATAGCTTACGTTTTATTTTTAAATTTTTATGAATCCTATAAAGCACCCAAATACAACTGTATTGTTTGTTTTTACCTGTGTACATTTCTCCAGGTGAATAGTTGCTCGGATTTCTTATGATCATGATGTTGTAATTGTCGTAAAACCTCGATTTGGACCCGACGGCTCCAGGAGGCCTGCGGTCGCAATCTTCATCACTCGACGCCCCGACGAGCACGAGCGCCAGAACCTTGAAAAAACAAAAACGGCCTATTTACAATTTTTGTAAACAAGAATTAATTGATCCGTCAGAACTGATCATTTAGATTAACGAGTAAGCCCTTGACCCGGATCTGAAACTCGACCCGCAAACAGAATTAATTGAATATTTTGTTTGTGTGTTGCTCCTTCACCAAGTTGGCGACTCTGTCTTACTACACCTTCACTCAAACGTCATATTTTTTATTATACTCTCAGTTCAGACAGAAATGGTTATAAACTGACTACTAACATAACAACATTAGATTTCATGGTGGGGCGTCGGTGGCTGCAAGGTTCAATCTTTGACATTGTAAGGTAAAGGTCCCGGGTTCGAATCCAGCGGCCCTGCATTCGAACCCTCCGACATAATTACAAATGGGCTTTTTTTCAAAAACACCGGCACCCTGAGGGTTTATATGACCTCTGCTGTTGCGGAACTCTCATTAAAAATATAAAAAAATAAAAAAAACCATAACCATTTCCATAGTTTGGGTCAGTAAGTTTTAAGCACATACACTCCAGTACTGCCTACCTCTAGGTCTTGTCTTGTACTTTCGTTAAAGAATAAAAAATGTTCAGAATTCAGAATCAATGACCATCATGCTTCATTTTGCAAATTTGACCATAACTATACACCTCTATCTCGAACCAATGAATTCTTTTGTAATAGGTTTCCTATTGGATTTACCTCTTTGGAATATCAACACTTTGAATCAATGCTCAATTGTCAACAAAGATCTGAAATAAGAATGTACCTCAATGAACTTAGGGATGGTTAGGGAAATTACTACTTTTGTTGAACTTCATTCTCGTGGATATGACAGTCCAGGCACAAGATTTATAGTGGATAACATATAATATATATATATATATATATATATATATATATGTGTGTATGTATATGTATATGTAAAATGGACATGGTATTATGGTAAATATATATAATGGCGCATAAATAGTTTCAATTAATTAATCTTTTTATATAAGTTTGCAATGAAAAAGTTAGTGGCACGAGCGGGATTCGAACCCACAACCTTCAATACCATACGCCGTTGCTTGAACCACTAGACCTATCGTGAATGGTTAGAGCAGCGGCGTATTGAGCCGAAGGTCGTGGGTTCGAATCCAGCCCGTGGCACTCGTGGAAAATTTTTAACCAAAACCTTACGTAAAAAGAGTAATTAATTGAAAGAAGTACTTTTACATAGTAAGCACGGCCCGCCTGAGTACGAAATGGTTGATCTGTTCACAATTGGAATCTATAATGATAGTCATTATCTCCGTAATGACTCACGATAGCAATTTTTACGATACAAGAATGGGACCATAATTCGTTGATTTTCAGGTTATGATTTATCTAATTAGACATTCAGTCATTCTAACTTCAGTGTTTTGACAGCTGACCTCCATCAAATATGTTTTTTTGGGGAATAAGGAATATGAATACCAATAGTCGTTTCTTTTTGTCATCAGTGTTCACTAATTGTCTACATCTCGTGAAATATCCTTATCATTTCAAAATAGTTTCTTGTTACACAAATTATAAATGACGTAATAGGTTACGTGATATCACGTCTCTTGTACAACGAATGCAGGAGCGGTCGATTCGGACTACATTCTCCATTTCAATGATGATCAGCGAGAAACATTTTCATCGATAATGAAAAGTTCGATTTTCTTCATGTTCCTCGCCTTGTGCTAATTACCGCGAGGAGTCTTTCTTAGTATTTTTTGTCAGCTATTTCTTTTAATTGTGATGATTAAACGAACTGGGTAACGGAGTGACGTTTATTTTCGTAATTGTATTCATACCCCTGCCTGCATTTTGCATAACAAATTAATTTATTAGTTTTTAATTCCTAAACTTTGTCCTTTTTCTTTTGAATCTGAATGTTTGTGATTCGCCACGTAGTTTTTTCGGCATATGGTGAATGTAGCAATTAATATGGATGAGAAAACCTGGTCGCAATATGAATCGTCCCTAATTGGGCGATTCTTGTTTAATTTAATTTAATTTCTCATCTAACCAGTAACGGTATCGGTTATGATTTCATCCGACCTCGGTCAAGCGGGACGCGGCGCGCCAACCCACCTTTTTTACGCCCCCATTTGAATTAATAATATTCAATGAGGACACGATACAAATCCATACGCCCGACGACATTGCCCGGTCCCCCTGATTAAAGATCTTATGAATAAATATCCGGTATTTGCGCGCGTTATGTCCAATCGATGGGATCCCGCGTAACGCTCTTCCGTGGGAAAGCACAAAAACGATAAAAACAGCCTGTTTCCACCATGTTTCATGAAAACGTAAATGGAAACATAAAACACCGAGTGGAGTGAGTGGTTGGTTTTTTTTGATAAAGAATGGCATGAATTTAAATGAACAGTGTACAAAAAAAAAGTTGTTCTTGCATTTTATTGTCAATTTGTTTCAATTATGTACAAAAAGAGCAGAAAATAAAGATTATATATTACATCAAAACATGGTATTTTGGATATATTTTTTATATTACTATTTATTTGTAGTCCGTATACACCAGTACACATATCAACTAAATGTATATTTGTTTTTTTTCCCTTCTCTGACACTATGGTCACCCCAACACCTAGAGCAGAATCACTTACAGGCAAAACATTCCGCCCAATTGATTTTTTTTTCTCGATAAGCGAAAATTCGCACTTAATCCTTAATTCAAAACAAGGGTAACCATATCGGTCGCATGTACCTCCAAACGTACCTTCAACGGGATAACATCAGGGACTTAGCCTGGCTAACCTTTTCTACAGGCTTGAACCCGTCGAACATTATGGGGTTCCTCAAAAGACGAATAAGAGCACGTCCATCCCTTCCTCCACGATCTTGAAAGGACTCTTCGAGAGGGCTAACCTCCAGCGAAGAGACATTTCCAGACTGGTAGGAAAACATGCCGAGGCGAGTTCGAGATTTAATTAAGGCAAGATGGGGAAATACGCAATATTGGAAAGCTAATTAAAAATCTAAAACAAAATCAAAACGAATTTTATTTGTTCTCTTCTATTTGTTTTAGGTGTTCTCTGAATGAGAAAGTGTAGAGAAGTCTTCGGTTTTGGGTTAGGACTGACTGACAACATAGTATGAAAATTTTCGATCTGGCACAGTACATTGGGGAAAAGGAATATAGAGATAGTGTCTTTAGGTCGATAAATAGTTCTTTCAAAGAAAATGAGGAAATCTGTCATGCCTCGCCCTGCTGGGACGGCTACTGATGTCCTGCTTACATCACGGACGTCAATATTTTTAGGCTAATGGGTATAAAAAGATACTATTACGGTTTGGTCAAAAGGAATAACGAGGCTAAAGTCAGCGATTCGTTTTTTTATACAGACTCAGTTGATGGATTAAAAAAGACAGTTCATTCGTTTAACTTTGCTACCTTCCCAAGCAACCTGACAAGATTTTCAAGTTGGTGTCAAAATCAAAATAAGTTGCTTCGTTCAGCAGGAAGATGGTAAAGAAACAAAACTGCACATTGTTTGATTTCATACATGCTCAAATCGCAAGAACAGAGAAAATTGACTTTCTTGCTTAAACCTTGACGCTATTTGAGTAAAGTCCTTTGAAATAATTAAATACGTTTTTGAAGTAGGAATAAAACAGCAATCTACCAATACTCTATCATGTCTCACCCTGCTTATAACCCTAACGTCAGCATTTTTGGTTCTAAAAACACAAGTTTCTGTTTCGTTCACCAGGGTACGTCGTTTTTTTGATACATACTCAGTTCACGGACATTAAAGAAAAACAATGCTTCACCCTGTTTTTAGATTTGATGCCAAGTTAGGAGGCAAAGGTTTTTTTTTAAGTTAGTTGGGTTAAAAGTAAACTATGTTGCATCGTTTGGACAGAAGAAAGTTACACAGTACAGAAACAAAGTTGCATATCGTTCGATTTAATACAGGCTCGTATCACATAAATAAAGAAAATTGACGCACCCTGCTTGCAACCCTGACGTAGTGCTATTTTATTAAGCCTTTTCAGGCTTCGACTTCTTCTTCATCTTAGAATTCCTTTTTTGCTTAAATAAACAAACGCTCTAACAATACGACGCTTCTGCTTATTTTTACGTCTGTTCTGAATTTATTTGAATTTATTTAATTTCTTAATTTAATAAATCATACCACGCCTTGCTTATATTATACTATAAAAATAATAGGTTACGAAAAAGACAATATTCTGATTCCAGGACAAAAAACGAGACAAACTTCAGCATCACGTTATTTTGACACATGCCGAATTCACAGAAACAAAAGAATACAAGATCCTGCCTGCCTTACCATGCTTACTTCGTTAACGCGACACCCGTTAACAATGGATTTTTCGGTACATTGGAACATATTTTTAGGGGACAGTCAAATTAAACTACAAGAATGTGAAATTATGACTCAATATTGTAAGATGGTAATTTTTTTAAATGGTAAACCATAATTGTACGAATGTACGAAAATTAATTCTAGTTTTAAAGTAGCCTAAGAATGTGTGAAACTTTAATGAATTTCAAACTTTGCTCTTCCGAATTGCAACGCTTATCAATTGTTTTTCATTTTCTTTCATTTTTACTTGAGTCTTAGTCAATTCTTGGATTCCTGAGATGGAAATTCTTTAATCCTTTCGACCCTACAATTGCTCCAAATTCGAAGATACTCCAGTGCTGGCCCTGTTTAAAAATCACTTCCTCCCCAGTGCAAACAGGCCTTCAATAATAAAACGACTAGGAAAAAAATTCAAAAGGTCCAAAACCGATTTTAGTAATTTAGTAAAAGAACTTCTCCCTTTAATTTCAACCGAAGTTAGGGCCTCTTGTTAATCATTCAATATTTTTCTACTTTTTTAATTCATAAATAACAAGTTGCCAGAGAGGAAATTGTCCGTATGCATTACATGAATATTGCCTATTGTAGTACACGATTTTAAAATAAAATCATATTATACTTCAAGACCATCAACATTTAATTATAGCTTAACAAATTTTCACTTTATTTATACATTTAATAACACAATGAAATAATAACATATTGTCTAAATGTTTGACAATAAAGATTGTCTTTGTCATGCTGTTAAGGCTGCACACAAAAAGCCTTACAGAATTTCAAAGATGGTGAATTTAGTTCAGGAATCTTAGCGGAAATGTCTAGCATAAGGAGACGTGGCAAAACGTCCGTTGAAATCAACAGAACAAAGATCATCACTGGTCCGTCGGAACGCGCTGTTTGTAGCAAACTTGTTTCTCAAGTCTGACCGACTCATTGGATTTTGAAACTCTCACCATTGCTCGGCGGTTCGACACAAATGCAAAACTTTAACAAGGCTTAATTTCATTTCTCCCGAGAACCCCTCGCAATTTCTGAGCTGTAGACATAAATTCCCAATAAACGGTATTGTTGGAATTTTGTTTTAGTAAATTGTTAAATAATTTGTAACTAGCCGTTTAAAATGGAATTTGGAAAGCTCTGACATAAAAAATGCAAGTCACGAGAATCGAGAAAAAATATACACGAATTTTAGAATTAGAATAGCAGAACGAGGCGGATAATACAGGCACAATATTGCAAAATCAAATGCGTTGAGCTTTTTATGCATTTCAAACTTTCGTCTGTTGTGTCCGAATTCTGTCCTCGCTAGACACAGTCAGTGTTGGTATCTATACATTCTCCTTTTTTGGTTTTATTTGGTTTTAAAGTGGTTTTATAACTGCAGCCTGTCCTTCCGTAAATGTATATTGCTGTGTTTAGGATTTGTAGCTCCTTTCTGTTGAGAAAGAATTTCTCTTTCTCCTATTGGCCATTTTTTCAAGGAATCGCTTGCTTGCTGGCAATTTATGGCTGAGTTATGTTTGCAATCCATTATATTTCGGGGTCCGATTGACCAAATAACTTTTTTCAATTAATTTAACTTTATGTAATGTATTGGTTGAGATAAAAATGTCACGAGCGGGATTCGAACCCACGACCTTCGACTAAATACGCCACTTACTACACACACTGCTCAACAACTTGAGCTATCGTGACTGTAATCCACTGGGGCACCAACTTCATATCTCAACCCACCTTTTGAATTTTCCCTCCTTTTGCCCTTTTTCAAATGTCGTGTAATCAGGAATCGATTCTCGGCGACAAATGAAATGCCAGTGAAGATATTCTTCTTTTTACTTATTAAATCCATTATATTTCGTGGCCCGGTTGGCCAAATAACTTCTTTCGATTAATCAATCTTTATGTGAGGTATTGGTTCCCACTCGTGCTATTAACTTTTTCATTTCAACCAATACCGTACATACGTTTTCAATGTTTGTCGTGTTTTTTAATAACCCAATATACCAGCTATTTTTTAATGTGCCTCTTATGTAGGCCACACAAGGAATTTGGGTATATGAGTTGTTCCAAGGTATTTTTTGGACATTGATGTGGGCTGCCTCCTTGCAGGAAATTCATTTCCTTGGGTCCATATTATAGCTAGGTTTTTGTGAATTCCAGGTTTTTAGACTGTTTAGACATTTCCAGAGTTTTGAGTTTTTCCGTAGGCTTGCAGAACCTTATGTCTCCCTGGCTATGTGATAGTACTATTATAATTGCACTCCAAAGAAGTTGGTTATTTATGTCATGTTACGCCTGTGGCTAGCAATTAGGCTCAAAATGTGCCTGTGATAAAGCCGAGGGCCATGTGGTGTTCATAGTAAAACACGGACCAATTCCCATCTTTGAATCATCCGTTATACCAACCATTTTATTCTCTTTTCAATAATTATGGTGAATAATTTCTACTATTTTCTATGATGTGTGAGAGATTTTCTTTCACTAACTGATAAATTTTCAGTCCTCAATTGCTAGCACCCTTTTGTTATCTAAGAACACCAGTTATGCTGAGGCATGCTTTTATTGCAATTTTTGTAATGTTTCCCTTGTTTCTTTGTAAAATTTTTGCAACCAAATGTAGCTTGTGCAAACCCGTTCGACACTTATTGGTTATTCATGGTCAAAGTTTATACAATAATTGGTATGATCATGGATGTAAGCAACTGGATATGGTTAAACGCAAGATCTCAAGCGCCCCAAAATCTATACACAAAAGAAGAAGTGCAATGAAGTAGTCGATGATATCCATCAAATACTGGAAGTAGTATATACGCGAGTTTGATAGGTGCATAATCAACCTTTTTGAAGAAAATGTTTGAGCTCCAAAGGAAATATAACTTATTTTGGATGTCAGGGAAGGGTATTTACAACAGACCTACATGAGATTTCTCTTCATCTCCCCCCATCAAGAGCATTTACCATAGGCCTGAATATAATATATAATAGGGGAAACCGTAGATTCTTTCTCTCTTTCATTGGCGCTGACTTCAAGTCCATACCGCCGATGAGCGGTTTCTCATATGTACTGACAAATGGACAGGCCATGATAAACGAACAGGATGCCTAGAATCAATGATAAGTGTTTAGAAGAAATAATTTTTTACACAATTATTGTACCCCTACGCAAGAGAGCAAAAATTTTAAGGCGGAAATTACTGCGGTGCATTAATTAGCAGAATTACTAAGTTATTAGTAAGTGCAATTAGCAGATTGCTTTAGGTAGTAGACAGCATGCTAAAAAAGAATAAAGCAGTGTTTATCATAGACACCCAAGAAACAATTATGGTCGTAACCTCAATGAGACTCATAGAAAACAATAAATTATGCTGCTTATTATGCTAAGATGGACATTCGCCTACCAGTGGATCCAAGTCACAGTGATACCAAAGGCAATGAACGTTACGATGAATACTCAAAAGCCTACAACCATCACCAAAAGTATCAAACTCATATAAGAGGAATATAAAATCGGCCGTGTCTGTATAAAGACGAAAACAAAATCCCTTTTTAAGCAAACCGTTACCCATCGGTTATGGTCATCTTTAGTGTCGTTTACAAAAAATTGGCGATAAGACATGCATAATATGACTGTTGTGTGATACTTATAAAATAATGAACGCTTGACACTTATTGGTGTTTTTAACAATGTGCATTTTTACCACTAGTCTCTGATGACAATATTGTCCACTACAATTATGGATATGTAATATGGCTTGTAATGGCTTTCTTTAAAGGCGTATCGTTGTGTCTGCCTTCAAGCCTTTACTCGCTTGTTACGCACGCGAAGCTAAATGTGTATTTAACTTTATGTTCCCCTTAAGCTCAAAATCTTCTTCACCGTCAGTTTTATAAAAGTTAAATTATTCTAAAACAACATTTTTTTACCTTAAACCACAAGTTTCAATACATTATTGATCCTGTTATTACTAAATTATAAGTTTACTTTGAAAATACGGCGAGCTGATTATACAGTTCCGCAATACCTTGGGGCATAGCACCTGTCAGGTGAGTAGGGCTTTCGATTTTGGACAACCTCTTTAAAAATTTAACTAACCAATCGCGTAATCTATTATATTTTAACAAACAAAAATTCAAATATTGCGCATAAAAAACATAAACATAAAACGGCATACATTTACCATTGCTATCAGAGTACATTTAAGTATTTGATCTAGAGTTAATTGATAATTTCAAAACTCCAAACAAATCTGATTAAACGTGAACGATTCATAAGAGTAAATTGAGCCTGATTCCATCATTTAGAGCGCATTTATATTTTAATGTGGAACCGCAGTTTTATACGATAAAAGCCGACGCACTGGTACTTCGTACTGTTTTAAAGCGGATTACATTTTTCAATTAAATAAAAAAAGAGAAATATTTGAAATCTACGTTCAAGGGACCCGAATAGCACAAGTTGGCCCACCAGCCTGCCTACATTGATTAGAATTTCATGTTTAGAAAATTTCATTCAACCTGAATATTAACTGTTAACTGCTCATCAACTTGATTTTTAAACTGAATTTTATACATAAGACCTTTGCGATTCCAAATGAGGTAAAGAGTAAAGTGAGTAAAGACTGGTAAAAAAAATGAAGTAAAAAAGATATAGGTAAAGAGCGAGAGCGAGAAAGAGAAAGAGAGTGTGAGTCTATTGTTTGTTTATAAGTTGCTCGTCATAAGTATGAAAAGAGCAGAAGAGAGACAGACAGAGAATCGAAAAAAGAAGAGAAAGCTGGGAAGACAGATACTCGGAGAGAGGGAAAGAGAGAAAGAGAGTTGGAAAGAACGAGAGATAGAGGAGGGACGATAGACGGAGAGGGGAGATGAAGAAAGAGGGTTGTAGAAAGGGAGAGTTGAAAAGAGAGAGAGAGAAAAAAAAGAAAAAGAAAATAGGATATGTGTACTTCTGACTTGTAATTGTTAAATATGTAAACTAAAATTGTAATATATAAATATATATATAGTTAATAGATAAACTTTCTAGATCTAATTTTCATTTCGTTTTAGTAAAAGTATAGTAATAAATTATTAATAAAATTTGTCACAATTAATTATATAGCGATAGTTGATTTAAATAAAGCCAATAAGTTCTACTCTGATAGCATAAAAAGGAGGCGGTCGGATATAAGTTACCACTCTTGTCAGTCTCCCCCCCCCCGGGAGATTGATTACATCCAATGTCTTCCTCCTTCCCCGATTTCATTAGTTTGGAGGGAGAGGCGATTAATTTTAAATTTGACAATTAGAAGAGGACGGAGTGGGGCCTTTGTGACAATCTCAAACAGTTCCGCTTTAATTTATTTTCTACACCGTTTGAACTTGTTTGTCCAATCCCGTTTGTCCACCCTTTCCTTAGGCAATCACACTTGACATGTCCTTTATTATTTAGTTAATTATGTTTTCTTTTCAGACTAACTTCACAAGTTCGCTCCAAACAGAATCGCCTCCGGTGACGGATGTTTAAATAATATTGACAGCCTTCATTAACGTTTGGAATGAAATTAATGCCCATTTTTTTTCTTTAGACCAATTACAAGGACAAAAAATCAACTGCGTTAACCAGATTGGGTAGCATCTCATGAGCCTTGAAGTAATTCTGGATCGAGACGTTTATATCTCTTTATATTTGATTATTTGAGAGCAGAGATACAACTAAAACTTAGGCAAATCTTCCACTCTTAAATTGGTATTTTTGATGCAGTGGAAAAGTTCCTGAAATTTCCAACAATTATCATTTCTGCTGGCGTTTGGAAAAGATATTCCCTTGGAAAGTGGTTAATTCGAAGCGTCGAAATTTTTGATAAAATCGGACAGATGGGTCTGATGTACAAACATCAGGAAACGTGCAGATGCATTAATCAATAACTAAATTTATTTCAACGAGTACTTCATGTGTTTCAAACAATTTTCCTATGACGCATTTGCTTCCGAAATAATTTCCTTAAAAACTCTTCGTCCGTAAGTCCTGATGCCACACCTGCACTAATAAAAACTTTCACCGTACCACAACGTAAGTGGTAATAGAGACGTGAAAAAGGTCCGCCCTGTTAGTATTCTTTCTATCATTTATCTACATCATTAAACTGTTTTATATTCCTGAATGATGTAACTCAATGCCTGGTTTATGCCTGTTCAAGTGCCACTTACTTTGCAATACTTGTATGCATTTCAATCAAAACATTAACTTGATGCCATTTATATTTATGTCTAAAGCGCTTTTAATTCTGTAAACATTGATCTTTTTATAAGTTTTTACATAATATCCATCAGGTTTATTTTGTGTACTTGCATGGTTACGAAATTATCTGACAGGTAGTTTTTCAAATTGTTAAAATTCGTTCTATCTCTTTTGAATATTATACTTATTTTTCGGCATGTTCAATAGGGGCAAATAGGGGTTCTCATTTAGGTCCGCTTTTGCTTATTTTATTCGCTAATGGTATTGATTCTTCCATTTCTTCTGGGCTCGCGATGTCCTCGCTGGTTGTTTATAGCACTCTAGTTTTGTTGTAAGAAAAAAATTTTTGTCTACGTTGTACTGTTTTGCTTCCATGTCAGTTTAGTGATGCAATTTGTTTCCGTAGAGATGGTTTTAAGGTCCCGGCCTCGCTTCTTCGGACTTGCACTTATTCCTGTCTTTAACTAGGCTTTGCGAAGTCAATCAATGAAGGGTGAAGAATAAGATAATGTTTCGATGGAATCTAGTATCTTATTAGATTGAATCGCTGTCAATTTTGTTCCAAGACAAGCATATTTTCAATTCTCGGAAGTATTATAATTTTAAGTATTTTAAATAAATACACGCTAACTTTAACTTTATTTAAAAAAACTGATTTTCTCCCTTATTCATAAAAAAACAAAGGGACGAGGGAGCATTACTCTTATTCAAGCGTTCTTAAGAGGGTTTTTAAGCGATGAAATGAGGGCGGGCGAGTGAAAAAATCTTCTTTCCAATGCTAATTCGGAGACATCAACAGCTCATGAATCTTTAGGGTCTAAAGAGATTGACGCCACATTTTTTCTTCAAGGCCTGCCATACAACTCGTGGGGGAGGAGAGAAAGAGAAACACAAGCGTCGCGCATATTTGGGCACAAAATAAATTTTGATTCAGATACGAAAGGGTATTACAAAGATTTACTTGTGAACCTGACCTCGGCAAGATTTCCCAGAGGGCAAATAGATTGAGCTATTTGTCTATTCTCTCCACATTTGAACCTCCGTCTCCCAAAGGAGGTCGCCCAATATAAGCCCCGAGGGAAAATTGACTCGGAGGGAAGGCTTTTCAATAGGGTCCAGGTTCGCCGTGATCTATGATTTTAAACCGCTTTTCAAATGTGGCCACACACGAAAATTAAAACAAAAATTATTCTACTTAAAAAGGTGTTGGTACAAAAGCAACAAATTCAATTTAATCCGTGGGCAATGCAGAAATCGAGGGATTAACTAATTGAATTCCAACGACAATCCGAACAGCAAAAAAGTTTCTGATTTAAAAATAAACAAACAAGCTTTTTTGCAATAACAATGTATTATTTTTCAGGCACACACATACTAACACGAAGAAAACTGCACAATGATTGTTTTTATTATTTATTGACCGCTTGTTTTAACGTGTAATGTCCAAGAGCTCTCAAACCTAACTTCGCATCGAATAGTCTTGGTCTCAACAGTATTTTCTGCTATCTTAAAAGCTTTTTTCAAACAAATTTAGCAACGGAATAATCTCTAATCTAATTCGCTCAGAGATGACGTTTCAACTACGTCTTGCTGACAGATAAAATCGGCCGGTGCGACCTAATTAATTTTAAACCTACTGTACAAATCCCTAGCTAGTATCTTAACGGACATTATGTAACCTAATTCACTCATTTTTCATCCCGCAATTTATCGTTTTCCTTGGGGATAGCAGGTTTTTTCGTTTTGTGAAAAATTAATGGTTTTTCTCGAATTTTAACCCTTCAGAAATTACAATCCAATTTTTGACCATTATTGGACAATACAATACGTTGTTTTCTATGTGATGATTTTTAAATGAAATCTAGGAAAATATAGCTAAAAAAGATACTTAATCGTTAATATCATAGCATTTAATAAAATATCTTAAACTGGATAATAAATGGACTTTTGAAAAATATTAATTAATCCGCCTTCCCAAACAAATTAATTTCTTTTTATCTAATCGTTTCTTATAATAATTCAATAAGCTGAAGATTAAAAGAGTAAAGTTAAGGCCTTAACTTCTTAGCCAGCAACGTGAGCACGGGTCAATTATTTTGTAACTAATCCTTTTCCTTCCCTCTCCTTCACTAATAAATAATGTAATTTCGCAATGTTTCTAATTAAAAAATGAGCTTTTCAGCTATGAGTTATGAAACGCCTCAAAGTGAATGAAAAGCTTTTCTGAACTTCACCCTCTTACTTATTCATCCCGAGCCGGGGTGATATACGCTGCGCCACCGGCCCTAAATTGTAAGCGAACGAGGATTAAATTGATGTTCAGATATAAATTGAAGATTTTACAGGTTCGGGCACGGTTCAATTAACAATTTCTCTTATTAATCGCCTTGATTTTCTGTACGTATCGTTCTATACATCTGTCTAACTAATCCTAATTGATGGTTAAGGAATGAAGAAAAATATACCAGGGTTCAAAGAAAAACAGTACATGAATAACATGGAGCCACCGACTTCCACTCAAGTCGACACTCAGGACTAAACCTGAATCGCAGGCCGACGTGAAATAGCCATAAAAAATACAACTTAACAGAAGACTTGGATAACTACTGAGTCTTTTTTTTTATTGCGGACGAACAACAATGAAAAGAAAATAAAACGAAAAAATTAGCATCCCTTGTCACTTAACCATTCGCACTCTCTGAGAGCTGATCACAAAGCCACTTTATTTTTAGAGTTGGTTTTACTGAAGATTGTAGGTTAGAATGGAATTTTTCTGGACTTCGCAATTTCTTTTGTAAAGGCGACATTTAGGTCGTTATGAATGGTCGGAAACATAGACATGGTTGCTGACAATGGATCTAACGATTCGTGATTGTAGAGTCTGGATTTTGCGATGATTTGAAGGTTCGGTTGATCGGTTTCAGTATTGAGCTATATGGGAGTATCTTGATATCAAGGTCGAGTTTAGATCTATTGTTTTAATAGATTTTTGAGTTATTAAGATTTTAAGTCGTGTATGGGTATTTCAGGTTAGTCCTTTTTCCAGTGCAATCCAAGGTAGTAGTTAGTTTTCGGTGGGAAGGAGGATTAGGTTATGAATGATCGAAAGTAGAGTGATGCCTCATAAGGTATATGTTTTCAGGCTTTGTAGTATTTAGTTTGATCACTCACTTTTCAATAGAAAAGGTGGGTAGGGAATAGTAGGATAAAATTTCAGTGTGATCAGCGTATGTTAGCCGAAAACGTCACCCTGAGGTCCGCGTCCACACTGTACAAAGGAGAGTGAAAGCTCTTCTGTTAATAGAATTTATGGATAGGAAGTGTGTAGAGGGTAGGATGCCCTGGAGTTTCCAGAACAAACCCAGATGACAGGCTCAAAAGAAAATCTGTTCGACGACAGGCAAGACTCCCGGGCATTCTTTTTTCTCAAGATGAAGACTTTTAGGACCGAAATCTCCTTTGACCGACACAACTCCACCAGCTCTATACAAGATACTTTGGAACGGTGATATTCCGCCAGGGTCCAATATCCAGGATATCCAATCATCAATCAAAAGTCTTCAGATAAATTTTCAAAGCTCCTTACTACGTGTGTGGTATTTAGTGACCGTTACTTGATGATTATTCGGAGGTCGTGAGTGGGCCCTCTCGACACGACAGACTAGAATGACATATCTACACGGAAAACAAACACTTTGAGCCCTGAAGATGATCTCTTAGCACGATAAAGAAAATGTTTTTCTAAAATATACGTTACACCAGACTGCATCTCACGACCTCCAAATAATCAGCTCCTTCCTTGCTATATCTGACCTCACTATTGTCAACAAGCTGATCTAATCCTCACCCAGCTTTCCCATTATGAGAACACACCACGTCGCCTTATATGTGTATACAACAACACGTGGTTAGTACACGTGTCAAATTGAACTAAAAAGTATATATAGTTTAAAACCCCATTCTCGATAGTAGATTCAATATTCGAGAATATCATATCATTTCGTAAAGTCCAACACATTTCATAAAATTTTAATCATAATGTAAATTTTATTATGCTAATAAAAAGAGCATTAAAAGCCTATGAGATTCATTTGTATTTAAAATTGTGAACTTACCCGAAAAAAATTAGTTACAACGTAAACTTTTACGATTTTCCAAAATTTTAATCTAGTGTTTAAGTAAGATTTTCTTGGCTCTGAGAAATCTGCAAGATATTGCGATTAACGAATATTGCGTTTAATTAAGGACATGCATTTTATGACTCAGTTTAAAGCTCAGTAATTCGTTAATTTTAATGAGTTTTTTCAACTTTTTGTAATTTTTAAAATATTCAGTTAAATGTTATTTTTTACATTCCTGATAACTCATCTTAGAAAAATTAAGTACGTGTATGTATTAATTAGTAAGGACAACTTTTCTTTAAACGCCACATCGTTCAGTATTCAGAAAGGCAAGAAAATCGTACTTAAACTTTAAAAAAGAACTCGGAAAGTCGTAAAAGTTTATTTTCTAATTGATTTTGCATTTTGTCTCTTTAAAATTATAATTTAAAGAAAAATGAATATCGTTGAGTATGATTTCGGCCTTCAATGATTAATAATAAGGCTAGGAGATCAGGAAAAAAATTTTTTACCTTCTTGGCTACATCCCTGACCTCCTAGCTTTATTAAAAAAAATCTTAAAGGGCTTTTAATGATCTTTCTTTTAACGAAATCAGACTCACAGTAGAATTTACATTTTATGAGATTCGGGGACTTAACGGAATAAAGTTGGGAAATGTTGAAGTAACCTGAAAAGTGAAATATCTCGAATACAATTGAGAAACAGACGTGGGATAACGAATCTTTTTTAGTACAATTAGACATGAAGAATAATCTGCTGTGTACATGTCCTTCTGGTATCAGTGTTTTGACCGGGAGGAAAGAAACATGCTTTTATTCGTAATATTTACAGTCTACTAATAATTTATTATGTATTTATAAAAATTCGCGGACTGCATTTTTTAAATTACCCCAAAGAACCTTTTCCAGTAGGCTTATGCCAAAGTGAAAAGTTAAAGCCCTCAAATTTCGACTTTTTATATTTCCTTATTATACCTTTCTAAATTTCTTTAAGACTTTCACAAGTTTAAACAAATTTCTGTACTTGTTTAATTAATTCATTTTATCATACCGTTAAGATTTTATGAATAGAAGAGAACGGGTTAAAACTAAAATTCCGTTAATTGGACACTCGCCAGTGGTGCGGCCGTCATCTCTGCCATTGTCCGAGTGGTAAACCGTGGATTATTTGAGAACAAAACTTCAAATTAATCTAAGCGCTTTATTTTGAATAAAAAAATTTAAGCCAATTGTGTCACGTCCGTGTCGTAAAGTATTGTCTTAAAAAACGGATCTGAATCCCTAAAATCTAATATATTTCAGCTGTACCAAAAATATGCTACTAAGGTTTCATCGGGGGAGAATTCATACTTCGCTATACGAAGTCAGAACAGGATATAGTAGACCGATGACTTTCTTAAAAACTTTATTGCACAATATTCAAAATTTTATATAAGTTACCGCGTGATAAATGCCAACGTTACAATTGTACCAATTGACTATATTAAAAATAAAAAATAAATAAAAAAATAAGGAATGAGAATTTTATTCTCGTGTTACAAGTATTACAAGCTTTGCCCATAGATTCTACATTCAAAATGCTGCTCAAATTAAAAAAAAAAAAAAAAAAAAAAAAAAAAAAAAAAAAAAGTTGTTTAATAAATTCATTCAAAAGTTTTGTTTTTCTTTCATTTTCCCTCTTAATAGTCTTCAACCACTGTTTTTCTTTTCCTTTATCAATTTCTTCATTGTTGAGAAAAGTAATTAAAAAAGGAACTGCACTACTAAAAAGGATATTAAATGGAATTTCAGAAAATTTGCTGATCCCTAGGTTTGAAAATAGCAGTTTAGAATCCAACACCAAGTTTTTCAACTTTGAAGAAAAAATATTTTTCAAAGTTCTCGCCACAAAAATACTTATTTCACGGAGATTTTCAAGTTTAGTATTGATCACATTTTATTGGAAATTTAACGTAGTTTTCAATGGTATCAACAGATTTGGACAAAACCTTTTAGTTTTAGGGTTAGCATTGTTTATCAACAAGGTCGTGAATACGTAAAACTCTTAATAAATCGAGGAAAGGGAAATAACTCCGAAACTATTGACATTCGGTCCATAGTTTATCCATTTTTGTATGTAGAATCTACTGGCAAAGTTTGTAACACCAGTAGCCAAACACCCTGTAAATATATATAAACCCTTTGGGTACTGTCGTTTACTTATTTGTAAATACATTGGGTTGAAATGCAGGGCCGCTGGATTCGAACCCGGGACCTTTACCTTACTGCTACCGACGCAGACTTAGTATTCTTTCATGAAAATTACTGAGCTTCAATGGCCAGCTTCACTGAACGTCATTTGATGGACGAACTTCTGCATAAATAAACAAGGAAACATTGTTTAAATAACGATTTCTCGACGATTCAAGTCTTGGAGAAGTAAGTTTACGGAACACAAAGCACACGACGAAATTGCCAGTTTTAAAGACAATTGTAACTGACGCCTTCTGCCCTTAATAATTCATAGCTCGTTATTTGAGTTGCGTCTGCTGGTTATTCCGGATGATGCGAGAGAATTGAGTCGACTGTAAACAAATAGTTTACCACATTCTAGTCTACAGCAGTTTGTTGACTCGGAGGAAACAGCCTACAATGCTCAACTCAAAACGGCCCTTAACTGCTCAACTAAGAGACGTAACATAAACAAAGTATTGTATAAAACTGAAATTTTGTAATGAAATACTTCAGTCAACAAGGGTTTTATACCGTCAGAGACGTCTACTGCTCTTATAAGATCATTTATTGCGTTCACAATAAAATATAATTTTCCACATACTTATATAAATCTTTTCACATATACCTGTAGTTCAATTGACCCGATACTGGAAGTCTTGATAGGAATATTTTAACTTTAAATCCAATGTAAGCTGGGAGCAGGCCTTCCACTTCTTTCCTATTACGTAAACATCGTTTTGTTATACATGTCTATAAGTCCCACCAAAATCGCCTTGTATTCGAATAATCTTATTGTTTCTTTTGGCAGCGAAAGATTTACATTAGCTACATCCCATAAGTTTCTGATGGTTCAAAAGAGATGCTGCAGCGTTCTAGGATTCAGTCCACGTTTTGCGCCTTCTAATTAATAATACTACTGAAATTATTTTAATTATTCTGCAACTTTTCTTGAGTTTGGGCGAGAATTAACAGACACAGCAGCTCCCACAGCATAGCATTAAAGCTGGATTCCATAAGTCCATGTTTGAGACGCAGGAAGAGTTGAATAAACTTTAAAAATCCTCTAACTAGTTAGAGGGTTTTCGCAAAGGAGTGGATTGACTTTCATTTCAAGTTGAAAAGGCATTTCTACTATCTTTTCATGGTGGCCAGTACCTTGTTTAACAATGCTAAGTGGAAGTACATGACTTTTTTTGCGTTGGCGTAAGATGAGCTAGTCGGCTAGTTATAACCCATTGTTGCAACTGTTAAGGTTCTTGAAATATATCCAAATTGCATTTCATTTCCCAACTTGTGGATTTTTTCTTAAAAGTTTTCAATCACGTTTGCTGAGATGATAATTCGTAAAAAATGGTACTACAACTCTTATTGTTTATTGTATCGCCTAACTTGAGGTTGTACGAGTATCAACAGTCTGAGCTTCTTTCAAAGCAAAGTAACAATACTCATGAATGTAACAAGTAACCAAACGTAGTGAGAGTTGTTGAAGGAGATTATTTTTTTAATAGAAAACGCCAGTTCAAAGGAACTGTTCCAGTACACACTCACGTACCAGTTTTCATTAATGCAAGTATTGTACAATCAATCTTCATATTTACTAGTCAAAGGGTCTGCAGCAGTCATCGAGAGATCTGACCGTCTGACATAACACAACATTTAAATCTCACAATTCCGAAATTGTTTACTAACTATCGAATCTTAAGTAAGTTCATCTTAAGAAATTGACTGTCGGATAAGCATAAGAATACCGTTTATAACTCATTTTCAGGTTTCCTACTTGTACTAGGGGTGCAGCCTGCATCACACTTCAGATCTTTGACCCACCTGTACTTTCAAAGATCAATATAACTTTATCACCATTCACCAGATATTTGGAAGTTATACAAGTTCAACTTCAAAGCTTGAAGGGACGACATTTGTCAAATGTTCTTCTTCACCTTTTAGAAATTACTACAGTTTCAGTTTATAGTGTAGGAAACTTGTGTGAAGATCAGCAGCACAGGTTCAGCGCTTTCCGGGAGTCTGCAGAGACAATAATTTTTGGAAGTTATTTCTGCACATTTCTGCAGCACTCATCCTCCAACCTCTTGACATAGTTTTACGTGTAAAGCTCTTGAAATCAAACCCGATTTGAACAACGCAGTTGACTGGCAACCACAATCTACTTCGTCTATGAAATAGTTGATTTAAAACTGATTGCAAAAATTTTTATTAAAGGAGAGCATTAGCAAAAAGTAGTTAATAATTTTATGTCAAGCACGAAAATGAAATTTGTTAATGTTACATGTTTAAGGACCGACTGGAACAATAAAACACTAAGACCAAAGAGTACTCAGACACATCCTCATCACTTCATAACATAAGTTTGGTTTCACAAAAATCACCGAGACCCCACTAACGGTTCAGGCAATACGTCCGCAGGAGCGAGGTCAAACCAAATAGGATATTCGAAAAGAAACCCAATGGTGCCTGTGCGTGGTTAACATGATCGCTAATGGTAAATATGTGACTCCACTACTTCATCTATAATTGTTTCCCTTCCATGGATCACCCCTGTAAATAATCAGGAATCAACTTGCTTAAAGCAGATTTATCAACGAGACCTCACTATTCACTAATGGAGTAAGCCGCAGTCACTACTTACGGTAGCAAGGGTTAGTGTAAACTACTAGACTAGGCTGAATGTTGTAAGAGGGCCAGAAGACATCTTCTAAAAAAGCTATCAAGAATTGACACGACCTACGAACTTGGAAATGTAAATCTTTTCCGGACGCCTGCAAAAATAGATACTATCACAATGCATGGTAAGTATGGGAACTTCTCTCAGTATTAGCCACAAATGTAAAGAGTTTATGAGCGTCTTAATCGAACTACAATTTTACATCTCGTGGAATTAATAATTGTTCAAGCCCCATCCTTCTACTTTGCCTATGAAGCATCTGAGGCTCCAAATAATGGACTTTTGCTTCTTTCATACGTCAGATTTTTAGACAATACATTGTCGTGAGCTTTCTTTTCTAAGAAATGTTAGAATTATAAATTGTCTAGACCAAATTGTACGTGAAGACTTTTTTTACAAGGTACAAGGACATCACTGACCTGTTTTGTTTTTGTATCGAAAATTTATTTTCGGTTTGTTTGAGATTTTTATGTTTTCTTGGCTTATTCATCATATTTGATTTTCGGCATTGTAACGTTCTGTAACATAAATCACATATTTTGACCAGAATCGGAATTATTTTATTAGCAACTTTAGCTAGTTATAAGCAATGTGGCAATTTTAGAGGCGGATTGTTCACGCTGGATCTCTGTTCCTTAAAGATAAGTAATCGGTTTATTTTAATTCGTTGTAATCTCTGAACGCGATGCAGTCATACGAAAAGGCGAGAGTGCAAGAACAATCTCGAGGCTTAAACGGCATCCTATTATGGCAGCTATCGTACTTGCCCCGTGGGGTGTACAGTTTTCCATAATTTAGCCTGAAGAAACGCACTAGTTCGATGGTGTTTTTCGGTCGTTTGTCCTATAGAGAAACTTTTTTTTAAAAGTCCAGGCCATCTCTAATGACATCTGACTTCATAATAAAATTCGCAGGCTGTCATTAATCTTTCAGAGATGATTTAGATGTCGCCGGCGGGAGTTTTTCGAAAAACAGCGTTTAAGCGAAAACACTTCCATGATTTAGTCGATTTTTCTTACTTCTTCCGATTCCAACGTCGTCTTCTTCGTTCTCCTTTTTTAGTTCGATATTTCAATCGTCCGCACCTTTTCTACGTTTTCCAAAGAAAATGATAATTTGAGGGGCCATTCGGATTTCGCCAAGTTTAAACGGGTTTCCACCTAAGCCGTGTATCGCTACGTTTATAATTGTACAAGCCCTGTAGAAGTACAATCGAACTCAAACAACTAGGTGTGCAAAATGACTAAAAACTTCATTTCTATTGAGAAATTTAAAAATTGGAATGTTACAGCAATCACTGTTGAGATAAGAATTTTTTACGCCTCAGAGCGCTGTAATAATAAAAATAATAAAATGAATATTGCCACAATACCCATACACTACACACTAATTCACTACAATTTCACTAAAATTGTTCTAAACATTTTTTCTTCTAATTAAAAAAAATTCTATTTATTTAATAAAAACACGGAAATCTTGTATAATATAAACCGTCATTTTATATAGTCATAACGAGCAATTAACCCTAAACTTCAAAGGACACTAACAAACAATATACAATATACAAACTGTACAAATAGAAAAACAAAAAAAGTTCTCATCTCTAACAAACATGATCGCATAATCTCCCAAACAATAGTGATTATAACATGTTTTCTGGGAGTCTTCTTACACGAGGGTTCGATAATGGAATACAAAAAGAAAAGACAATAAATAATAAAGATAACTTGGGGCCTGGATTGGCCGTGGCCCACGATCCCTGGATTATTTCAACTATCTCAACATGACTAGTGGGAGCTTTAGGAAAATTAATTTTCTTGTCTGCGTTACCCCGTTTAATTTTTTTTTCTTACAGTTGGTCTAAAGGGAAAAAATGTGATCATCCTTAATTCCTTTATATTTTCTTTGAAAACAAATATTTACAGCATTTATATTTAGTTTTCATAAATTTGTAGTTAAATTTATTAGGTAAAATATATTTAAGAGAGCCAAAGGGACGTTAGAGTGAGAATAATGATTTGCTCTTAAGAAAATGTCGTCTAGTTGACTAAGAAACAAATCCAAACCTAAACGCTCCCAACCAACACTTCTTTACAATCTACGCATTTTCAACTGTTTTTAAACGATTTGCAACATGTCTTTTATTAGTTTTGCACATTTTTATGACAGACAGGCGTAAGGTCGGTGTAATATATGTCCAATATCCAACGAAGAACGTAGACAAGAAGATATATTGTTTTTGATATTTGAACTTTAACGATCAAATCTTACTAGGCTAAGTTGAAAATGCTTGGTTATTAAGGCCAAGACTAAAAATGTTTCCAAATTTAAACAGAAAAGGGCGTCGTTTGTCTGACTTTTTGATCATTGGTTATAATTTAATTTATCCGAAAACAATGTTAATAGCCCACCCCCTTTTTTTTGTTGAAGTGAGAAAATGTGTTTGTCTTTTTTTTAAATTTGTATAAACTTAAGAGAGATACCAATAAACTTACGACTGCGAATTTCAACATGTCCATGGCCCTAGTTGTCTTGAAATTTGACTGTTTTTCCCTCTTTTCTCTTTCTTGCGTTCACGAATGAACGAAGTGTTAATTGGTCTGCCTTTTCGCGATGTGTCGTCGTACCGTTCCGCTCGGCGACTGATAGAAGACTGACGGACGACGCCGGCTGGAATCAGAAGAGCGGCGGTACCACCCCCACGGACCCGCCACCCCCCACGTTCACCCATCCAGTTCGCACCGAAGACTTGAAAAAATAAAAAATTGTCATTGTCGATGCAATTAAAGAAAGGCAATGTCTCTGGTGAAAAATATTACCGCAAAATTGAATTCAAGGTACGACGTCCAAACGGGAATTTTTGGGCAAAAGACACACTCGTTTGCTAATTTACAAAATCGTACTTTTAAGATTTATTTTCTACAATTACAATATAATTATGAATAGATTCAATCAAAGATTTAATATTAACATTCAATATTTATTAATTTCAATAACTTCAACATCAAGATGTACACTTTCCGATCGTCTTGGTCGGCCTATCCTCACTATTTACCTTCCCGCTATCTTCAGAGGGTGTCAGTTGATTTCCATTTAGTCATTCCCTTTTTATTAAGCTTGGAAAAACTGTAGGATATAGGTATAGGGATAAAAGAGGTGGCCACAAGGCCTTCTGCACTTCGATCTGAGTAGATCCTACTGTTCTCCCCTGCTTTTTCATAACTCAATGGCCAGCTTCAGGTTGTTAATTAACCACCATTGCCTTGCCAGTGTGGCATCTTACTTTTGTTTTTTCCTGTCCTGATTGCAAGAACCTATACCTACATAGACCTTCGTAGAAACATAAAATGCGTTCTGCGGTTTCCAGCTCTTCATGGCAATATCTTCAGTGCTTCTTCAGTCTGTACTCCTATCAGGTTTATGTGCGGCAATGCCCTGTCAGGAGCCCATCCAGAATCCTGGTCCGGTTGCGGGTGCCTTCCAGTAATTGATTCCTTTGTAAATTTTGAGGCCCTTCTACAAATCTCTTCGCGTGCCTCCGTCAGGTTGTTTTGTTCCACCAGGTTTTGGACTCATTAAGGATCCATTTTGAGACGTATCCTCCTTTCTGGCAGGATGGTAAGACAAAGTAGGGTTCAGGACCTATAGAGTCCATGCTGGGCCCCTATTTCGTCAACATGTCAATCTGTTCGTTACCCCTATGCCCCGAGTGCCCGGTGATAGAAAAACTGTAACATCAGAAAAAAAGCAATATTAGATCTTATTTATAGATTACAACTATCGTTTAAGGAAATAATAAAGAGGGTAGGTCGTAGGACAGACCTTCTTTTTCTTCTAGAATTTAATATAATAGTACGAACGTAAACGTTTGTGGATCTGGTCTGTCAGATCGTGTAGCCTTCTCGCCACCTTCAGAGAACTGATGTTCAACCGGTGTGAACTCTATCCAAACCAAATGTAGTAAATTAATAAATCGAGCTGTTTCGTTGTATAATTTTGTCTTTTTTTTCTTTTTATTTTCATTTAGGGAAGGCTGAACTACAAGAGTTGTAGTCGAGGCAAGGCAAGATAATCAACATTTATGAAACTTTTCACTTATTATCTTAATTTATCAACTTGTCGAACGAAGTATTATCCTTAAAGGGCGTCCTTATCTGTTTTGTTTTATGGCGAATTCTTGAGAGTAAAATTGCCACCGTTGCTTTCTTCGGTAGGGGTCAATAAAGTAGATGTAATGTCGCCGTTCTGTCAGATATGACAAAGGGCAGCTTGTTTGCCATGATTGAGAAGCATTTATACGCAGTATTGACTCCAAGACGGCGATTTCATTAGCGTGTGGTGTTTCAATTTCGTTCAGAATTGCATAACCAATCCGTGTGAATACGTTGAATGGCTCGGAAGTAATGAGAAGGGCAGAGGGATAAATTTTACAAAATAGAAAAAGAAAAGGGTTCGGATCGTCAGAGCGGAAAATAAAACTGTCAAAGTTAGATTTATCTTCTACAAGAAACAATGTGAAACAACTACAAAAAATCTGAAACGTTGGGCTGTTATTAATTATTAAAAATGAAAGGCGTCTGCAATCAGCCTGAACCGTATGAGCAAAATTATTATTTTAATTAATCAAAAAAAAAATGAATTTAACAAATAAAGGACACAGCAAAGTATGTTTAAAGCACCTTCTCATTACATTTTCGGGCATCAATTGACACTGAACTTTCATCTGTTTCTGATAATCATCCACTAAATTTAGAAAATGTAATAAAATGAATTTAAATCAATATCATATAAGTAAAAACAACTTTTATTTGATAATATTAAAATACTTAAGCCAGAAAGGAGAAAAATTAATTATAAATAATTATTATATTATATTGAATCCCCCTTCTCTCTTTCAATGCAGGCAAGAAAATTTGAATTTACCTTATAAATTTATTAAGTTATAAATAAATATAATAAAAAATATATAAATTTATATAGCTTTTAGGTGTCGTTTTAGCCACGCGATCATTTAAATTTTTTCGGCCATTCCTTTTTTCCTTTCTTCCAGGGGCCAATTTGCCGCAACTTATTTTTAATAAAGCTATCATTTGTACATGTTTATGAGATATTCCATTTTACATACTTCTTGTTGTTACACTATTGTCATGAACCGTAGTGATTACTTTTGTTATATCTCGACATTTTAGGCTTAGAATGCTGAAGATGGGCTTTATAACCTAAAACATTAATATCTAAATAAATTCAACAACCACGTAATACCTGATTTATTTTGTAACTAAATATCCACCATTAGGAAAGCATTTTCTATATCACCAACTTAATACTTATAAAATTATTCAATAAGAAATTTGATTAAAATGAAAATCATCGTGAAAAATATAAAATAAATATTTGTACAATGGAGAAAAAAAAAAGGAAAATACAAATTATAATCATGGGGGGGAGATCATGAATCATTTCTGAAATGTTTATCGATGGAATTTATTAACTCGTTATTAATTCAATGAATAAATACTTCTAATTTTATTACTGCTAACAGGAACGTTTTCAAACTGAAATTGAATTCAAATTTGTAACAATGGCTGGGTCAGTTGTTTTTATTTGTTATTCACATCTGACGTCTAGTTTTATTTAGTAATGTATTTTTTTTTTTTTTTTTGTTCCTGAACTTATAATTGCACAGCTTAAAAACCTTGAAGTTTGCCCCATTAATCAACATAAATGTAGGATGTGACTGATTTGTTATGTGTATTTCTTTATTTTACTTGATCTTATTAGTGCACTGGTGAAAACTTTTAAGTCCCAGATGAAACATTATCACTAGTGATCATTGCCTACCAAGTACCAACTCGTCATAAAACAATGATGAATATATTTCTGTACCCTACCCGAACTGTATGAAAACTTATATCCAGAAGAAAAATTGACACTAGTGGTCATTTCCAGTTTATTCATACTCATCAATCATCACAAATCTAAAGACTAATTATGTTACAAATTTAGTTATGGATGATGCCATTGTTGCTTGGCCACTGTGCTGAAAGATGTGAATGCCCTACTAGAGTGGAGGAGAAATCATTATCAGGAAGATTGGAAGAAAATTTTGGAAGCCAAGGTAAAGAATGTAGAACAATGGAGTTATTTCTTTATTGCTCCTGAACCTTATGAAAATTTGAGTTCCCAAAGTAAATAATGACACTAATAATCATTATCGATCTAAATTTATTGTTTAGTAACCTTACATTGGGTGGAGATTTAAATTTCAGAGAATGGTTTGAAGTGAAATTCATAGCATGAATTAAATTTTTTCATTGATCACAAAGCCTCAATTCTGTATGTCCACATCAGACTCAGGAGTATCTTTTAAATGCCGAGTTTGTTCAATCTTAAGGTAATAATTTAGCATAGGTTAGTTTCCTCTTTTCACTCGCATACGGAGATTGTCTTTGTCAAATCAGGTAGCATATGCACTGTATAAATTTATTTTAAAGGGATAATAGTGACATGGTTGGCTTCAGCAACAGTTAATGCATAGTAGAGAGAAGAGAAACATTGATTATGTAAATTGCCAATAAGGACCCTAGGATGTTGCCCTGGGAGAGACCAACTTTAATGTGATAAAAAAAATAACAGTCCCCAACAGATTCAGCAGAAATCAAGAAACCCATGCAATATCGTTTCTGCTCAAGAGGATGAGAAGAAAAATTGTTTTTACCCACAAGAAAAATTTCTAGTGTTCCATAAAAGTAGAGTGAAACGAAGGGAAATCAAGTTGGTGGTGTATTGGAATACGCAGCTTCTGATAGATGTCTTTCTATGGTTTTGTCTAGAACAGGAAGAAGGCAGTCAAGCGGGTAGGAGCTTGGATGTTAGGATCATTTTAATTAGAATATTTCCACTGCATTGGGAAGTATGATGTTCTTAATATAGGATGGTAGACATACGTATCGTTTTCACAAAGCCAAATCAAAGTAATTTGTTATTTAGTTTTTTTTTCCTGGGGAAAAAAAGACAAAAGAAATTTTCACAATAATCGTCGATCATTAACTGCAAAATTTAAATATTTTGGATAGAGTTCCCACCGGTGTAGACTATATCAATATTCAAAACCGCTAATTATAGCCACAGAATTCAAAAACCATGGTGCTTGAAAGGAAATTTTGTCTTGTTTTGAAAATAATGTCAAGAGGTAAAACCACAAAAGAAATATACAAATTTTATTGATAAAATGTTTGACATGAATAAAGTTGTGTACACATTTTTTTTTAAATACACTTAAAAACTTTTTTATTATAAAACGACGAATTATGTTGTACATCTCTTTTAACGAGTATTAGTTCTCTACGAACTAATTAAAATCAGGACTGAAACAGAAAAATTGAAAAGATCAAATTATAAAAACGAAATAAACAAGGTGTAAATTAAATTTCACAAAATTATGCTCAAGAAGATAGAAAAAAAAGCATACATCATCCCTCCTTGGCTCACCTTTGAACAATCCGAATCTCTGATTAATCAATGTTAGTAGAGGTGTCATGGGTAAGGCTACGTGTGATTAGTGTGATGCATTTATTTAAATTACATTACTTACATTTAAAGGTAAAAGGCTATAATAGTTCAACTATGTGCTAACATGCTAGACATCGGTTGAATTAACTTTACATAGAAAAAAAAACCACCCTCTGAAATAAAACTTGACAAAATCCAATGTTAGAAACCCATAAAAAAAATTGTGAAATTGGAAACTGAATTATATATAGACCTCATCAATCCAGCCAAAGAGTAATTTGCAGGCTGCATAACTATTAAAATAGTCTCATGGACTCACATTTTGACGATCCTGACAAATTGAATGCTGGCTTCTTTGCTGGGTGGATAAACCCTTCCATTTGAATGGAATATTTGATTTTCTTGTTACAGTATCAGTATCGCTACCTAGAAAACACCTTTTGAGATAGGATCTTTAAATATAGGGATTAAAGTTGATGTTTTTAATGTTAAAAGTTTTTTGGGTGGGTAATAGGCTATTCTACACTTCAAGGGATCATAGTGGCCTGTGAATTGCCAAATATTGTCGGCTTTCCTATTCTCTTCAATGAACCGTTTATTAAAATAGATCAACCAAACCACTGAAGATGTCAAAAATCCTTAAGAAGGGGAGAGACAGTCAAGCTATATATTATTGATGCACATTCTGGCCACGCAGTAAGAGAGCACTAAGTAAAGAAGCGAGCTTAAAAATAATAATAAAACAAGATGTTCAGGATTTCTTTGGCAGAAGTCTGATACTCTCCCAACATCTGGCCTGTTAGTCATATTTCATTTTGCCATCATCAGCACCGCATGGCGATCCATTTTATTAGCGTTTTATGAACTTTTGAAATAAACAAAAATACAAATGATCATATTATTAACAAGTGTCATAAGCTCCTACCACTGCATTTATCTCTTGGTGTGGACATGAGTGATCAAATTAAATTCCTGCTTAAATATCTGGTTTTCAAATAATTTAATAGCACAAATCATTCATATTTAATAGAACTAAATTACAATGATAACGAAAAGCATAAATACACATATGGGTGCCTCCATGGTCAACACAGCAGATTGAAAAATATATCTACTTTTACTGAACTGCCTATTGTCCTAGCATTCATAAGTGATAAGAAAACAGTTTTATAATTTAAAGGTTGGAAATAGAGGTTTTACATAAACAAGAAAATTTTCACTAAATCAGTTTTCTACTCGCCATATTTAATATGGGTTATTGCCCTAATTCAATCCTAAACCACAAGAAATATACAGAAGAAAAACTTATATTATTAGCTTACTGAAATTAGTGTTAGTAACAACATGTAACCACAAAGAAACGAGTTACATATTACAAAAAGTACTAAACTTTTTTTTTAACTTACTTCAGTTTGTTTTTGTTTGGTTTTGTTCACAACCCTTTTAGTTGTGTGCTTATTTGTAGCAACAAGCTCTACAGCCTGAAATACAAAAATGTTCATAATCATGTTCAGAAGATGATAAAAACAATATTGTAAGTTTTTTACCTTTTGAAAGGCTTCCCTCTTCGGCCTGGTTCCCGTATCGGCTCCATTTTCTTGCCCATCACCTTTTACTTTACGCTACAAATGATAAATTTTCTTTATATTAAATGCAGGAACTAACAACTTATATCTTACCCCTTTAGGTTTCTTTCCACCCTTATTTTTGTCTGGTTTTTCGACAGTTTTCTCCTCTTCATTTTCCTAATTTAAAATAATCACAATTAAATTAATTGCAAGCAATGTTAAATTAGCAATTTAGTTAGGATTTAAATCATTCCATGATAATGGATATTCAATACTCATCACTTTTTCTTTGCCCAAGAAAGAAAATATTTACGATTACTGATAACAGGTTTCAAACAAGCAGCAGATTCTATTGAAATACCATCGCTGCTTCTTTGGGAATATTTTCTTCCTATTTTTTTATTTATTTATTTTTAACTAACATTTTTGCATGTTTTGCTGATCGATGATATTTTGTTTAATGGAATCATGTGTTCCATTTCGGCTGACACAACAAACAACCCGACTGGGGCTTAAACGCCAGCTGAATAATTCAATGCATTTGTATGAGAATAAGTGAGACAAAAACTTTTAAAAAAAATATATAAAAAATGCAAATTCTAAAGGAAAGATGAAAATACAACTCAAATAATTGAAAATATAGTCATAGCCTTTTACACATTGATTGTACCTTATTCAAATAGATTTTATGTTAACAAATTGTGGTAAGATCATCAGTGCTGACTTCATCGACCCTGATCATGCTTATTCTTATTATCAGAAAGAAACTTACTTGGAAGTCTGTGATAATTGACAACCAGGATGTACCAAGACATCAAGTTACATTAATATTACTTAATCAATATGTTGGTGTTATTAATTATTCCTTTTATCTTAGGTTTGATTGAGATGAAAAATCGTGTTAGCTTAAACGGTTGAAAAGCAGTGGAGTATTGAGCTAAAAGTCGTGGGTTCAACTCTTGCTCGTGAGACTAGCTCTTTCATCTCAACCAAGACCTTACATTAAAAGAATAATTAATTTAATTAATATTAATGTTTCATTTTGTTAGTATTAATTTATATATATATATATACTTTCCATTTAATTCATTAGTAACAACTATTACAGGAAAAATTTATAATACAAATACCTAACTGCTATTCACATTTTAAAATGATCAACCAGGAAACCTCAACCTTCAACTTCAAGATAGCCTGAGGTAGAACCCCGCATACACAGACTTCTGTCTCAAAATGCCACTTGATCACATGAAACCATCAGGGGACTTTTGGACAGGACACGGTGCTGATCCAATATCATCACAAACCTTGCATCATGTTTTTCCTTTTATGTGATATTAAGGTGAATTACATCACAAGACTTTTTTTTGTGGAATTTTTAAATTGGACTTTGCAGTCATTGTTATATTTCTACTTTGTTTGTATTTATCAAGTTTTAAGCGAATGAACAAATAACCTACACTTCACCATCCTCACCTCAGTTTGTTCTTCTTCCTTGGCATCTTCAGCCTTCTTTGTACCTTTTTTAGTTGCCTTTTCATCCTGTTTGGAAAAAGTTAACAATTTGTAGCAAGGAAAAATATAAATAAGTGAAACAGCTTACAGTTGCAGTCTTCCCCTTTGGTACAGGTGAAACAGCCTTTGTCTTCTTGGGTGGTGGAGTGTTTTTCTCTTTCTGTGCACCTCTCTTTTTCCCTGCTTTCTGTTTAGGCATGGCCTCTACATCTTCCTACCAAAAGACCAAAATGTAAAAATAATGTGTATCACACCATCTAAGATTGGGAAGGTCTGGTTATGCCTTACTTCAGTCTCCTCGGTGGTATGTGTTTCTTCAACACCATTTTCTTCCTCACTGACTACCGGAGCTGGATCACTCTCTGCCCCTTTTTTTGCTTTGGTAACCTTCTTTGGTGGCATGTTCTTTTCTTTCTGTTGTCCTATAATAAATAAAAAAGAACAATAAATTTCATTTGATTATAAAAATAAAGCAAAGATATCACGTCTAATAGGAAAAAATCAATTTGATTATAGAAACACTTTTAACTGCCATCCTCAGTCTTTATATGAACTTTTTAAAGCTAAAATTACTTTTATAGAGATCAATTTGAACTACTTCAACAAACAACACTACACACTACATATATATGAGGGGTGCAAATGTAAATAAAATAAATAAAAAATAAATGAACAAATGTTTCAATAAATGCTCAAAATTACAATGTCATAAATAATAACACAAAAATATGTTTTTCTTATTTTCCCAACCTCTATAGAATAAAAAAGTTCTTTTGATTTTGGTGTTTTTGGGTTTATGTAGGGACATAGGGGGTTGGGATGGGGTATTTTGATGTTTAATTTTAATTTACGAATTTTTCTGATCCATTTTGACATCATTTTCATTACAGTAATAAGCAGAACATCTACATTCACCATTCCTGCCATGACCAGCCATCTAGTAGCCACCTAATTTCACTATTAATACTTTCAATTCTTAGGAAAAAGAATACTTTCCTGGTGTTAGTATAGTGATAAAAATAAAAGAAGCAAAGTGGAAGGAAGTAGCACAAGAGTATTTGAGAGGAAGCGTCAGTTTCCCAATTTTATACCAACACAAGCCTACACTTTTCTTTACCGGGTTTCCACCTTTTTTGCTTCTCTTTTGCAGAAGAAGCACAAGAATCTCCTGCTGCTTCGGGTTCTAGTACTGACCTATCGTTGAAAAGAGAATGAATCCATTTTTTGCCTCGTGAAACCAGCAGTCTTAACATGGCAGTAAATTAGTTAAGAGTCAACCAGGCAAGTTAGCCGAATCAACCAAAATGCCTTGTCTGAAAGACGCCTAACTATGTTTTGATTTCATTATTATATTATGAAAAACTTGCAGTCAAAACATTTTTCATACGAAACTTTTACGAGACGAAAATACACTTTGTTTTTATTTGATATAATGTTTTTCTTCTTATCAACATCAGTATTAATACCAACAGACAAAATAAATACAAAAACAAAACATTTTGGGTTTTAACTTTCTAAATTCAACTGGCTATCCTAACAACTAAATACATTAAAACTAATAATAGCCCTATAATACAAATCCTAAAGCATGATTTAATTATTGTGGACAATTATTTTGAAAACATTTACCGATGATTTAATTGTAACTGTAATTTTGTTAAAATCGAGATTATACTTGAGACATTGTTATAAAATTTAATTGTTCATATTATTATAAATTAATTACAAACCTCATTTCAAAAAATTGTACAAATAGAAAAGATCCGAAACATTTTGTCTCAAAGATGCATCTTGTCTTCTATGTTCTTATTGTTAGTTTCATGTAATTCCAATCAGTTTTTTGTTATAGTAATACATAAATATAAGCTTTTAAGGATGGGGTGAAAAGGAGGGATTATTCGTTGCGTTAGTCACTGGGGGTTATTTTATACAAGCAAGCTTTACTCTCTTAGTGGATGGATGTGGATGAATGGATACCAGGGACTGAGCACTGCAGCTGTACAGCTTATTGTACTATACCCTGGCTCCATTTTTGGGGGAGGGCTCACAACACAAAGTGAACTTGAGCCCCCGTTGTACCAATGTTCTTCCATCGAAGAAACTCATTTTTGAAGGGGGTTGGGACCAGGTTCAGGGTCACTGAGATCCGGTCCCGCCACTTCCATTGATGAGTGCCGTGTCCATTTCTTTTGATTGCGGCCACCGGTCCCCTTAGGCGTCAGAAAAATTCCAGAGGCGACGGTGGGGATCGAACCCACGACCGCGGGGTCTATTAGCCGAGAGTCTGACGCCTTAACCACTCGGCTACCGCGGGCCCCCCACTCTCTTAGTGCAAAGATTTTTATGGCTTTTGGTTAAATGTACCAATAAATAGACATTTATTAGGTGTGGTTAAAAATAGCAATATCTTGATTTTTTTTATAACATGAAAAACTTATGTAACTTTTTGAAACTTAATGACCAGATCATAAAAATACTGGTATGCATTTGATAATGGCATTATAATGTAGACAATTTTCAACAAGATTATACATCAGTCTAAAGACTTTGTATTATTAATTAATACGAACTATTATATTTGAAAATGTCTCAACGTATAATCTCAATTTTACAAAATATCCTAAAAACAGAAGTATAAAAAATTATCGATCGAGAAAGTGAAATACACTAGCTATATAAACCATAACAACTTCCTAATAGATAATTTCAAAACATAAAGGTGAACTATGTTTATGAAATTAACAATGTTCAGATCATAAAAATACACACTACACGTTGATATTATCATAATTTAGACAACTTTGAACAAGATTTTTTTTTTTTTAACAAGAGTTTGCAACAGCAGAAGTTATATCAACGCTCAGGGTGCCGGTGTTTTTGATTTTGAAAAAAAGAAAAAACAGCCCATCGGGGAATGAAAGGCCTGCTGGATTAGAACTCGTGACCTTAACCTTACAGTGATGAGCACTGTGTCAAAGCCTAAACCGCTGCGGCCACCAACAACCCCCCCCCCGC
>CM077104.1:5142060-5201815 GCA_039619505.1 Cimex hemipterus
ATAGCTATAAAACCGGTACCAGCGTCCAGATTGATGATAGTAGATATAAAAAAATTAAGGTGAACTAAGTTTATAAAATTAGTGACCTTGAGATCATAAAAATACTGGTATGCGTTTGATATAGCGTCAGAATGTGAACAACTTTGAACAGAATTATACATCTGTCCTAAAACTTACTTATAATTAATACGAACAATTAAATTTGAAAATATGCCTCGATGTATCGTCTCGACTTAAAAATAAAAAAATTAAGAGTGAATTCTAAAAAAAAAAAAAAGTGATTGATCGAGGAAGTGCAATGTAACAGCTGTAAAAACCATGACTTCCCAATTGATAATAAAAAATATTTTAAAAAATTATGGCGAATTAAATTTAATGACCTTGAGATCATAAAAATACTGGTATGCATTATAACATACTGGTTAACAGTATCAGAATAAGGACAACTTTGAACAGAATTATATATCTGATCTAAAACTCAATGTAAAATCCCCTTCTTTTTTTGCAATCTATAAACTGAATTATAAAAAGTGATCAATCGAAAAAGTGCAGTATAATAGCTACAAAAACTGTAAGGACTTCCAGATTGATAATAAAAATAAATAAATTAAGAACTAAGTTTCTGAAATTAATGACCTTGTGTTCACAAAAATAATGGTACTCATTTGATAATGTATACAATTCTTCATCTTAATATAGACAATTTTCAACGGGATTATACATCTGTCTAAACACTTGTTGTTATTAATTAATAAGTAATATTAAAATTGAAAATAAGTCCCGGATCTATCTCACTTTCAAAAAATTGTATAAGTAGAAATATCAAAATGTGATCAGTCAAGGAAATGGGGTATATATTTAACCCTAACGACTTGTGAATTTATTATTGTTTAAACAAAATTAAGGTGAACTAATTATATGAAACTAAATGACCTTGAAATTATACGAAATACTGGTACGTGTTTTGTTTTTGATAAAGTACCTGATTGTTGTATAACTTTGGATAAGGTTTATCTTCCTAAAATTACTATTGAGTTCGAAAATAATAGCAATGGCTAAATTGTCGCAAAATGGTAATTATAGGGAAAAAGGTTTCCCAGAAAATTCCAAATTAATGTAAGTTCTCGGTAAGAATTGAAGCACAGCTTAAAAACGGAAAAAGAATCGTAAAGTTTTGTAGGGACGAGTAATAAAAAGGGTTATATCTGTGCCAAGTAGGCAATTAATATCTTGGGCAGTCCCGGAATCTATTTGTGGACAATTTTGGACCAGAGGCCTAATTTGATACGGGGAGGGAAAGTCCGTTAACAGTCCACGTAACATGGTAACGGCGTTTAAGCTCAAAATTGAACCCACGAGGAACGTAAATGAATTTGTCTTGGACAAAATTAAAATCCGCTTGTTTTAAGTAATTCCTTTGAAGAGAAAAGGGCCAATTTCAAATTAAATTTTCCTTCCATAATGGATTACAAGAGAAAAAGTGAGCCTGCCATTGCCGGCGGCCGACCAACGACTAGGAGCTACGATTTCTCGCCCCGCCTTGAATCAATACGTGAAACCCCGCGGAACCGGTCGGATTTAATTGGTACGGCCGTCCATCCCTTGGTACCGTCGCCGAACCACAGCCGGTGTGGTTTTCGTGGATAAAGTCCGCCCAGCTTACCTGCTTCTAATCTCGAAGAACGATAAACTTGAACTGAACCGTAGTGTGGTTTACCCTCTTGCCAGTACTAGTCCTAAAAGCCCGCCCCGCCTTCTAACCTGCTCTCAACTAGGGAAGCGCCAAACTCTCCATCGACACACCAATGTCATATTTTTTTAAACTCATCAAATTTCTCTTAAAAACTTATTAATTTACTTAAGACAAAAATAAAAAATAAATTAACTCGAAAATAAAAAATAACAACCCTCTACATAACTTTTTGAAAAAACGCTCTCTTTCATTCATTAATACACGAATTCAATCATATTCTCACTTTTACATTTAAAAGTTTTATTTTTTAACAGCGATAAACAATAAAAAAAACATTCCCCTTTAATTTAATAAAACAAACAAACAAAAAATCATCCGAGGTTAAATGATAAAATATAGTCACCATTGATTTTCTGGGCAGATGACTGATAGGTACTAGGTTGTTCATAATTACCACCTCCCTGGGTATTTTGGTCTATAATCGTAAGTATCAAGTTTAAGACAAAATTGGCAATTTCACATTTGTATTTTATAAATAACTAATTTTACTTATTCGTACCTTTAATAATTTTACAGAAAGCGAAAAAAGTTGCAAAAATGATTATTTTCACCATTTTCTTCTCGTTAGTACATAGAATTTTCACGACCGAGATAAGTTAGATGATTAGATTGAATTGTTGAGAACTTAGAAGCTTGCCAGGATCTTTGTTATCACAGACTTACGTGAAAGTTTCAAAATTCCCAATTGAAAACAATTTGTGAATTAAATAATAATGCATGTTTTGTAAAGTGTGTCATAACAATTTTTCCGTTTATAAAATAAATTATTCGAGACATTTTCCATCATAGTCTATACATTTTTACCAACATGTGATAAGCGCTTTTATTCCGCTGACATAAAAATCTTAATTTCGACTCTGTAAAATTTTGAAAGGTGTTTGCGGCTTCACAGAGTCCTCTAAAAATTTCAACCCTCAAGAAGTTTTCAAAATGTCTAAAAACAGTGGAAATATGTAGGCCGAAGGTTGAGTAGATCTGGACGGTGCAGTAAGGTTTCACATCCTACGTCGTTAAGTTTCCGCAGGCCTGGCCTGGCGTTATTGTGAAGAAGATTCGGCCAGTTCGGTTTACCAATGCTTGGCAAAGCATTTTGTCAATTTCTTGGCAATATTTCTCTGCTATGTTAGTTTCACCATCATTCAGGAAATTAAAGTGAATCAACAGTACACCATTTTGGGGCTTCCTCCTTATCCGATCACTGACATATGCGCCTCCAGTTATTGTACAGATCCATTTTGCATCATATGTGATGATTGATTGACAAATGGAATTTTTGTGGCACAATAGAAGGGACATGCAAATTTCAAAAGTCAATTGATATGTGCTTTGATTTGTTGGCGTGGTACCCACTTGTCGAGCTTCTTTACTTCCACCAATTTGCTCCAGATAATTCAACAATAAGCACTTTTGCAATTTACCATGTTGTTTTTTCTTCAAACAACGTTTTGAGTTGGTCGTCATCCACAAAGCGTACCACGACCTTCCCAGTTTTATAAACCGAAATCTCAAAGACAAACTTTCTAAAATCATCACTGCACCATGCATTCATTAATGCTTCCCTTCCCCCAAACTATTGATGTTACACACGGTTTGGAGTACACTTCGCCTAAGTTTAAATTCATACAAATAAATTTGAATTTATTATTATTAATTATTAACTTTATTTATTTTGAATAAATCTAGTTTGGACATATTTAATTTCGCAGATTTTATCATCCTTGATTTTTGAGGAAAAGGCTCTGAAGGTTGTTATTATTTTCATAACATTGTATATTTTGTATCAAAGAAACAAAATGGTCAGTTTAAAATAACATTTTAATTGTTGATTTTTAAATTAGTAACTAATTTTTATTTGAATTTACCAGTCCTTCAAGAACATAATAAAGTCTTCATCAGTTTATATATTGTTTTGTTAAATTGGCTGAGTTAACAGAAAAAATCACAAGGCTTTAAAAAAAAATGTGAACCACAAATAGGTCATTTTCACACTTTACTCTTTCATGTGTTACAGTACAAAAATGAAGTTGACTACTCCAAAACATGATAAAGTTTTTGGCAACCTCGGCCCATACATACGAGGTCTCGTGACTTACAGGTTGAGCCCGTTTGAGCAGAGGGCTTTCGCCGGATTCACAGCCTCAATTCCAAAGACAGTTAGGAGAATTGCCAGCAATGTCCCATACATCGCCCCTCGTAAGTAATCTGATAATAACATTTACAGTGGAATGCTAACTTTTCCTTTTTTCTTTCAACAGCTGTAATGCTGGCATATCTCATTTATTCGGCCACCGAACAAAAGGCTCTCCGGATGCAGCGCAAGAATCCAGCAGATTATGAAAATGAAAAGTGAACTGAGTCTTGATTTAGAAATAATACCTTTGTAAAAAAAAAAAATATAAATAAAGTTTGTTGAAAATGTAGATATTACAAAAAAACTGGTTTGGTTTTTAAATTAAATTAATTTTTAATTAATTAAAAAGGGGGCTGTAAAGATTATTGGAATTTGATCAGGTCGTAGGATTCTTGTATATGCCACATTTTTCTGCCATTGCAATAAGACATATACACTAAACAATTCTCAGCCAACAAAAATTAACTAACCGCTTCATTGGCCCTGCTTTACTTACTTTCTAAGAGAGGCGAATCAGAGCCAATGAAGAGTTTGGCCTTGGTCAAGGTTCAGACTTGTGACATGACCGAATCCCTGGCCTTCAACCCCTTGGTTTGATGAGGATAAGCCAAGGTTGGTCAATGGATTGGAAACCTACCTGCCCAATATGTTGATTATCTTTTGTTGACTGAGTTTTGTTTGGTCTGTCCAATATACATTTTCTGGAAATTGAAACAAAAAAAAGAGAAAATTTAAGTGAGAATCCTTGTAACAACCAATGAGTAAAACATTTCTCTCCTTTATGACACAATTTCAAATCAATTTGATTGTTATCACTAATTTTACTCTGCCTATCCTTGCCGGTTGGCATGCCAGATAAATTTTAACACTGGTCAACATTTATGAATTTAAAGGAAAATTACATAATTTGAAAAAACGTAGCTAGTTAATAAACATTACGACTAGAGTTTATTAAATTCAATCTCTTTTACAATAGGAACATCAGATTCAGATGTTGAACCATCAACAAGAACCATCTGAAAACAAGAAATTCTTTAAATAAGTAATTTGTAAAAACAATAATAATATTTTACCTGAGATTCTTGTATTTGGTTAGTAGATATGGCTTTTTCTAAATCATCGACGACTGGTTCGCCATGCAAGAGCCTTAACTCTAGATCTGCATTGAGAAAAACGCTGCTCAGTGCCGTGGCCATTGATCTCTTTGGTACACCTTTATCTTTCCGGGGCGCTCTCGGTTTGTTGTCTGCCTTTTCTGTCTTTTCATTCTTCGGCTTTTCGTGAATTAAACTTATGTGCCTCTTGAGGGAAGCCTAGAGGGAATCTTTGATAATTCCAAAACATACACGAGAGTAAAAGGAAGTTACCTTGCCAAGAAGGGAGGCAGAACAGATGGAACAGGTGTATCTTTTCAGTGTACACTGCCTCTTCAACAGTCCTCCATTTGCATTCATATGCTTTTTTATATGGGCTTTCAAGAATTCTTTTAGCCTGTATGCCTTTTTACAGTAATAACAGGTAAATTCTATAAAATTTATAATCGTAAAAAATTATATATGTAATTTCTTTTTAAATGAAATTCTTACGTAGTGGGTGTGTAGCAAGATGTTTACGAAGGTGTGACCAAGTATCGAATACTTGTATGCAACCGTGCACGGGGCAAATATGCTCCCTATGCCCTCGGTTGTGCCTAATTAGATTTCCCTTTGTTAAAAATCCAGCTTTGCATATTTCACACCTTTAATCATTTTTTTTTAAATTTAAAATTAAATTTATATACAAGTCAAAAGACATTACTTATAAGGAGGCTCTCCAGTGTGATAGAATGCGTGAGATCGAAGCATTGACTGTTTCTCAAAAGACTTGCCGCATGTCAAGCATATCTTTTTTTCATGAGTTCGTCTATAGTGACGCCTTTCATTCTGCCTCTGTTTGAAAATTGCCGTACATCCTTCGAACTCGCACCTGGTCAAAATTAAATAAATCATCAAAAATACCTGGTTAATTTAATGTGAAGTAGGCTTACTTGAAAACTTTCTCAACGGCTGGACTTGAGCTGTGAGCAGAAAGTTTATGTCTCCTAAGGTGATATGATGATGTGTACGCTTTATCACAACCAGCAACATCACATGGGAATGGTTTCTTATATAAAAATAATAAACATGACTACAAGAATTTTTTTTCCATACTGAGTAAGCATAATACAAAATCGTTGAACTTTTTATTTTAAGATTTTTTATTTGTTTTAATATAGATATAATTTAATGACACTTGAACTGAATTACTGCGCATTATTGACATACCTCTCCTAAATGAACAGCTTTGTGCGCCGCCAATCTCCAGGGTCGTGAGAATGAAGCCGTGCACCCTTTAACATCACACGTTAAATGTTTACGATTCTTACTCTCTACATTCTTCGGTTCCTCTAAAAATTCAACCATAACATTTAACAGTAAAAGTGTGCAATTTCAGTTACAAAATTGAAATTGAACCTTTTTGACCGGTGTCAGGCGAAGGAGGAATTTCTGGCCCAGCATCTGCCTCTTCTGATGATTCCAAACTCATTTCGATCTCAGCTATAAAACAAAGATAAAAAGTCCGCATTAATAGAATAAATTAGAAATTCATTTTAATTGTTTGTTTTTCTATCAATCAAGCAGAACAAAATATCTTAAGCTGAACTTCTCTTAAAACTATCATGTTTATTAAATCTGATCAAGAGATTTTTTTAAATTAATATTAACTTATATTTGATTTGTAGACTATTCGACTTTCTATAATTGAACTGGTTGATGAGATCAAAATAGTCAATTTAGTCAAATGGTAGAACTACACATATAAATAAAATACCTGCTTCCATAATTTTTTTTTTTTTAATTGATTAAAGTTTGAAGATTTAAAGAAGGGTTCCGATAATTTTATTTATTATTTTAATATGTTACAAGGTCCAGATTTACTATTGATAAATAATCCCCTCTTAATATTAAGGCTATCTGAGCCTGTTGATTGACCTCTTACAATCATTTTGCACAAAACTATTCATCACCATCACCTGTTAGAAGTAAGTCGGATTCCAGAATATTAAAAAAAAAAGTATGCACTTAATAGCTTTAAGATATGTTAATATAATTATATTACTGAAATATTTATTAAGTTAATGGTGGTGGTTTACTTTGAAGGAACCAAGTGGAGGAAAATTTATTAGATTTTTAGTAAGTACTTCATTTTTGTTTTGAAGAATAAGGAATGATGCAACATAAATAGCCTGTTTAAATGACAAAAAATACTTTTAATTGATTTGTAATCTTTTCCATTGAGATTTGCAACCTTACTACCAGAACTGATGATGAAACATTTTAACTTTCTTTAAAATGGGAAAATGTCTTAAATGTGAAAATTCGAGAGCTTCAGAATGCCAAGATAATCAATACATCAAAATCCCAGATTAAGTCATTTCCGTTACGCACATACAATTTGATAGAAGTAGGTAGGGAATTGAATGTTTATTAAGCCTAAACTTGAATCTGACACTTATACGGTGTCATATGAAATGATTGATAAATTGGCTTGGATAAACTGGAAACAAAATGCATTTCGCAGTGAAACAAAAATTTAACATTCCACGTCTTGCAATATATGTTCATTAGTTATTGTAAGATTTGCAACACTAAGAAGCATGTTCCTAAGAAAGGGGGTTATTGAAAAACCCATTACGTCTCACAAGTTCTACATGTGTAGACAAACAGACTTGATTAATTTACAATTAACTCCAGATAGTGACCGTAAATGGATTTTCTATTATTAAGATCGTGCTATGCAATTTTTCAGTATATTTTATTTTTGACTAACTGCTTAACTCCACACTGAAACTCGATGAAGTGTCTAGACTCTTGTTGAAATGTCGAGGCACTTAATAAAGGGTCTAGTGTTACCATCAGGAATTTGAATAAATGACTGGGTTAATACCCAACTACGGATTTGACTAAATGCCTGCAACCCAGATTGAAACAGACAAGAACCCAGATTATTTTTCACCTGAACTTTACCAAAACTTAGAGTAAAGACCCACTCACAAAGATTTAACCACTTTAGAAACAAATGACAAGATAAATAAACAACAAGAAATATTTCTATAGTGAATAAATTTGCCATAATTATATATACATATGTTTAATGGATGAAAGAAAAAATGTATGAGTTGGTGCATGAGGTTAGATAGCAAGTGAACGGGATGAACAAGGTGAGGTGAGTTTAGTGAATGATCCGAGGATGAATTGTGTTATTGTTATTAAGTGAGGTGAGGTGAGTTGAGTGAGGGAAGTGAGGATCCTAGGTGAATGAGAGAGTGAATGAATAAATGAAGAAGGAGATAGAGAAAGTGAGCAAATGCATGAGAGCAAAAGTGTGTCAGTGGGAGGGGAGTGAGAGGAAATAATAAGAGAGATAGAGAGAAAGAGAGAGAGAGAGAGAGAGAGAGAGAGTGAAAGAGAGAATTAGAGAGTGGAAGAGTGAGTGGAAGTAAGGGAGTGAGTCTGAGAGAGGGGAAAAAGGAGATGTGAGTCAGGGAAAGTGTATGTGTGTGTGTGAGTGAGAGAGAGCGAGCGAGAGCGCGCGAGAGAGAGAGAGAGAGAGAGAGAGAGAGAGAGAGAGAGAGAGATAGTGATAGTGAAAAAGTTAGTCAGTGATTGAGTGAGTGAGAAAATAGTGAGAGGGGGAGTTCAGAAGTGAGTGTCAGAGATTGGGCAGGTGAGGTGGGTGAGTTTAAGTGAATGAGGAGTTACAATAACTAATCTTTAAAAAATCTTACATTAATTACAACCACCAATTTTCGATGATCGAGTTTAATGATTGAAATGTTTTTACACTCGATACTTTATGATGATTAAAAGAATAAGATCATTTGATGTTTATTCAAGCATACAAAAATAAAAAGCGAAAGTCGGGAGCCTCAAATTGAAAAGAGAGAGTTTGACCACTCGTTTCGTAAGCGAAGTTAATACATGTCATTATTTTCGAAATGATTGACCAAGTCGACGTTTGCATTTTGAAAATAGTTTAACGACTTGATGAAAGCCCTCTATCCCCCCCCCCCGAAAAGCATTAAACAAAACTTCATCACTAATTGTTCAAGTAGCCTGTTTTGGTATACTTATTACAAAAATGGTAAAATACGTAGTTATATTTTCATCCATTATTATATAGTACTAAATATATAGTAAAATGGTATACTTATTATGGTTAAATATAAATGTAAGCCATGTCGTAGTTAAATGACCCTAATCACTTCTACGCTGCAATGGCAGAGCCAAGCTGATAAAAAATGTGCGAGCTAGCATAATAAGCTGCTGAATCTGACTTTTAGCATAGGGTTTTTTCTGTACTTTTAAGTAATTATTTGGTTTTGTTTTAAGTCGGTAATTAATTCATTCCAGAAAATGAGCAGTTGCGACTTATTAGCGCTATCCCTTCTCACCTTCACAACCGTAGGCGCTTTGTTAATTTGGTCGACCGTGACCAGGAGGATGAGACAAGTGCCGAAAGGGTACTGGAAGGAAATCGGTACAGTTTCAAACCTCTACATCTACCCTTTAAAGAGTTCGAGATACCAATCTTTGCCTTTAGCCGTCACGACGGGAAAAGGCCTAAAGGAAATCCGAAACGACGACTTGCTCGTTTTAAGTGACAGGTTCAAATAAACTAATTTCATCCTTACAGGCAAATAATGAGTATGAATACAGGATATTCGTCGCGTTCCGAGCCGACACGACGGACTTCGTGTCAGGAAGAACATTCCCGAATTTCCTCGGCATCACTGTGACATCCGTTTCATCGGACACTGTAGAATTCGCCTTCAAAGGAAAGGAACCGTTGAGGGTCAGAGTACCATCAGGATTCAACAATGAGGAATTGAAGTAATCCCGGATATGGTGGATAACGCTGAATCTCATTGTTTCCCAACGTTTCAGGATGTGGTTCGGAGAGAGGATACCGACTGCAGACTGCGGGGACGAAGCTTCAAAGTGGATCACAGATGTGCTTGGTGTGGTGAGTTGATGTATCGATGTAAATTTTATAATCATCTGAACGTCATTTTAAGGATTCACCCGTGAGAATGGGATACTGGTCGAAGTCTATATCAGGTAGAAGAGAGGTGAAGAACTTCCACAAGGAGAAAGCAGAATATTACAACATGAAAAATGAATATACAGTAATATTTAATTAAAAATTGTCGTCCTTCTTAATCTAATACTTTTAAAATTCAAGGGATCTTATTCTGACATAAGCAGCTATCTTCTGATCAACGAATCTTCTGTAGAAGATATCAACTCTCGGCTCACTCCCGGCTCGACTCCGGTCTCTCATAAGAACTTCCGACCAAACATCCACATTTCTGGGCCTACGGCATTCGCGGAGGACAAGTGGAAATGGCTGAAAATAGGGGAGAAAGCAATTTTCAGGGTGTTTTCTCCGTGTCCAAGGTGCCATTATAAAATAACAATTTATAATGGTGCACAAAAACGTTATGTTTATGTGTTTTAGATGTAGTTTCGTCACAATAGATCCGGAAACGATGTCCAAAGACAGTAACATGGAGCCATTAAAAACTCTAAAGACGTATGTCGACATTATGTACATATTTTCACAACTTATTTAGGTATTAAGTACAGTAAGCCATTAGTAGGGTGGGGTTTAACACTAAGATCGGCCAATGTTGTGTAGCTGTTGAACAACTATATGAAGTGCTACACACGTTCCCGCGAGTGTTGATTAAGCGTAATGGTTGTAGAGAACGTAGAGTTGTATCGAGGCTTCTTTGAGCCAATCTGTTGAAACTTGTAGAATGAATAAGAGAAAGTGTTAGGAGGGTAAATGAATGAGAGAGAGCGTGAGCTGCGTAAGTACGTTTAGAGGAAAGCTCCATCCAACTTTAACCACAGGCACCTAATGCAGTGCTTCGGGGAATACCAAACACCCTCTTCCTAGTAATATTGATATATCATAAAGGAATAATATATCTTTTGATTGTAGGTTTAGAGTGGCTACTGAAGAAAGACAGAGGAGAATCGAAGGTTCGGCACCGTTTATGGGCGTCCATTTAGGGCTTTACCAAGAAGGGGTCGTTGCCGTTGGCGACTCGGTGTACATCTCCGAAAATTGGGTTTAATAGTTAATTATAAAATGTGTGTTTACTAATTTTAAACTGACGTCTGAAAAATAAATTATCAAAATTTATATTGTCAAATTTTTGCGCACATCCGGTAAACCGCAAGAAATAAGATTATCTCAAAGATCAATAAGGTGGAATCAAAACTTCAAACGAATCTTAGACTGAGGATGGATGGGCATTCTCCTCAATTTTGGATAAGCTCTAATGTAATTCATGTACATAAAGCCGGTGATAAATGATGTATCAACGATTATAGGCCGATAACTACACTTTCTGCATAACTATAATTACCACCCAGGTTTGATTTTGTACCAAAGCAATCTTATTGTATTGATCTCGTTACGTTAGGTAGATCAATATATTATTTTCTACAAACTGGTTGCTTGCAGATCGATGCAATTTACGTTGATTTGATTAAGGCCTATTGCCTATTGTTCTCCAAAAAATTAAAGTACGAAAGTATAAGTAACCTTGAAAAAAGATTCAAACGCATAAGCAACATTCTGCGTAAGACCAAAGCCCTACTAAGCAACAAGGTCAGAGATTATGCAGCAAAGACTTCAGGAAGGCGTACTGGCTAAAGCACTTGGAATATATCCAAGCACCATGGCTCATCCAAGCAAAACTATCCATAGAACAAATATCCGCTCATTGGGCCCATAAACGATGTGCTCTGCAGCGAACGCATTTGCGAAGTCCACGTCTAGACTGCATTACTACTACTAGTACTACTACTACCATTACTAGCTTAAATTCCATTTTAAGGTACACATTATATATTTAAATATTTAATTCTGAGTCTTCTGTGATTCTCCGTTGATTAAATCTTCTGTACGGGTACGCTCCATGCCAACTCAAGTCCCCTATAAGAATGTAGTTTATACCTCAGGAATTCGTACATAAATTCTGTCAGGTTTAAATAATCTTTTCCTAAGAGATTTGGATTTGGATGTTTCCGTAATGTGTAGAATGACCTTAAATTTAGAAACTTCTACAACTTTGCCTATTGCCTAACTATGCCTAATTGAACTACAATTGGTATTTACATCATATTTAATCGTAAATAAAGAACCTTCTGATCTCTATTATATTTACTATTTCTAATTGTAAATATCCATATTTTCATTCTCTTATATGAACGTTTCATTTAACAAAATGTAAACCTTTATAAGGAAACAGAGAGAGTTGATGGTGGGTATCTGTCTGATGGTGAACTCATGCTAACCGGCATTGGGAGGTCAATGATTTCAGCATGTGGACACCGACCAGCCGACCAACACCCAGCATCAACTCTAACACAGCAAGTCAAGCTAGGTTACTTAAATGGTATGAACATAAAATAAACAAATTATAACATTTTGTTTAACCAAAATAACTCTCGATTTAACCCCGACATAAGCCCAACTTAAATTAAAAATAAATGCATTCACCGCATCGACAGAAATACGCTCCCTACACGTAAGAAAAGACAGACTTAACCAGAAACAGTAAACGACTTCATTAAAGCCCCCAGCCCCCAAAACCCGTAGTCTTATAAAACAAATTTTCAGCAACACCAACAATCAATTAAAATGTTTTTAAATATTTTAAGATCTCTGTGAATTCTAATAGTAACCAACTTAATATGCGTAGGTTGTTTGTTTTGCCCGGTGGAAAAGTACTTTAATGTACCTCACTTGTTCCCGCTCGAGCAAGTCACCATATCTTGGCCTCCAAATTTTTCCTAAATATAAACACACACTTAGTACACTTTCAGAAAGGGTATTAAATTTTCTGGTATTCCGATCATCACTTTTACAAGTTCTCAGAGTAATCAAGAAAACCGAGGTGGAAAAACAACAACAAGAAAACAGCGAATTAACAAACACACGGAATTTGATTACCTCAATGGTCATTCTCTTAATGATCTTTCATTTTGAAATAATAAAGTTTTCGATAGGATACGTTGTGTACGATTTATAGGCAATAACCGAAAAAAATTACGAAAACTGCGTGGATTTTTGGCTAAAATTTTGTACGCCTAAGCATATTTAGACTAAAATGAAGATATCTGTTCCACCGGCCAGCAGCTAAGGTTAAGGCTTTAAGGTAATGTTAAAAGAAAATGCAATCAAGGAATGGAATTAAACATGACAACGAATTCCAAAAGGAGTCCAAAGTTGTTCTTTCCATCGGTTGAATATAGAATGAAATTGTCACTACCTGACAACTTCCACGCAAGTCATATCGGGACGTGGAGAGTGCCTGCCTTATCTTCATACATTCCGACTATCAGAATCGACGTCATGTACAGGTCTCTGTCTCTCTCAGGAGTCCTCGCATGACCACTATTTATAACTGGCTAATTTTTTGATTACTAATGAAAGTGCGAGGTTGGGATAAAGAGTAGTTGGAAAAAGCGCAGGAACTCGAAATCCCCATGGATTTAAACAGGTTCAGTGCTGAATTTATCAGTGGCATTGCTGTGACATTTTTGGAGTAGCTTAGGTTGAAGGAAAGAGACGAATGGTCAATGTATCCTCAGGAAGATTCCACCTGTACTACAAACACTTCATGATCTACATTAAATCAACCTTTTCTGTATAAATAAGACTACCTAATTTTTTAAATTAAGAACAAAAGTGATCAACCCGGGAGACAAAATTACCTTTGTTCTGTACGCGACTGTTTCAAGCACCTATTATTATGCAAGGTCCTATGCAGGGGAAAAAAGGCTGATTCCACTTGGAAGAATTCTTGAGGAAGGACTTCTTGAAATACTTCCCAATTTCATAAAAAAATGTAGATAATTTCTTTCTAATAATAGTTCATCAGTTAAAAATTATTGCAACTGGCCACTATTAAATCAGTATTTACTCAAAAATGTGTATATTAATATCAAATTAATAATTTGATAACAATAATTGAATAATGCAATAAAATAATAAAATGCAACTAATACATGTAATATATAAAATATGGAACGTAGGAAAAAAATAATATAGCACAGGAATAAATGTTATAATTTAAAATGGATGTTTTGCATACATTTGGCCTTTCAAATTAAGTATTTTAAAAGGAAAAATTAAAGATTTGGATGGTAAAAGGATAGTTTGTGAGTGAATGTTTGGAGTCAGAGCTTTATAACTTTAAATGTTAAGGCATGAAATGACATGAGCCGTTAAAACGCCCTTAAAAATTAATGCGTGTGTCTTAGTGTCCGTTATTTCTTAAATTGTTGATAGTCGTGAGGAGCGGTCAAGAATGAGCAGTTTAAAAAAGCATCTTTTTTATTTTTTCCCGATGTTTCGACCTTATTCGGGTCATCTTCAGTGCCACTCTCAGCACGACACCAAATAATGAATCATCTACACAGAAAACAAAGCCATTGAGTCAAAGATCACAAAGTCCTTTTTCACATCCTACATGTATTTGTATAATTTAAACAATGTTTATAAATCCCACGCCCTGAGGATGAGCTCAATCAAGATCGAAACGTTGGCACGATAAAGAAAATGTTTTTCTAACCCATACGTCACACCAAACCGCATCTCACGATCTCCGTAGCCGAGTGGTTACGGCGTCAGACTCTCGGCTAGTAGATCCCGCGCGCGCGGTCGTGGGTTCGATCCCCACTATTGCCTCTGGAATTTTTCTGACGCCTAAGGGGACCGGTGGCCGCAATTAATAAGCTGTACAGCTGCAGTGCTCAGGAGGGAACTCCTCTAGTCCCTGGTATGATATCCATCCACACATTCCTGACCGCTCCTCTTCAATTCAACAAATTATTAAAAATAATAATAATGTAGCATATATGAATACAAACATTGATATGAAACATCCAATTGTGTTCATTTAATTTTATATATATGCTCCTATCTAGCAATAGCAGTATGCATACTCAAAATAATGTGTTAAATAACACTTTTTATTATCCCCCTGGACAAAGCCGGGTTTTGTACATATCTAAAATAAATATGTAGGGAGACTCATTTGATTTTCGACCGTATTACCACTCCTTCAGGGGGTTAAAAACAATAATGTCAAATACACAATAAAAAAAGTAAAATTTGTCAAAGCTCAAGAGGAAGCCTTGAAAGGCGTACCTCAATGTAAAATTAAAAGCAAAGCCCGGGGAGTTGGTAGCGGCGCAGGCGGCCCAAAGGTTGCCAAACCCGTCCAGTCGATAGTTAGGCTACTATTACGGCAGTAGGAGACCCTCGGCCATTGAAGCGACATCTTTACGTGATCCGTGAGTCCCATGAGTGTTCTAATAGGTTTAAAGGCTATATTTTAAACGAAATACAAATCGTTTTCAAGTTTTATAAATAATATTTTTTCTAAGTAAGCCGTTTTTTTGCTATATCTTATCTTAAAGACTTACAAATGATGTAAATAACTCGTTGAACCACATGGTGCCGGCTTCTTCAACCGCCACAATCTTTTTAAACCCTTTTCTAAATAATTCCAATTTAATTTTAAAGTTATTTACTATTTATTTGTTAAGTAATTTAAAGTTGAAATCATTAAAGCGACAGAGTGAAAAGCAAGAAACGCTAACGAAATAATAAAACAATAAAATTCATTGTCACACGTCTGCTCTGAGCGAGAAAAAAATGTGTATTTGAGAAACAAGTAACTGACGTAAAACTAAATAACGCGCATGCATTGTAACTAAATGGAAAAATTATCGACTCAAAACAATTTATTATCTGATAATCCGGATTATACTAGTCATTGATTCTATAATCCTAGTAAACAATCTGGTCTACACAAAATAATTTTCCGTTCCTACAACGCCAGTGATTTTGTTTATCCGGCGATATTCTGATTGAAAGAAAAATTGATGAAACCAATGCGATAACGGAAAATAAACATTAGTTTCTGTCATAAATAAAGCAATTTTCAAATACAACATTTTATTTATAATATACAAACACGATCGAGTATCTAGATAAGGATGTGGAATGGAGGATTGATTATGTACGTACCTGTAGGTACTTTTTTTCCAGGCCGTGCCTGTATTAATAATCTATTTCTAATCCCCTCTCTTATTATTTTTTTTACCTTTAGTTAAAAACAGGTCTAGCTTTCTATGTGTTTATTAGAAATGCACGCTTTAAGAAGAGCACATGAACGGATAATTTTTTGTTTTCGATCATATAAAAAATACAATTCTTCCTGAACATGTAAACACTAGAAGCACACAATTCTGATAACCAGAAGTATTTTTATTTTTAAACATTTTAGGTGTGGAGCTATCGCGCGCCAGGAACCCTTACGGTAACTTTACGGATTATAAGTACCCCCTACATATGTATTTTATTGCAACAACAAACATTAAAAAAATCACTAAAGCACCAAAATCATTTTCAAAACACAATAAACAAAGGTTGACCACCATAAGCAAGTAGTAAACCCTAGAAGTGAAAACGACGTAAATAAATATCGACAAGCTTGTCATGTTTCATCAGTAACTCACCCAGCTTACAATCTGAAACACACTGAAAATGGTGGAAGCCAGTAAGCATCTGACGAACCAACCGGCGTCAAATTGATTATTAAATTACACATTCATCATCCCACAAATCTCAGGAGGAAATCTTAGGCCTGTATGCCAGTGTGTTAGAGGCAAATATAGTCGGCCTTCTACGACTGTCCATGTTCATTTGGGTGCATCACCCTACCTGAAGGAGGTTAGGAATTCAATTCGGCCGTCGGTTATTTGAACTGATAGGCTGGTCGTTTGGACTGACAAACCGGTTGGAACATGTATGATCCCATCAATCCAACTGCCCAGGAGTGACTGACCGACCTTCCGGATCTGTATGGGCCCCAATTAGTGAAAGCGGCCTCCAAAGGAATGCTATCACTAGTTTCGCACACGCACAAAAGCATGACGTCGTATGTTTTTTGTTTTTTCATGTATTTGTCTTACTTTATTCTTTACCAGTTTTATATCCACCTCATATTCAAAGTTCGTGTTTTACTTTTCAAGGTAAGGTACAAAGTATTATCACCCTGGATGGTAATGTAAACATATTATTTTCAGCCTGGGTACTTTTAACATTAGTTGTTAAAAAATAGAATTTTGTTTTTACACTAATCTCGATAAACTTAACAATCCCTTTAAATACTTTAAGCACGATACCAAACACAAACTTACTATCTCATCTTCAAATCGTATCTTTCCAACAGATATTTTGAGGTTTGTCAGGGTCAAGCACTCATTCCTATCTTCCCGGTTACTGCTGGTGTATCCCAAGGTTGTATTATGTGCTACTCAATATACACGTTTATATTTGCATCTTTTACTCCAATTCTAATCCTGACATCTCCCACAGGAACTTTCAACTTGCTGTTATAAATCATGAGACCAAAAGAAAGTATTTAACTTTTACACTATGTCGAATCACGTTAGCTAAACTCTTCATGTTCAGCATCTTTCTTCCCTGTATATAATTTTTGTTTAGGTAATTTCAAATACGCTTTTGGCTCCAACTCACCTTGTGAGTATCACCAGCCTTATTTAAACAAAACAACATAAAAACCACGAGAACAAACGGTTCTTTTCAGAAATGTCAACATTGAAACGGTCGTAACCGGCGCATTCTAATAATATATAATGATTTTCCATCGCAAAGTGGTACATTCCTTCAAACAAATAACGATATTGTATGTTACACTGAACTATTTCTGCCCAACCAACTGATATGGATACCCTAGATTAGACAAAAAAAAAGTCTGCCAGACTACGGTCCACTTTCTCATTGACTAACGAAATAATATTCTGGACTTGCAGACTTCAACTTCGTGTTTAAACTAAACGCTCCAATATAGTGGAATACAAACCCATCCATAAACAATGCATGACCCTACGAAAAATATATATATATATGTTTCTTTTTGCAAATCCCATTTCATCATCCACACGACCTCAACATTACTTTCATCCATGATGGCAAAATCTTGATACTTTACATTCCAACCTTTAGTTGTTAGTTACCGACAGTTACCCAACTTGCATCATCCATTCTTTAATAACACACATAGAATACTCAAAAGCAACTGGCAACGGGAATTCTTGTTATAAAAAAAGTAATAGATTCATTTTTTCATAGGTTTTGTTTGTTGTTTCATAACAAAAATATATTTCGCAGTACGATAACGTAAGTGAACTATACATGAAATTAGCATAGATTGGATAATTGTATCGATTTTTAAGTTCCTGTTCGTTTTTTCTCGCTGTGCATGGCCGCTTTTCGAAAGGCCTCCCAAAAACGAGCGAGTAAAGACGGACCCAGAAATTTGTATTACATTTTTTTACCACAATCTGGACGCATGGTATTGCCGGATATGTGTCTAAAAATGTAGGTTAGATCGTTCGGATCTGCTATTGCGGTCAATAAATACAGATAAGCCCTACAATGATAATATATTTTTAGTAACAGAAAAAAAAACTGGAATACAAACAAAAGAATTACTGAGCTCAGTGCGTCCACACTTTCATTTTTTTCGCCGGTTCATTCAAACAATAATTTGATTGGAATAACATTGAAAACATAATGTTTACAATGCAAATTAACGTTAATTTTTATACGTCGTTTCCTGCACAAATGATTCAATTATTTTCCACTTTTTATTTAACTATACCAATGTCACAAATGACAGCTGGCGTTTTTAATAATCAATAATTAATAAGAGGAAAATCTATTTAATATAAATAATGGGGTGTGACGATACACTTATTAGTAATAAGGATCAGTAATAAGTGATATAAGATAGTAAATTTATTTAATACTTTGGAAAGGTCAAACGAAACGAAATAGCTTCAGTTTTTTTACATACTTAGCAACAAACAAATAATTAATTTTTGTTGAGTCTTGTTTGAACAACTACTGTTGGGCAATAATCAACTTTATATTTCATGTAATTACTTTTTTCCTTTCTTTTTTTAGCTTTATGCAACCAAACATCAGCCATGATGTACTTATTGCCTATTAATTATTTCCAAATATAGTATATAATTATCAAAACTGTTTATATAATTAGTTCATGTAGATGTAGTATGATAAATTTTAATATTTCTTTTAAAGTTTGCATTTCTTTGCAATGGAAGCTCATTAGAAATTATTCTTTAAGTTTTTAGTGCTTTATTTATGGAAGGCCATACATTAGCCTTCATTAAAACAAAATAGAATAGAAATAATACAAAAACGAACTGTTTCACAGAAAAACATGTTTACAGTTGAAAAGCACAAGTTATTCCTAATACTAATTTCTATTTTGTTTAACAAAGGCTGATGATGCTCACAAGGTGAGTGAAAGGCACCTCATAAATAAAGAAAATCTGCCTTACTAAAAGCTTTTTGAATTTTCCTAAACAATACTTAACAATAAATTTTATTGATTAAAACAAATTAAAACTATTACAACAGCTGTTTATTTTTTAAGAAATCCTTTTTATATTCCATATTTATTTTTTCTTTAATTGACTTTTTAATTATTTTTATAATTTATTTCCTAGAACATGGTCTGTTGAGTTTAACAAAAGATAATCATTGATAGCGCTAGTTGTTTATACATTTCAGTAAAATTTTGAGGGGAAAAATCAGTGAGCATACATGTTTCAGATAATTACACATGACTGACAACATATCACTGGCGCTGACAGTTCTTGTCTCAACTTCCATTAGCGCTTTAGTAGTGTACAAATGGATAAAATCGAGGCTTGTCGAACGTCCAAAAGGGAATTGGAAAAAAATTGGCACAATTTCCAACCTCTACATTTATCCGATGAAGAGTTCGAGATACAAGCTTTTATCCGAAGCTGAAACCACAGAAAAAGGACTAAGGGAGATCAGAAATGATGGCTTCCTGTCTTTGCGCGACAGGTGAAGCTATGACACTTTTGTATTTATATTCAAAATATGTTATTTATTTTAAATATTTCCAGGGGATTTGTGGCATTCAGAGAAGACACGAATCAATTCATCACAGGAAGGACGTACCACAATCTCATCGGCATTACTGTCACATCTGTGTCGCCTGATATGGTTGAGTTCAGCTGCGAAGGGATAGAGCCATTGAAAATCAAAGTTCCTACAGAATTCAAAAATGAAGAAGTGAAGTAATTAAACTTACCCCTGATTTTAATATGGGAGCATTATACTTTGAAATATTTCAGAATGTGGAATGATGAGGAAATACCGACCGTTGACTGTGGGGATGAGGCGTCGAAATGGATCACAAAATTGCTCGGAGTTGTCAGTAAAAACAAAATCACCAACTAATTAATATTAAACATTAACTTTATTTTTATCCCTTTTTAAGGAGAAACCATTGAGAATCGGCTACTGGCCTGATTCGATATCAACCAGGAGGAATGTTAAAAAATTCCACAAGGAGAGAACTGATTTGTTCAACATTGAAAATGAATATTCAGTAATTATTTTAAATTTAAATAATTTAATCTATTTATTAGTGTAAATGGTGTATAATTGATTTTTCAAAATTCTAGGGGACATACTCTGACCTGAGCAGTTTCCTTATCATAAACGAATCTTCGGTTGTGGATATCAACTCTAAGCTTCCACCCGGCTCAACTTTGGTCTCTCACAAGAACTTTCGACCTAACATACACATTTCTGGGCCTGAGGCATTTGATGAGGACAAATGGAAATGGTTGAAAATAGGAGAAAATGCTGTTTTTAGAGTGTTCTGCCCATGTACAAGGTTTGGCTAAAATTCCACCTAATATTTCACCGGAATACGATTTAGAAAAAGTATTTGTGTGTGTGTGTGTGTGCGTGCGTTTGTTAACAATACAAATTGTAAAAGACACTTAATCTTAATTAAATTCATATGTTCTAGGTGTAGCTTTACAACAATCAACCCAGAAACAAAGATTAAAGATAAAAACTTGGAACCAATAAAAACATTAAAAACGTAAGTATTTAAATAATAATCACCCTACCCCTAGTTTAAACTTTTTGTCAATTTAGTTACAGAGTGGCAACAGAGGAAAAACAAAAGAAAGTTGTGGGAACGACGCCTTTTATGGGTGTATATGCAAGCCTTTACAAAGCCGGTAACATTGCTGTTGGCGACTCTGTGTACTTATCAGACTGAATTGTTATTTGTTAATGTTACAATTTTTAATAATAATTATTTTTTTACAATAAATTTTTTATACAAATTAGTAAATATAATAGAAAATGTCTCCTAATGTAAATAAAGATTAAATCTATATTGAAAAAAAAGTTTAAAATTATAGCTTTATTGTTATTTCTTAACCGAGTTTCTTAGATGGACAGTTTCTGTTCTGCCACTACAGTTCACAACTTATCGTATAAACAATCTCAGCTGTACAACAAAACTGACAGAAAACATACTATTGAAGACTACTGGATTGATACTTCAACGCTAGAGTTAATTCAAAAGATTTGGAGTATTCTGTAGGATAAAAATGATAGGACTTGCTAAAGGTCAATAAACAGGGGAAATTCGGAAAATCAAAAGACAGACAAGCTAGAAAACAAAAGGTGCTTGACACCAATGAGCAAAACATCGAAGAGTGATCAGAGTATATTCATAACCAGTTATAGAGCTATTAATTTAAACTGCTGATTACAGCAAGACTAGATCCAGGTTCGTTCCAAAGCCTGAGCTGCAATGATTGCAGATTACCTGTACCTGTGGATGAGGTGTACTTAGCAGAATGCAAAACTTTAATTTTGAAGGAAAGGAAGAGGAATCCTCCAAATAAACCCCTGGTTGAGGGTAAGAACTGTAAGCAGTACCATCAATTTAAAGAACTGAACATGGAATAATGGCATTACAACAATTGTAAGTTATAAAGCAAGAAAGAGCATGTTGATTTGGAAAGTTTAGGCCAGGCCACACTGGTGTCTCACACTGGCAAAGGTGCTAGTTAACTGACAACTTGACCTACTACCAACAGGCCGCACCGAAGCCTGTTAACGTATTGTTGAAATGTCTCTCTCAAAATAAAAGAGACAAATGTTTTCCACCGAGCATTATTTTCCATTGACCAGGGTAAACAAAATATGTGGGAGATTTATTATTTTATGTCCAATCATATTTTATTTAGACAACCTAGACGACAATTTTCATTTTGGTCTCCCTATCCTTGCTGTTTTGGTCTATCAGATGCATTTCAGCTTCTTGCCATCTTCAGTCATGGGGTTAGTCCTTCAGCTAAGTTAGTTTCATATCTCCAAAGACAACTGGATGGTTCTATACTAGCAAAACATTAATTCCTATTAAAAGGTATCCTCTTTCAAAAAAATATGAAGAAATGCAATATATATTTTAATTATCGATATAACAAAACATACATATATACAAAAAATACAAAAATTATGTATTATAAAATTTAAGTTATGTACAAAGTGAATTACAAACTTTTTATCTTTGAGTTACAGATTCTTGAATGTCTTTTTTAGCTTCAAGCTGTTCTAAGGTTAATAATGCTGTGCCAAGTTGATCTTCCCGGCTAAAAGGCTGAGCCATTTGACGCAGCCACTTTTTGCAAATCTGGATAGCCTCTTCTGTTGAAAGATTTGTGTAAGAGTCGTTAAGGTGCTCCTGTATCCACTTTGGCAATTTGCTCCTTTTATCGATTCTTCCAAAACGTTTATCCGCAAATATCATAATACCGTAGTCAGTTTTGCCTCTGATGGCCCGCCCTACACATTGGGCGGCATGTCTCATTGCATCAAACGTGAGAAAATCATTCTCACGTATCTGGAACTGATCCCTCAAGTAATCAAGCCTCGCTCTCAAAATCCTCGACTGCGTATAAACGTATGGTATACCGAACATGAGCACGGCCCTGCCTAAGTGGTGGTCAAAATCAACACCTTCAGAGACCTTTCCCCTCGCAACTGAGAGTAACACAGCACCTCTTCCACTTTCGCAAGCTTTAATATAATTAAATAACGCGAGGCTTGTTTCTGCTGAATCTTGTGTCTCAATAAATAACAGTTTTTTTCTGAGTAAATTGTCTATGATACCTTGGTCATACCAGCTAGCTACGACAGATTCAAGGTAAAGATATGATGTAAAGAAACAGACAACTCCATCAGGCACGACTGTACAAACTTCAACGAGTAACTGACCATAATTTCTCACCACGGCTACATCTTCTCTTGATTCATACCTAGAGGTCATGGCCACTTGATCACTCCCCTTTGCAACTATCATTGGCAACAAGCAAGGCCTTGTTAAAGTCATCGTAAAAGATGAAAGAACAACCGGGTGAAAGTCTAAAATTTTAGGATACATATCTAAAGGAGACAATGTACCAGACGTGATAACTACTGTTTGAAAACGTTCAAAAATTGGTTTGACAGCAATTGATGCATCAAGGCAACTGAAGTGCAGTATCGGATTTGAAACGGTAGGTTTATTGTCCTCAAATGGTTCGATTATAATAGTAAATCCTTTGGTATAAGTAGCAACAAGAGTTGCGAGATGTGTGATAAGTACAAGTGGCGAGAAATCAGTCTGATCTGCTATTTCTAGAGTTCTTAAGAGAGAAGCAAGCCTTTCAGCACAGAAGCGAAGCGGTTTTCTTTCTATACAAACTTTTGAGGAAACGTCTTTCAAGAAAGCTGCAGGAGATTCATGGACAACATGCTGGACCCTCAGGCGAGTTTTAATATATTCCAAAAACCGTTTGAGAAATCTTACAAAATGATCTGCAGTCCTTATATTCCCAGGTATGGCCTCATTTAAAATCTGATCAGGCAGGACGGGGTTCATCAAGATGACATCTGTCTCCCTGGCCCGATGTGCTTCCTTCAAACCCTTGACCAATTTCATATATTCTTCTTGTAGTTTATTCGTGTTTGTCATTTTAATCTTGCTTATCGTGCTTTCAAGCGTCTGAATGTTGACTGAACTCCTGTCTATGAGCTTTCGATTGACCTTGACGCTCATCGAATCTATGCAAACATTGTCTATATTGTGCGCTTCATCGAAGACGACGACAGAAGAAGATGTGAACTCTTTGGAGACTGCCTCGGCGATTTTGGGATCGAGAAGGTAGTGATAGCTGTACACGACGATGTTGGCATATTTGACGGCTTCTCTAGTCAGAAAGTAAGGGCAGTAGTTGAACCTCTTTCCGTACTCTTTGAGATCGTCTAAGCTGTAAACGCCCGGTGCCAGGGTGAACTCTCTCCCGGATTCGTCGAATCGTTCGTAATAAGAGCAGACGGGTACGCTGCTGTCGGCTGCGTGACGCTCCCGAACGTAAGACGCCGTCAGACTGTGGCACCTTCCATCCACGATCTTCCCTTCTCTCTCTTTACTGACTTGCGGGTGGATGCAGAGGTTCTTCCTCGAACTGAGCACGACGCCCAGGAATGAAAGAGATTTCCCGTTCTGCTCGTAGTAGGCGAACAATTTTCGAAGCTCCTCGATCACTTTTTCGATCTCCGGTATAGTCCGTGAACAGTAGACTAATTTTGCCAAGTCGTGCGGGTACTCGACCATGTACGCGACTATGAGCGACAAAAGCGTTGTCGTCTTGCCAGTACCCGAAGGCATCTCCAGGAGACAATGGCCCTTCGCGTCGAGAGCCTTTTTCAGCTCGGACATGTACGCGAATTGTTCCGGGTAAATGTACTCGTACGGGAAGTACACCGGGAGCCCGTCAACGAGCAACTTCATGTTTATTAATTAATTAAACTAACTGTAACTAATTTACAGCCTTATTAAGAATAATTTAATATCATATCTCCTAAACGGCAACAAACCATGCGGTACAAAGACATAACCTTTCTAATATGTAACCGTTGAAATGTTAACAATATAATAATAAATACTAACGATAAAAGAGTTACTTAACTTACCTTTATACTTAAAATATAGATGATAGGAATTCTCAATTAATCCAACAGGATGCCGTATCACAAATCAGTTATTTGATATAGTAGAAAAAATATAAACATAAGAATCAGATCCAAAAATGACCTAACCAGAACAATAACAACTACATCGATAAAAAGGCTTAATCGATAAAACTAATAGTTGTCATTAACAAATTGAATAATTTCAAAGGAGAAATATTTCATTAGTATGTTTCTAAAAAAATAATAATTCAATTTAATTACTTACTCTTTTGGGAAGTCAGAATGCCTCAAGCCCAATTATGACTCCTCCAGTTGGTCTTCGAAGTACGAACCCATCATCAACAAACTAAACAAAAATATTAAATGTATTTTAGTTACACAAATGTAAATAAATAAATTTCTCAAATAGTCTTAATCAGAATCATTAGCCACGACCCTGACCAACAACAATGACCAGAATCAATGACACCTGAGCGAATCTGTAGTGATTGTATGATCTGTATTTTAAACAAAATTCATTATTTTTAAAATGTTAAAAGTGTTGAAATTAAATCACAAATTTTCAAACAAATTCCTCGGACAATCATATCTAGAATCACTGATCACAAGCCTGATACCACATAAAATTAAATAATTAGAATCAATGATAACTGAGTGATTAAAAATTGATCTGTATTTCAGCTAAAATGATTTATAGAAAGGTTAATCTTGTTAGTTAATTTTTTTTTTCAATCTACAGGATTTTGGCAGCATGTGTCATCTCAACTAGTTTATTTCTTTATGGTTTTGGTTATCTAGTTATGTTTTTTTTAACAATTGTAATAACATAAAAAGTAATCTACTTGAAAAGGCATAGGATGCTGAAATATGATGGGTAGAAAATTTCTTTAAAGACCTTCAATAAGCCTTATATAAGAAGAATTAAACAATAAAAAGAAAAAATCAAGGACAACAACAAAGAATAAAATTATTTAGTATTGGAATTAAATCAGAAATGTTTAAGCATTTTATTTTAAAAATAAATTGATATTCTTAATAGACTATGTCAAATTATACCTACTTCCATCCCTAGATTAGTAGCCCAAGTATTGTGTAGTTAATCTTAAGTATCCGTTATATCCGTTATATGTGGTTATATATTATATTCTATAAATCTTTAAGTTTAGGTTATGTTCTAGATGTCTTGAAACCTAGATTTAAAAATGGTATATTTAGTGAATTGCAGACCTATAACCACTAAGTGTCCACCAATTAAATTATTTGCAACAATTATCCATGACAAGATTTATCATCTACTCTCTAGAGTCATTATTCCTGAGCAACATGGGTTCATAAAAAATATATCATTTTCTTCTAATTGATTAATGTTTCAAAATTCTCCATGGCCCTTCTTCCTCTCTAACACTGAACAAACAAATAAATGGGATAAAAATAACTAGGTAGTCTCCTTTAATGCTTGCACCATGTCCAAACATTCTGTCTCTTTTAAAACACCATGAGAAAGAAAGTGCCCCTACATTGAAAGAAATTTTCACTTTAGTAACGTATATATATATATAGCCGAAAACTACATCAGCGTTCAGCCAACCAAGATGGTACACCAAAAATATCGTCTCTAATCCTCCTACTGTCACCAATGAAGAGTGTTGCATTGATGCTATTCTCCATCCTTATCTCGACTCATTTTTATTTTCTCTGGAAAGCAGATTCGCTGAGGATAACACTCGAGCCTTCTCTCATTTATCTCTGCATCCATATCTGATGCTCAAGTTGTCATTTATGGAATTAGAAGAAAAAAAATCACGAAATTCAATGAATTTTATGAGTTAAGGGAATCTGAGGAACTCTAAATATAAGGAAAAGGAGATTAATGATGAAGTGCAAGTCAAAAAAGTTGAAAATGGTGTAAGTTATTAAAGAATTGACCTCCCATCAATAAAAAAAACCTTTACTCATCTCAATAGCTCAGTCTTGTTTTATGAGCACAATCGAGAGATCCTTCAGCACCTAGAGATGAGTTAAAACATGGACAGGATCAACGATTACTGAATCCAGGTTGACCAGACTTTGCCTTTTGCGTGTTGAAACAGGCACACAAGTAGATTGGTTTCTGACTGAATGGAGAAATCGAGTCAGCAGTTGTCAACAAATTTGAAATAAATCCACGTCAACTAATGCTCGCATCATATGTAACTATTTATATTATAAAAAATTAAAAAGTTTTATAATAGTTTATGTAATATTATATGTTTTACATGTTTCTAATATTTTAATTATTTTATGTGTAATTTTATAGTTTATCTATGTAAATTAGGCTGTCAGCCTAAATATGTCCATAAATAAATTTTTAAAAAAGTCATAACCAGATTCATTGGCCTCCACCCTGATACCTCATAAGAACAAATGACCAGAATCGATGTGATGACACCTATGAGAATTAAAATTTGCTCTTGATGTTTACATAAAATTATTTATACTGAGATATTTAAATGTGTCGCAATTAGGATAGTATAAAATAGGCAAATTGCCCATTAATTAATAACTTTATACAAACCTGTTGAACTACGGTTTGTCGAAATTATGTCGGCTCGTAAGGAACCGAATATCGATGTCTCTCTCCTTTGCAGACCCTATGTTCTATGTATCGCAAGGGAAACAAGACAAATTGAATTTTATAGTTTGTAATACAATGTCGGCAAGCAATTTAAAAACAAAGTGAGGAAAAATCCCGTTCAATTTGTACATTTTGCCTTTTTTTTAAAATCAAGTTCAATCGGTATTTAAAACGACGACCTATCGAATACCGGGTTATGAGCCGTTGGCGCGTCCCGACACCCAAGCCGAACGGTTCCAGCCCGGATTTATGCAACCTCAAGGATGATACGCCGGGTTTTTTGAGGTTTAACATTAACATTGTATTAAAAGCTCGAGCTTTGAAGTCTTCGGGGAAACTTCAGATGTGTAAGCCGGAGGATTGCAGATTCGTCTTGGCAGTCTTTTATACAAACGAACATCACGACGGTGGTTTTTAAGGATAAGTAACCTTCTTTGGTAAGCACATGCATATAAACATTTTATCATTTTTTGTCGGTTTTTCCTGATTTAAAAAGGAAATCTTCTCTTTTATTTAATTCTACGGCCAATGCTCAACTTGTCTGTAGTCCTAAAAGTCATCAAAACTCTTGTTTTTCACTTTTACCATACGTTTTTGTATGGCCAAATAAAATTTAGTATTTCTTTGTTGACAGGGTAAATTTAAAATAAATTAATTACAGGTCTAGAAGGTATCGTGAAAACAGAATTTACCTCTCGATGGAACGACTAAGAATCAGTTATCACTGGATACCTATACTCTGCATAAGTTTCAAGACTATGGCCTGCTATGATTACTAAGGCCTTGTTCACACTTACATAAAAAGTCAAGCGGTTTTCGTATTTAGTCAATGTCTAAAAACAACCGAGCTATTGTATGTTGTCATCGAGAGACAAATGCACATGTATAAACAAGCTTTTGAAATAAAATCACAGAACTTTTGACTCATTTGAAATAGGACACACAGGATATTCGTGCATACATAGTGTGGACGTTTTTATGGTCTATATAATCTATATAAGCAATATCTATAATGCTTTGTGCTTTATGATCTTTTTTTTTAAATATCTGTTGCCTGTTGCCACCCTTTAGGTTGGACTTGTCTCCAACAAAAAATAAATTTGCGTATGTATGAGTTAAATATTATCTTATTTTCTGTCGGTTAATTAACGTCTTGTGCTGGAATGGTTAAACTTGCAATGCTGGCGGTTCTAGGTTTGAATCACAACATGGGTTTTTTATATTAAACGAGGTGTAAAACTATTTAACTTCCGAGGATGGATGTGATTGGGAGGCAGTGAGAGGGGAATTAAAGAATTCGGCGATATCAACTGACGGCAGGTGAAGAGTGTATAGAAATTAAATAAATATTCTAAGTAATATTATTTACCATGGGCCTTGTTCCGGTGAATCTGTTTGATTTGAAGTTTTGAAAGTTAAAAAAAAAAATATTTAGAAAATAATGAAGAAAATTTAAAGGGCAACAGGTGGATTGCCAATCACCAGATTATTAACAACTAATGACAGTGTACACAATGAAATTAAGTTCTCAAAGGCAACATCTTCAGTAAGATTAAATTTGTTGCTTTCCACCACTAGTGCAATCGTGCACTCTCAAGGGCTCGGCTGCTTAACTTATTTGGTTTAGTAAATGATAAAAGTAAAAATGTTGCATGTTTTATCCGTACTAAAGTTAATTTATTACTTTAACTTTTGAAAATACATTAGGTTTTTAAAATTTTTGTTTTGTTTTTGTTTCATTTTGTTTATAATTTGTAATACAGAGAACTCATCTTTTATTTTATTATTATTACATTCTTCCTGTGATAAGGTTTCATATGAGCTTATATTCTGTACCTTTTGTTTTGCATGTTTTAAATTTATTTTAAAACATTTTTTTTTGGTGACCTCCGGCAAACTGTTAACCATGCCACATTTTCAATGCTATATATTAGTTCTTTGTGTATTCTTAATTTTAATAAAGCATTATTATTATTATTATTATTCAGAAATCATGAGATGCAGTCTAGTCAGATGTAGGTTTCAGAAAAACCAGAAACCTTGATACAGAACTAGAAAACATTTCGATCTTTAATGAGATTATTTCAGGGCCTGGGATTTGCAAACATTATTTAAATTTAACAAAAACATGTAGGATATCGAAAAAAGCGAGTAGAAATACTTTGATTGAATATAAAAAAAATATTTTTTGCGTTGTATAAATTCACTTTTTTCCCACTTCCTCGTATTTCTTAAATTGAAACAATGTTTGTAAATCCCAGGATCTGAAGATGATCTGAATAAAGATCGAAACGGCACGATAAAGAAAATGTATTTCTGAAACCTACACCACACCAGACTGCATTTCACGATTTTGGAATAATTATAGACTAACGGTCACTTATCACCACACGCTACGTACACATTTATGGTCCAGTTATGCAGAGGAACTATAAAAAATCAATGGCACAGTTAATTGATCTTTAAAGTACTGTAATTATTATGTCTACTTGTAGAACAAAAGTCATTTGATGATGTGTCTTTAATAATGGATCTTGGTTCTATGTAAAGAGCTAGTCGGCAAATTAGTGATTTTTTTGAGTAGCCCTGTAATTTTCAATAAGTAGGGACCTTTGCTAGTATCTTTGTTTCTACTGTTTGGTAATTTATTTTATGATTTATTCAAATTTGGACCATATATTAACCGTATATTTTAGCTTTGTTAACTATAAAGTTTATTAATAGATGTTACACTGGTCCATCATGTGTGGATAATAATGCCCAGATCTTTGAATCAAAATTTTTAATTTTGCTAATTTTTTAGCCTCATGTTGTTTATGTGTTACTAAAAGGGTTGAGTATAAATTTTATATATTTTCTGTTGTTTTATTATTTTATTGGACAATCTTTTTTCTTTCAATATTGACCTCTCGTTCAAGTAAAATTCATGTCATTGATAACACTCACAGAGACTTTTGCATTAATCCTTCTTTTCTGTTTATTTGTTTTGTAACCAATATTTCCTCTTTGTTTTCATTCCTTGAAACTAATATTGATTTTTTTAAAAATAATTTAAAATTATTTTGGCCTGTGATTTCAGAAGAATAACAGCAATATGAATTTCGACCGAGTGCCACCACTTGATCCCCACCAAGGGGGTTTGAATTTCATCCGGCTCTCTCCTCAACCGGTCCAGGGTCAGTTCAGCATGGGCCAACCACAGTTTGACTTCACCCAGCAGCAGCAGCAGCAGCAGTCGATGATGCCACAGCCAGCTTTTCAATCTACTTTCCAGCAACAGCAAATGCCCAATCAGACAACTCAGCAGCAATTCCAGTGGTCTAATCAAACTCAACAACCGTTGATGCTACAACAACATCAGCCGCAGCCACCGCAGCATGTTTTCAAGCTTGCCGACCCGTCAATGGAAATTGTCGATCGCATGATAGAAAAATTCATTGCCCAGGACAATATGTTTCCCAGCCTTATCGATAAGATGAGAATAACTTGTGAAAGTCAGTGAAATGGAAATTCAATTATTCCAAGATATTTGATATATAAAATGTTATTTATTTTTTGTAGGTGGTGTCACTGTTAGTGGTCTTTTAGAATCGGACTACTCAACTCCTAATGAACTCCCTGTTCAAGTGCACATTAATCAATTTAAAATAATAAATAAAGTTCCTCTTCCACCAGAGATCTTGGAACAGGTTGGAAGTATCCTTTTTTTCTTTCATACATATATTCAGAGTGGTAGAAACAATATTCACCAATGAAAAAGCAAAGGTTTTGAATTATTTGGTCAATTAATTATAATTAACATATTTGCTGAAGGGACACTAGTGGCTGTATAAATACCTACATTAATTAATTTTAAAATTTAAAAACCCTAACCATCCCAAACCTGATTACTCCCAAGAAATAGCTTTGCTTTCTGGCAAAATTGACAAGATCAACTTTGACTTAAGGGAAACAAACAAAATTTGTATCAATTGGTTGATATTTAAAGACAAATGAAATATTGGAATTGATTAGCCAGTTTTTTATTGCTGTCAGAAAATTATACAGCCACGTAATTAATGATGTGACTTATAACATGTGAATGAGTTGTGGTGCACTGTTACAAATTACGTTTTTGACAAAAAATTTGTCACCCTTTCATTAAAAATATAAATTTAAATTTTAGTTTGTGCTTTTTATTATTAAATTAAAAAAAAGATTTGAATACAGTAGCAACTGCTAATATATAACAATCAGTGCTGTGACTTAGATAATGTAATAACTTGATATTTACCTTTCATCTTGGTCTTTCCCCGTTGATTTTTGTCTGTCAAAATTAGTTTAAATATACAGACCAAGAAGATATGTAATTATCAAATTAGTTTCATCGCCCCAACCACTTGAGAAAATTCCACAACAAACATAATACTGTATGGTTGAATGATTTGTAATTTATTTATTTCTATAATTATTTTTAAAAAAGTACAATTTATTCCTCAACGTATGATAAGTCATTCAACCTGATACGCTAATGGGTGTCTTTCCTGAAATCAATAGAGCTTGGGTCAGTATTGAGAGCGACCTGTACATATGGGATTTTGAAACAGGGTAAATTTTTGTTCTTAATTTTTTCATTTTAATTTTTTAACTAAGTTCGTTTACAGTGGCGATGTAGCGTACTATGATGGTGCTTGTGACATTATAACAAGTGTCGGCCTCGTGCCGTCACGCCCTGATGTATTTCATCAGAATATTAAACACCTGCTCGTTATAACGACACCGTTGGAAATAATTGTACTTGGCATTGTGCTAAACCAAGCTCCAGACAGTTAGTAATTTTTTTTTGTCGTATAATTTTATTGTCTTGTTAATTTTTAAACTGAATTTCAGAACAGTCAAACGAACTCCAGCTCACTCATGATATAATTTATTCATTACCAACTGAAGGAGTGCCAATTAAAGTAGTAAAGGGAACGGTCGAAGGGAGGATATTTATGGGCGGTCAGGATGGGAATGTTTTTGAACTTGTCTATCAGGTAAATACAAAAAAATATGATTATACATTTTTTAAAAATTCAAATGTGTTAATTAATTGCAGAAAGAAATTGGCTGGTGGGGCAAGAGGTGTAAAAAGTTAAACATATCGAAAAGTACCCTGTCATTCATAGTGCCATCTTTTATCGCTGCTGCATTCACCGAAGTGGATCCGATACGGGACATAGTTGTAGACAACTCTAGAAATATATTGTATACTTTAACGACCAAGGGCACGATTGATGTGTATGACCTAGGAAAATGCGGGACCAGCTCGGCTTTCAAAGTCGCCACGTTATCACATTCTTCTATACACCATCAAGCAGTACGTGCGTAAGTAGCATTTTTTTATATATATAACAGTGTAATACATCTTTTTAAGAATTTCTAGGTTTATGAAAAATAATAAAATTTTAATAACCTACTTGATTTATGAAGGAATGAAAAATTATCCTTAACAAGGAATTAAATTATTCAAAGAAAGAATATGTAAGAAGGCGAAAGGAGTTTGTAAATATTTAAACTTTCAAACACTAGGTTCTAGCAAATGTCCTTGTCCATAAAAATAAAATAAGTTGACTTCTGTTCATTTGAAATTTGATCATTCAAATTTTTTGATAATATAAACTCCTTAGCAGGTCATTTTCGTAAAGTGAAAAGATTCTGTGTATTTTGATACACACATTAATGCAAAATATTTTTCATAACGGGAAGAGAGACAGCATTCTATAAATTGAAATGAGCCACCACCCCTCTTTATAATTAATGTTCCTCTAAATTTTCATGTATTACTTAGTTCCTCGCAGCCTATGTTTCTTTGAATTTTTCTGTATTAGTTATTAGTTTGACATGTTCTCAGCACTCTGGTCACTTTGGAAAATCATTTAACTAAAGGACGCCAGGCCACATTTAAATAAAATCATTTAATGAACTTTTTTAATAGTGCATAAGTTAGCGTCCACAGTTTAATCTATTTCCAATGTTTTATTAACATTAACGATGTTTTGTGAATGTGCAATTTAAGTAAGAAGGTTTAAAAATGCAAATGAGCATAATATTTTGAACACCCTGATAATCAAATTATTTTGTGGTACCTTTGGCACTTTTAAATTATCAAGAATTGACTGTATTAATAGAAGAGTCCAGCTAATGCAGACTATTAATCAGCAAAGAGGAACTAATTCAGTTAACAAAATATATTTTGTCGTATCTTTCAGATACTGTGTTAATGGTCAGTTATTGTGGCTTTGCCCTCTCTAAACTCTACTGTGTATTTTGTTGTTTGTTTTTTAAACTTTTTTCATTTATGAGGTTAACAACCCTTGGAGTGCTGTTGTTTTAAAAAAAAAAGCCCATTTTAAGTAAGCCGTGTTCGAATGGAGGGCTGCTAGAATCCAACGTGGTACCTTTACCTTAAAGTGATCAGTGTGTCAACTCTCAAACCTTTATGGCCACCAATTCCCTTCCTCACTTTAAACCGTGAGGTGATGAACTAGTAGTTTGGTATTTTCTGAACATTGGAATTGGTATTGGTATAGGAAAATGCCATTTTTTGACAATAAATAATAGGCAGTAATTCTAAGATAAAAGCAGAGTTTGGAGAGGTAACCTTTCAGAACAAAATAGGACATTTTATTTTTTACAATTTAATATACACAAACTTGAGTAAGATAATTATGAAGATAGATAATTAGTAAGATTATTATGAAGTGTGTTACGGTTCCCCACCGGGCCCTTGGCATTCACCCGGTCACCGGGTACCTGGGGCTAAGTGGAGATTTTTTTTTCCGATTCCCGTAGCCGCTTCATCCCCAAAAGAGAAGTGATCGAGTGCCACACTGTTTTTATTTTATGTTCTTCCTCTCGGGGGAACAATGAAACCCTCGGGGAAATAATAATTAAAAAAAAAAAAAAAAAAAAAAAAAAACAGGAAGTTTTTATAATAATGTCCCCAGTAATGCAAGTAAAACAAACAAAAAAAAAAAAAAAATTAAACAAGCCTCTCCAAAATTACAAAGAAAAAAACCTGTCCAGGAACCAATCTTCAAGTCTCACTTAAGAGTTCAAAGTTTCTCGTCGTAACAGAGTGGTTCTCCCCTCGCACGCGCGAACCCTCCAGTCCACGATGTCGAAAGAAAAAAAAATCCAAGAATTAATCACATAGAACTCCGTCACGTTCCTTTTATCGCCTTGCTCGTCCAGACCGACCAGTCTCTGCCCAAGGCCCCCTTGTCCACTCCCGTCGTAACAAGTGTAATAGTTACAAAATCAATCGATAGACACTGGAACAAAAAGTTCCAAAACATAACAACTTCGATCAGTCGCACATGAGCTTTTTTCTTAACTCACGGCTTCCAGTTTGCACAATTAGTTTTCAATGTTCTGTTCTTTCAAAAAATATTTTAATGATTGAACATATAATTTATGCTGAAACTCCTCCTCCCTTTCTGTTTCCCTTTACTGACATGTTTTCATTATTTTATTAATTTTTATATAAAGTTCATTTTGGCTCTGACTAGTTCTGATTGCCTAAAAGTGTTGTCTTCAGACTGGACCCTTTTTTGTTAACTGCCTCTAGATTGAATCCGTTAATGAACTCTGTACTTCCTAATTGTTTCCAATTTGCCTCCTATCAAAATATGGTGCACTCTCCAAAGAGTTGCCTTCTTTCCTAGTCTCCTATGCCAAAGATTTCCCTTTTTCTCTTGAAAACGACCAAAATCGAATCTAAGCGACATGGTTTGTAGCTCTTGCTTCCCATTTATGGTCAAGTTTTGGGTAGACATGGTTGAATATTCACTTTCTCATTTGGCCAGTATATAAGGTGGAGATTGGTATAATAGTAATAATAATAATAAGTTTATTGCATCAACACACGAAGAAAATAAAAATTACAGACAATTCAAATGAGAAAGTAAACTTAATTTGGTAAGGAATGTGCCGTAAATATGGAGATTAGCATAGTAGCAAACCCCGTTTAGCTGTGACAATGAGAAAAAGTGAATTTCTAAGTGAACATGCCAAAGATGAGTCTCCATTTTATTTTATTAACACGATTATTTGTTTTGCAACCGGTCAGTGGAGTTGTGACTGTCATGTGTGGTTTTCAAAGATATAAACAATCTCAACTAAAACCCTTAATTAATTGAAAGATAATTGATCAAGCAGACCACGAAAATTAGTTGATGTAAACAAAGTTAGGCAAGACAAACAATGTATAAATGCACTATCTTTTGTTGCTGCATTGCTTTACTATGTTCATAGAAACAGTGCATTTTCAAGGCTCAATATCAGGGTTATAAACAAGGAGAGACAAGAAAAGCATGTGATAGAGTGAAACAAAGAGGATAGGTAGATAAAAATGTTCAAAAACAACTTAAATACAATCTCATTCTTGTCCAGCTTTTTCAAAATTCCATCTTACCTTTCAATAAACTTAAAAAACGATATTAACTTGTAAAAACAAAATACTCTAGTTTATTCTGAAAGATAGTCTTGCCACATCCTGCTTATATCCCTGATGTATTGCCAAACAATATTTATAATATATTGGAATAAAACTTTTTTATGAACATGAATTTAACTAAAATATATTTAATAATTTAATTAAAGTTTCAAAGCAATTTTAATATTTTTAAAAGTTTTTTTTCTTCATAGTACACAGCAACTTATTCAACACACTAGGCGGGACCTTCCGGAAATAACTGCTGTTTGCTCTCTTTGTGTAATTGAAGAAACGGACTCACCACATTTAGGGCTTATCGGTTTGACAAAATCTGGTATTAGGCTTTATTTTTCGACTGGTAGCCCACCACCACACAGGCCTTCTACTCTCAGACTCCTTCATATTCGATTTCCGCCTGGTTTAAACCCGTCGTCGCTGCCTTTCATGAGAGATTCTCTCACAGTCCCCATGCACAAAGCTGGTAATTAATTGTTTGTAATTTTCGTTGTTTTTTTTTTTATTAAGATTTTTTCTTCATCCATACATTAGGTACTTTCATCATGGCCACGACTAACACAGCGATGGTACAGGACAAAGTGTGGTGCTTCAGCTCGGACTTTTTCCCAGCCAGGATGAATTTTTCAGAGGAAACCCAGTTTCACAATCTCTGCGCGCCTGTTGCTGCGATTGCTGATTTAAGCTTGTCACCTTCAACCAAGGAAAACTCAAAACCGGTTTATGGCCCGAGTGGGCACATCCTGGTCTACCAGCAGAACATGGACCCAAACCGATTCATCCTCCTCACCCCGCAGGTAATTTTATTTTGCTTTCAAACAAACTATTTTCTACTTATTGTTTTATTTTTATTAGGGAACCGAAGTTTATGAGAAACTTAGGCCTGTTGATATTCTTGCTGAAGTTCTTAGAGAAAAAAATGGCCCGGATTGCAATGAAATCAAACAATACTTTTTAGAACAGGGCACGGATCAGGCTTGCGCCATGGCTTTGATTCTCGCTTGCAATTTTATGACAACACAGGCTCAGGTAATGTCATATAAAATTAGTTCCTAAGAAAATATTAATAAAATACTTTTATTAGCTGGCAGAATGGGCGACTAGAGCATTTTTCTTATATGGTGGTGATCCCAAACACATCATCCAGCCAGCACAGCATTTTAACATGAATCAGCCAAATTTTGGACCTGGCCAAGTCGGCTTTACCGGAAATCAACCTGACATGGCAAAATGTGCGACGAATATATTTGACAATACTCGCCAGTCTCCAGATTTTGGTCTTCCCACTGGTAATTTGCCTTGTGCAATTAATGCAGCTCATGAGGCAATAAATAATCTATGTTGTCGCTTAAGGTTTCCGTCCTACACAAGTGAGCACACCAATCAGCGACAGAAACAGATTTTCAAGCCCTGGACTTCCAGCAACACTTCCAGCACAATCCGAAACTTTCACAATTCAGATGTCTTCTAAACATAACGGTCTTTATCTCTATCTTACAAGGATTCTCAGGCCGATTTGGACAGAGAAAATAGTCTCTTCTGTTATTTTTGAAGACAATAAGCAATACGTAAGTTTTTTGATGGTTTGAATAAAGGAAAGCTTACAGCAATTATAGCTAAGAAAAGGAATTTTAGTAAGGCATGATAAAATTGCAATTATAATAGTAATATTATTTTAGTATGTGTCATCTTTGAGTTTGAATGATCTTGGAGTTTTGACAGCACGTCTCACTGGGTTGAAAAATTTCCTAGAGAAGAACACTACACAAGCGAGTCAAGACATACCAACTTTGTAAGTTGCCCAACAATAACATTTTAAAATCATTGACATTACAATAAGAAGACATAAATAACAATTGCAATTACAGGAGTGTCAGGGATGCGGAATTGATTTCCAGGTCGAATTTAAGAATGCGTCTCCAAGAAGCGCTCGCTCAGGAGAAAATGTCTTTGGACGCTTTCAAAGTATTTGTTGAACACGTTACCCAGGTTTTCAACTTGTGGAGAATCCTTTGCCAGCATCAATTCCATGTCATTATCGGGACTCTTAAGCCGGTAATTAATCGTTTAAGTCGTGTTTATCAAAAGTTAAACAATAATTGTGTTTTGAATTTAAGGAATTGATAAACCAAATGAGCCTAGCTACCTTCAGAGATTTGTCCATGTGTGGAAAAGAACTGTGTTCTGCACTTATAAACGGTTTAATTAATCTGTGAGTATTTTATTATCCAAATATTTATTATAGTAGTGTATTAAATCATACAGGCAGGATCAAGTTATATCGCGGGTGGGGGGTGCCCACATTTATACTCACATTCATTCTTAAATACTTCACTCCTATTTACATACTAAATTCAATTAGGATGATGGGATACTCGATATATTTACCTAAATTATACAATTAACCTAATGGAGTGTCAATGGGGGTATTCGATGTTCCACTTTCACATCACACATTCTTGCTAATAAATTCATTCACTCTATATAACCTGTGCTAAATAAGTGAAGCATATTTATCACGCAGATTTTGAAAAGGTAGTCAATACTATTTTTAATTTTTATAAAATTAAGAAAATTTATTTATTTCCATCACAATCTGTACATCTTTGCCTAAGTAAGTTGTAATAAGCACTTTTATTCAGCTGAAATAAAAATTTTTATTTTGGCTCACAATAAAGTCTTGGAAGGCATTTTTAGCTTCACCACGTTCTCTAAAATTTTATCCCTCAAGAGGTGATCGATCAAAATGCCTAAATAAAAAAAAGTGGAAGTCTATAAGTGGGAGGTCAGGTGAATATGGAGATTGCGGTATGGTTTCATATCTCAAGCCCTTAAGTTTCTGCAGGGTTGGGATTGTGACATGTGGCCTGGCGTTAGCGTGAAGAAGATTTAGCCTCTTATGGTTTACCAATGCTGGGCAAAGATGCTGCAGTTTCCCACGCATTTTGTCAATTTCTTTTGTTGTTTTAAGTGAATTTGTTTCAATCAACATTTTGAGTTGAGCACATGTTGAGCTGACACCATTGATATTCTCCTTGTTGATGCTCTTATCAACTCTTAGCCTATATTACCAGTACCTAATTGGTGTTCATATTGACCGTGATTGAGGTGCCGGTGCTGCCATGAAACATGTCTAACGGGAGCGGGCCTTTATGCCTTTAAGACAAGACAAAGACAGATTAATTAAAGATTTTTGCAGTTTGACTGCACATAAAGGAATGTTCACTCTCAATACAACAGCATGTGCAGTATACTTGACGATAAAAGGCATATTTTAAATTTTGTTGTTACCACAATGTAAAATATTTTTTTTTCGTATTACTTTTTGTAACATCAATGTTTGATTAAGGTACTTAAATGACAATGCATCTGTAGACAATATAAGTGCAAAATTAAGAGAGGTTTGCCCGACTTTGTATAAAAGTGAAGATGCGACGTGTTCAAAAGTGAATGAGATATTGATGTCGGTTAAGGACGTGCGCAGCGAGGAGGAAAAATTGGTCATGCTCAGTTCTGCGATTAAGGTTTATTTATATTATACCAATTGCGTTTTTTGAAAGTTCTTTTAAAACCGATAATATTACAGCTTTGTAAAGAAGTGGCTCCGCATTTGAACCATTCTTCAGTCTGCAAACAACTTGTAAACCACCAATATTATCAGGGAGTGATTGAAGTGTGTTGCGACATGGCGAACAAAGCCGATCCGCACAACCTTGCCAAGAGCTTTCTGATGAAAAACCAACCCTTGGATGATGATCTGGGCTCGAAAGCTTTTATGAATCGGTAAGACACATTTTAGTCATTGTCTAACAACCATCACTATTTTTTTTTTCTTCTTTTAGTTCGACCTGCTATAAAGATTTGGCATACATGCTCGACCAAATTTACATGAAATGCCAGATTGGAAACACTCCGGTTAATTTTGACGAACCTCCTAGCACCATTGGTCAAAAAATCGTAAGTTCTAATCATATCATTCAGGAATGAATTTATCCATTAATATTTATTTATTTAACTTATCAACGCCCAGCTGGAAGATACAATCATTCAATGTTTGAATGTGGAAGATGAAACGGCCCACTTAGTCGTGTACGAATGGCTCGTTACTAGAAACCTACAAAATTCCCTCGTCACCCTCGGCAAGCCTTCGGTTGAAAAGTACCTTTCTCGTTTTCCGCCCGATTCCAAGAGATTTAGAGACCTAATGTGGCAGTACTACGAACGATCTGGCGATCATGCAAAAGCAGCACTTATTTTATATAAATTAGCAACCGGAAGGGGGTGAGTTACATTTTCTTAACCCCATGATGGCACAATGTGAATTCTTTTCTTCTTTCCAGAGATGCAATAAAATTACAACAAAGGCTGACATATTTAGGAAAAGCAGTTATGTGTATGAGAAGTGACGAGGTGGGCTGCGCCCCTCATCTTGGAGTCTTTCATCACGAGCTTGAAGACTTAGTCCAAGTTACAAGAGTCCAGAAACAAGTACTAACAATTACAAAAATAGTTTGTATTTAAAACTAAAATGAAATTTTTTACTTATTTTTATTTCCAGGTTTTAGACAAAATTAGTGGTATGATTAACACTCATTCCATGGCAGAAGAAGCTTGTAAAAAACTGAATTCAAATCTTCTTTCAATAACAGAAGTAATTATTCTTAAATTGACCAAAAAAAGCTTTTATTAACTTTTTTTTTTAGCTTTTTGAAGATTTTGCAGAGCCTTTTCAGCTTTGGGAGTGCAAATTGACTATTTTGAATTGTGCAGGTCATGATGATCAGGAGCTTATTAAATCAATTTGGAATGAAATTATTAAATGTGGTAAAGTCATTAAATTAAAAAAAGGAACATAATCAAATTTCTTTAAATAAAACATTTGTATTTAGAATTGGATCAGTGTACTTCTAGTTTACCTGATGAACAGATGCTCGTTGTCATGTCCAAAGTGAAAAGCCTAGGGCTGCAGTATACAATCCAGTCCCCATGTTTTCCAGTCTGTAAGTCATGAACATTTATTCATTCAAATATATCTGAGTCTATAATTTTCCCATCATTTTCCAGATTATTTAGTTTGGCAACTAGAACTGCTCAGTTGCCGTCTCGATGTGAACAAATCTCGTGTATACACTACGATGATTGAGACCGGAGTTTCAGTCGCGGCAATGCTTGATATTTATGATAAGTGGGTAGACGAATTGATTAAAAATAGAATAATGACAGTAACTGAACATTGTTTTCTTGTTTTGTGCATAGAATGTTTTCGGCTAATGACATATGCTGGAGCAGACAGGGAAATGAATTTCATCTTATTCAAGTGATTGCTAGTTTTGCCGACTCATTTGTCACAAACACAAGGATGGTTACCGCTAGCGAATGGTAAATTGAAAGATTATCATTCATTCTCACCTCTTTACAAAATATTGAATCAATTGATGTGCTTATAATTAATTTTTTAGGAGGGTGTTAGCCGATCAAGTCCAGGAATTAGTTACCTCATGCCTTAGTACTCTTTTCAGCAAGCAAGACTGCGCACAACTTATTTCCTTCTTGAAAAAAATCAAGGAGAACCTCGAAAGGTTTAAATCGGCCCCTTTTTCCCAACAACAATTTTTCTAAAGAATGTATTTTTGATATTGTTTTTATCATCTTATATGTAAAATAAAAAAAATTTAAAAAATGTCAAAACAAATGGTGTAAAATAAACGGTAAATAAATTAATTAGTTTTACAGGAAATATATCATCACACCTGTTGGTTCCAATTTTTTTTTTATAATTTGTTTACCGCAACCTTTATGGTAATAAGCCAGTTATTTTAAACATGTATGATTTTCCCATAACTTTTAAACTGTCTTATTTCATGCAGTGTCAAACCACTTTTCTATATTTGCAATTTTAAAAAGAAATATATTATATTGTGTTCTAAGGATTAGTCTATTGTTAATATGTCCCAAAGTTTTTTGACGTGAGGGTGAATGGCATTTGATACGTGCAAAACTGTTTATATCTGTGCATTAGGATGTTAAATAAACAAAATTAATAAACATTTGCTACGTATTTTATGTAACCTTTAATCATATTTTAGAATTCATAATATGAATAATCAGGATTGCTTTGTGTTATAAGAATACTTACTCAAAAGTCTGAAAATCAGGACGAGAATTTGTACCTGACAATAAGATTCTTATTGAGGTCACTACATACTACATACGAACAAATGGGCTTTTTTTTTTTTTCAAAAACATTGGTACCCTTAGAATCGATATGACCGTTGTGAGCCCTCATTAACGTCATCATCAGGGTAAAATAATTTTAAATATGTCTACATATTGACATGTTTTTTACAGGGGGATCTCAAATTTCCTTGAAAACCAACTCAATCCTAACAACATTCATAACATTTTAGGGGATAACTTTTGGTTCTTAATATAGTTAAAAAAGAACAAATTACAGAAAAGAAGTTCTGTATGGTATCTGAATGGTGATAATTCACAGGTCACTGGCAAGTCGCGGCAATACTTGTGAATTTCAATTATTTTAGTTGTATACATCTGTGTCGTTTAATTATCCATATTTCTGTTTAAAGTTACTATGATAGTAAAAAAGTGGTTTACTGCTTATTTTAATGTATTAAAATTGCATATTTCAGGGCTATCAACTGCGTACTTTGTCAATTTTTACTGCATAAAAACCGATCTCTAATTAGCACCCCTAACCATCTGTGAATGTATGTTCATACGACCGTTTTGGTGGGAATGTGGGAAAAGGCGAAATAAACCTTAGAGGAGGTTAGAAGACGGCTTTCCTTTGTTGAAAACGGTTTCGATTTATCGGTTTTTCAAACAAAACGTCTCTTCTCTTACAATAATTTTCTTAATATAATTATGATTGTAAGTTTGAAACGTTTGATAAGCGATAAAAGCAGCTTTGCGCGACGTGATGTCGAATCCGAATCCGGAGGAATTGATTCAGAAGATATCAATATTTTCTAGGATCGGTTTTTTGGCTCTGTCGGCATTGGTGAATTTTATTCTGCCTGATCACGACTCGGACGGTTTCGTCTCTCCGATCCTGGTGACCGACTATGAGAGCGTTTTGGACAAAACGGTCGACTTTCTGTTCGGCGGCCTGTGCCGTTGGGACGGCCAGCACTTCTACCACGTCGCCCGATACGGGTACACGTACGAGACGAACTTGGCCTTTTTTCCGCTTTTTCCGTCCGCAGTCGGGGCCGGGGCCCAGGTCGTCACTTGGGTCACCGGGCTCAACTTCAAGTCCGCGTTCCTCATCGTCGTCGTCGCCATGAATACCGCACTTTTTACCAAATCGGCCCTCACGCTCTTCAGGCTCACCCGGTTCGTCTTCAGGGACGACAGGCTCGCCTTCAACTCGGCCCTCTTCTTCTGCTTCTCACCGGCGACCGTCTTCTTCATCGCGCCTTACTCAGAGACTTTGTTCGCCTTCTGCACGTTCAACGGGATGCTCGCTTACTCGAAGAACGAAATTAAGTACGCTTGCGTTTGGTTTTGCATTAGTGGCTGTGCCAGGTCGAATGGTATCATCAACGGAGGTTTCATCGCACATTATTTTTTCAGCAAAATGTTAACAAGTATTAAAACTCACAAAGGCTTCAGTTTAAAATTTGTAGCGGACTATCTGAAACCGCTCGGCTATCTCGTCACCTGCCTGGCAATCGTCTTGGCTCCTTTTCTCATTTTTCAGATAGATGGCTTTTACAGGTTCTGCAAAAGTGGTTTACGATATCCGATTGAACTCGTCAGGCACGGCGAGAGGAACAATCTGCTCATGCCGGGTGACCAGCCGATCTGGTGTGGTCACAAGATCCCCATGCCTTATTCATATGTTCAAGACGCTTATTGGGATGTCGGATTCCTACGTTATTACACTTTAAAACAAATCCCAAACTTTTGCCTCGCGTTTCCCATTGTAGTCATAATACTCGGCTCCAGCGTGCAGTTCCTTTACAAGCACAAGAACCTCTTTGTACAAGCGGACGAGGTCTATTCGCAAAAGAGAAGCTCCGATACATTCCCGAGACATTCCTTCGTTTACATCGTCCATGCCGTGTTTCTGACGGTATTTTGCGTCCTCAACATAAACGTCCAAGTAACGACAAGGATGCTCGCCTCCTCGAGTCCAGTGCTCTATTGGATCGCTTCGACAAAATTTCTAGTCAAAGATACCGGCGCACCGCCTGATTTCGACTACATAAAAGAAAATATGTTCGACTGGAAAGGAAAATTTCATAGGTCTTCTTATAATATAATAAGCTACTTTGTAAGTTATGCTGTAGTTGGCACGGTGCTTTTTAGCAATAATTTGCCTTGGACATGACTGAATTATTTGCATTTTTATAGTTGAAACGTTGTTAGCCTTGTTGTTTTGTCAATTAAAGTTATTTATTGCTCATTTGTAAAGTTTTAATTGGTGCCTTCCTCAAACACACCCAGCTTTGTAAAATAGATGGATTATAAAACGTTTGTCACCCATAAAATTCCTCGCATGATTATTATAAGACTATTGTCGCTGTAAAAACCATTGACATTTATTTCCTTGGGATCTTTGGTCTCCTATTGTGCCTATTGTGGAATAGACCGATTATTTCCAAACCTTGAAAACTGCTTGACCCTTAAGAAGGTAGCTTACCATTTTCTGGGCTTCCTCTTAGCTTATTTCTTTAGGTGTAAACATTGTCTTTACAAACTAATGCAATTGGACTTTCAACAAGTCAGATTAATTGAATATACATACAATAGGTGAAATGGACGGATCAACTGTTGGTAATGATTAAATGCCAAGTGTGGCAGGTAAAATCCTTAAGACCTGAAATACTAGAATGATGAAATCAATGTATAATTAAAAGTTACTATTAATGAACTCTGATATTAAGTATCAATTTATTTATACTAAAAATGGACAATATATTTATTGACAGATGGCTGTATAGTTGACGGACGGTATTATTATATACAAAGGAAATTTACTATTTTGTAGAAAGTGTTTTCATTTCGTACATTTTTCATCTAAATGAGTCTGAAAATAATTTCTCACAAATTATTAAGAAACATTCTGGCGAAGTCTGAGATGATGATCCTAACGCTACATTATCTTATCAACCTGGTGTAGTACATTAAGCTAACTACAAGAACATAAACATTACTCGGACAACAATCACTTATGATTATGCAATGCCAAAATATTGACATACATAATCCTTGAGGACAGAAGGATTAGAATGATGAGAGGATCAAGCTTGATATTTTATATTTTTAAATGATTTGGAAGTTTAATTAGAAAAAAAACCATGCTATTTTATTAATGACAGGTGGCCGTATGGTAAATGGTATTATTATTACACAAATGAAATCAACAATTTTGTAGAAAGCTTTATTATTAACTTGATTTTTATCTAAATGAGTCTGAAAACAATACGAATTGTTAAGAAAAATTGTAATGAAGTCTGTGAGATGAATGAGTCTCTAGCTTAATTATCATCTACCAACCTGGTGTATTACATAACGAAGAACAATCACTGATGATGATGAAATGTCAAAATATAGGCAGCAATAATTATTGAGGACAGAAAGAGTAGAATGATGGGGACCAAAAAAAAAAAATGCTGGTTTACTTACTGATGGATGTATAGTTGATGGTATTATTAAAAAAAAAAACCATGCTGTATACTGACGGATATATAGTTGATATTAGTACTTCTCATGTATGTTTCATCTTTGTAAAAGCCACAAAGATCTCTTAAAGTTTGTCATCTTGTCTGTCTCTGAGACTTCAGTTGATGTAGCCAAGAGCAAAAAAAAGTTTCAACATTTAAGCAGTGAAAGCATGCCGGTGTTTTTCTCAGGGGGTGAGAGCCAAAATCATGATGGGTGTTAAGGTAAGTATTTTTAAATGATTTATAGTTTCACAGCAAGTTTTATTCTGGACTGTAACCAATTTTGGTCCTCTGGGCTAAATTAAAAAAAAAGTTTTAGCATTTTTTTTCTTGGTGGATGGTTAAGTGAAGCAAATCCACCAATCATTTTTGTGTAAATGCGTTGCTGGTTTTGATTAAAAATATGGAATGTTCTCTGTCATGGCTGATTGGCCATGTCAAACGTTAACTACGGTTTTCCTACCAAGGGTGGCATCGTGTAGGTGGGTAAATACAATATCTGCCATTATTAAAAAATTTTTTTTTGTTCTCAATATGAGAATTCTCATGATTGGTTGCTTTTAACTGGTGTGCCTGAGGACTAGGAAAAGAGGTTTCAGCAGTGGAAGTATGTGACAATGTTGTCAGGTCTGGGTGAGAGCTACAGACTAAAAGTGTTTGTCCTTCGCCAACTAATTATTCTTGAACAATAAATTTTATGCATTTAACCGAAGGATTTCATTAAAAACCACTGATCAATCACAATTTATTTTCTTGTCTTTATAACAATTTCAATACAACAAATTCAATAAATAATTAACATTCATTTCAATTAAAGAAGAGAAAAACAGTAACAATTTTTATAAATATTGGTTTAACATGAGAAATGTAAAATTAAAACAATTATTTTATAATGTTTAATTATCTTTCTTTTTTTCTGGTATTTTACGTCTAAAAAATTTACTTAATTTTTTTTTAAATTTGAATAACTAAACAGTCTACAATAACAATAAAAAGAATCTGTATACGCTGTTATATAAATATGACAACAACAAAGAAAATCAAAATTCCGACTAGAATATATGTATATTTATAATTTATATGTATGTACAATATGATTTACAAGAAATATTACAAGAGATTTTTTTTTTTTTTTTTACATTTGAACATTAAGTTTGATTCTGAAATGTCAAAACTTGTTTGGACATAAATTATTTTATAAAAATATATATGCAATTTTTTTTTTTTACAAGAGGAACAGAGATATTGGACAAAATCTACATCATAGTTAGTTGATCAATTTCACAAACTTAAAAAAAAGAAGATGAACGCATGGAATCATTTTATAATAACTCTGGAAAATGTATTAGGAATGTAATTTGACATTTTTTGAAATTTCGACGCTTACCTCATTGGGAAAAAACACTTGGGTACAATAACATGTATAAATCCGTCAACAGTTCTTACATCTAATAATGAGGAATTTAATAATTACGAGAAAGAATATAAATACTAAACAAATGCGTTAGAATACCGACACTATGCCAAGTTGAGAAGGTTGCAACAGGAAAATATATTGGAAGAAAGAAAAAAATATAAATTTACATACAAAAAGTAATCCCATAACCAGAAAGTATCGGAGAACAATACATTGCATTTCCAAACTACAAAGCGTTTCAACTACAAAGGGATGTTTCACTATTATCTAATCTAAAATTGGTTGAAGGATAATACTTGGAATGAAATAAGCTTTAATTTTTTCTTGCATAAAATCAACGAAAAAAAAGTTTTCTATAAACTGTTAGTCAAACAGACCTTTCTTGAAAAGCAGTTGGTTTGTTTATCCACTTATTCTATTGATTGGAAAGAATAGTAATATTATAAATGTACTCTGGGTTTCAAAATTACAATAAATAACTATACTGCACATAAATATATTGTTTATACACTAAGCATAACTTGTAGCAAAAGTGTTCAAGATTTGTTTTCATGTGCTACACCCTCTGAGTAGAAGGATTGCTTTTATTTTAATAAAAAAATATTAATTTAAATGTGTATATATTGTTTAAATTAACATAACCTATATTTTTTATTTCTTAACATGAATTTGCAAAATTTCATGTTCAAAAATATGTCATAATTTTTTTACTACTTGCAACTAATTGTTTTCTATATGATTTGTTGATACTTAATACTATGATAGTTTCATTATTTATTTTTTTCCGGACAACACGTTAAATTATTTTCAAAAGCAAATTTTCCTGTTGCGACATTTCTTTGATAAAGGAAATAAAAAAGCCTTTGAGGAATGTCTGACTCGAAAAACTGTTTCACCATGCCACGCTTCAAAACCCGTCTCTGATACGCGGGCTGTGAAGCGTGGGCTACTTGGGCTAACTATGATTAACCGGGAGTGTCATGTTCATGCAAAGCTGGTGATCTCGTACGTCTCCCCATCCCCCGTTGCCTTTCCTGAGCTTGTTCTTTTTCGACACTGTCGTGAAAGTGACTGTGAGGTGAGACGGAAAGAGGTGGCGGGACGCGTTCGCCAGTACTTTCTGAACCTTCGATATCACAGCAGTGCTCTCGCAGTTATTTTTCTTGTGATGGACTCCGCTGAAAGAGGTACCAGTTAAACCTATTGATTTTGTTTTCTTTTGTTTTAATTTACCATTCTCCAATATGGAAGACTCTTGGCCCTCGCATGACCATTGCAGTAAGCTTGACCCTCAAGCATTGCAGCGATACTTGCTGAAGGCTCCAGTCCCAGTTGTAATCATCGTAGGAGCAGAAGTGCTGGGCACATCTTCTGAGCTCACTCCATACGGATCTGTTGAACGCCATCCCCATGTTGTGTTTACTGCTTACCCAAGGAGTTACCTCGGCCTGAAAAAACATAAATTAAATTCAAATATACTGAAGAAGATGTGGAACTGAGTGTGCAAAGCAATAAAGGTAACAAGGAAAACAAACACGAACTAAATTCTTACTTCTTTGTTGTACAAAACTCAAATAAGTAGTTATAAAAGGTTTGCACTGTTTTATAATAACTTAAATAAATTTACATGCCTCTAAATTCATACATTTATTATAGTTTAACAAATGTAGCAATTTTTTTTTTTTTTTAATCAAGCGGTCGATCAATTAGTATTGACTGACACCTAATGCACATATATTACCATACTTTAATAATTGTATCAGGAAAATCAATGCTTGCAATTGGTTATAGGTGGTTCAAAGTACATACATACACTACATGGACTTAAGTTACCTGTAGGAGTTAAATTTTTATATTTAGGAAAGGTTTTTCTGTTGAGTGAATAACCTAGCAGGGACAAATAGTATGGAAAGGTGAATTTCAGAACAAAACATTGAAAAATGAGGGTCATAAACAGAGAGATAATTTCAAATAAAACCATTATTAAACTAAAATAAACGAAAATATCTAAATAACGGAAGAAATGAAACTATTTGATAAATGGCATAAAGAACAATAGAACTACAAAAATGAACAATAAAAATCTTAGTTTTTTGGAGGTAAAACAAGCGAATAAACCTGTAAGAACAAGTTTGGATTTTTATTATATATAAACTAAAACATTCAATTATAAATATTATAATTTATCAAAAAATACATGCCCTATTTAGTTTCAAATGCATAAATTTAGTATTTGCATTAACCCAAAACAAAATGAGAATAGCAAGCACTGACTTTAACATTGTTGATTCTATACCTTATGATAGTGCTGATAGAGTGATGGCAAGATGTGGAAGCCCCACGAAGGCGGAACAGCTGCAGCTGAGAGTGCCTGGTGTCGTTTGAGAGCACGCAGTGCCTCTTTCTGATCCCGTAAAAAAATGACAAATTCGTTTTTTTTTTTTTTTCAAAATGTAAATAATTAAACGCGTTGAAACAAAAGAAATTGAGAACAAGAAGCAGTGAAAGCGTGCTTCGATAGCAAGGCAAGCAATTTTTTTCGATTTTGTGTTTAATTTATATATTAATTGTATATGTTTAGATGAAATATTGCAATTACCTGTTTTGTGTGACCGTAATAGTTGTATGTTTTGAGGTACGTTCCGAGAGAGAGGATGTTGCATTGTGGACATGCCACATTGCAGGCACCTTGCATTTGCCTCAGGATGTAAATGAAGTCCTCTGCCACATAATGGTCTTCTTCAAGAAACAGTACAAGCCCTAGATTTTTCCAATTTAATATTAACAACAATAAAAATATTAAGTATTATCAATTAATGTTACCTGTATGGTTCCTTGTTACTTCAAGCTGATCAAAAACTCTATTTGCCTTCCACCACCAGTGATGTTTTGTTTGGGTGAATTTCGCTTCCCTGTAGTGCCCATACAAGTCCGGGTGATCAGCGTTAGTACATTTTAAAATTTGGGCACTGAAATATAAATTTAAGTAATAAGACATGTAAGAATGATTTCCTCAGGAAGTCTAAATATTCAGGTTTGAAAAAATAATTACTGTTGATAGTTAATATCTCGAGGGCAATCTCCTTTAGACTGTCCAGGAAAAGTGTTGGGATGAGTCTGAATAGAGTAAGGGTAGAAAACTTGCATGACCCTTGCAAAGTCCACCGACTGGACCAACTCATTCGCCTCTGGGTCGTAGTAGTCGTGAGAAAAGACTATGAGTGTAGTATCTATGTCCCTTGCTTGTGCCAAAGATACTATCAGATGCCTTAGATAAACTATTCTTGTATGTATCTGGATCATTAAAAAATCATATATAGAAGAGAAACTTGTAAAAACCTAATTACTCAAAGCATACCTGAATGACGATAATTAGAGTGTCATTCTGTATTGGTCCAAATATATCTTCGTTGTGAACTGTTTGTGCATTATTGTATTTATAAATATTTCGTAGTATCTCTGGTATCGGTATGTTCTTGTAATCCGTCTGGTTCCCGAAGGTGCCATTTGCTAAGCTGCTCATATTTCTTGGTTTAGCGTTTAGAAATTTATGAAGAACCTGGAAAGTGAGAAAACAATGCCTTAAACTAACTGAATGTTTTTTTTTATTTATTTATTATTTTATTTTTTTAAGTTGCTACCAGCTTGGTCATTTCAGTACCGAGCACATGAGAAATATAACAACACACATTCAATACGCATTCACGCGAATAAAAACATTCATACCTGTATACATTGCATTCATTCTATTTGGTCGGCGGAGTACTCATTATTCCTCCATCAACCAGCATAGAATAATAAGCGAATCTAATTGGGGGGGGGGGGTCTGAGGTCTTGACAACAAATAATTTCAGAAAAATTATAATAAACCTTTTTAAAATATTTTTTTATGGCATGTTTCAGGATAGAGAAAAAATCTACATATTAAAAATAATGATTTTTCATTGTTCTTGTGTTATTGCGTTGAGTTTTCGAATTGCACAAATAACATCAAATATATTAATAACAAATAACACAAATATTTATGATCAAATAAAATTGAATGTGGCAGCAATTAATGTCTGACAGCGATAAGGTGTATTGTTAAGCTTTTATTGTTTTATAAAACTCGAATTTTTTTCGTTAAATTAATATTGGTAGTAACGTTTAGTTAAAGAAAGTATTTTTTATTCTAGGGTCGAGATGGTCGGAAAAAGGCCGATTGAATCTGTATCTAGGCCCTGTGTTGAGCGTTTGTCCTTTGTGACGAATCCCGGCTGTGGGGGAGGAAGAGTGGAAAGTACGAACAAAGTCATAGTGAAAGCGGACGGGGGTGGCCGAGGGGTTAGTGTAATCTCCTGAAATAAGATTTAGGCCCGGATCCTGTCTCCATGGGTACCCGGGTCATAGGATTTATTCCGATTTCGCATGGGACCATCACTTTCGGGGAAGGGTTTCCTCTGGGATCTTCGATAAATTGATGTCACTTCTTTTCAAAAATGTATACAATTTAAAAATCCCTGTGCGCGAGACTGTCTCGCCGATCTTGGTAATATTTACAAGGGGGCCCACGGTTGGTGAGTCACGGATTTGTGGACCAAACTTTTTTTGGTGATTCTAAACTCCAAAATTCTTGTGAATAAGCCATGGTTTCACCAAGTTTTTTGAAAGTTGAAATTTTCCGTTTTTTAATATGTTCATTTCGTCGTTCTACTTCCTCAGATCAACAGTGTGAATATACGAGATATGGCTCTTGAGCATCGTCGAACGAAGAAAAAGGAAACTTAATTGCCTCCTATCTATCCAGCTTTTCCACTCTTCACCCTTACCTGAATGATCCCAACTTCTACAGAACCATCGAGCTCTCTACTTCTCAAAAGATCGTTGGATAAACATTCGAAACTGACTTTACAGAGTAAACGACTCATTTATATAACTATTTTGAGACATGTTTGGACATTGAATTTTAGGATTCAACAAAAAGTTCCAAGCTCCAACGTATACAATCCCCACAATCGAAAATCCTTCGAATCATCGTCAATGCTTATTTCTATGTATCCAATCTTACTATTCACAAAGACCTTGGGATCCAATATATCCATGAAGTAGTGAAACCGCTGAAAGAGTTTCACAAACAATTATCCAGTCACTTATCAATACACCGTCATGTCAGAAACCTTTCATCTCACACCCTCCCAAATAATCATCCCCGAGGGCTGAAGTGTTAAAGGCCTCGCGACCACTTAAGGGAAAGTGAATATTGCTAAATATAGGAGTGACTACTAATGAATAGTTCTTTCTTTCTGTTTTCCCCCCATTTTGTTTTCAATTACGCTGTAAAATTGTATACAGTTCTATGTGTACAGTTATGTCTGAACCAAACATGTTACATTGTACCTTCCATCGGACATCGTCAACTGCTGGTTTCGCGCTTTGTTATTTTTCCTGTATCGACTCAAAACATGGGGAAATTTATCTTTTCTTCGGATTCTAAATAATAGATATAAATAATAATAAATAATAGTAAAAATGGCAGTACGTACCTGCGGCACCATGCTGAGGATGACAGCGGAGTCGTTGACGGGCTCTGTGGAAGACTCCCTCCCCGTCAGATTGGAGACGTGGAGTTGGAGGCAGAGGAAGAACATAGCGAATATGAGAAGTAGAGTTCTCAGGCATGGGAATCTTCTCCTACCCACAACTGTCACCCTTACACGGACAACTGCTGTAACAATGTTCGCGTAGTTAACAAGTTTGTTGAGTCTTATTTGGCAAACAAAGAAAAAAATAAAAGCGTATTCATAATAAACGTTTTAAACTCTCAAGTTATGAGATGTAGTTAAGATCTGCGATATAATCGTTAGGTTTATTTTATCATCTCGGTCCGCCCAGTCATAGATGTAGACGTATTGGTCGGGTGTAATATACTGCGCCCTTTAAGAGATATTTTATCTCCCGTTCTTTGCCTAAAGCACACCGTGGGTCCTGTTTCATCAAGGAACCTGCGGGAAAGTTTAGCACCACTGACGTTGATAGGTGTTCTTGTGTCTCCCCTGCCTCTTTGCAGATGGATTATTCCAATCTTCTTTGAACGTCCATTTAACTTGCAGTTTACTGTTAAGAATCTTGTTAGGATTCGCAGTTTTTTCCTGCTTCTTTTGACACCTTCTGTTACTTCTTTCCTTCCAAAATTTGGTAGGAGATTCTTGTATTTCTTGTGTCCAATGAGTGAGCAATGTTCCTTCATTTTCTTTTTGCCCTTCTAGTTGATATAATAGTGTGGGTTCCTACGCCACAGAAGGGCTCGGGGTCCTATTAACGTTACAGCAGCCCCTTTTCTTGCAAGGTCCGCTTTCTCGCTGCCTTCTACCCCCATGTGTCCTGGGACCCAACAGAGGCTGACTTTGTTCTGCGTACCTAATAAGTTTAATTTAGTTTCGCAGTTCAACACCATCTTTGAACTAATGGTATTTGAGTAGTGCTTTGAGTGCTGCTTAGCTGTATGACATGATAACTATGTTCTTGTTTTTGCACCCTTTAGTAAAGTTTAATTGAGTACATTTCTTATTACATGGACTTCAGCTTGGAAGATATGTGGTGTGTTTTCCCAAGGGTTCTGAGTATTTGGTTCCAGGACCGAATACTCCTACCCATGTACCTTATTGTATTCTAGATCCATCTGTGTACCAAAAGATAGTGCCATTCTTAAAGGAGGTATTTTCCTGTCGTTCCCATACTTTTTTGGTACCTAAATTTATTTGGAAGGTTTGATTAAATTCAAACACCCTGTTCATGTCGTCTCTCGGAGCCATGGGTATCGGATTTTCCTTCATTATTTTGTTCTCTCCTGTTTTTATTCCTCTTGGAGGTTCCTCTTTAATGATGTCCTCATTAGCATAATATGGTGTAGGGGGAGTAATCCCAGTATTTTTCCGTACCAACTGTGGAACATGTTCTCATTGCTCTCGTTATCCAGATGCACGCGCTTCTGTATTTTTGCGAGTTCTTTTCTTTTTATTACTCGTTCTGTTTTATCCGTCCAGGCTACGGCTCCCAGAATTCACCGTTAATGGTGAGCTTCAGATGTCGACCAAAATGATTCAAATATCGTCGGACCAGGATGATCGTAAACGACTACGATAAAACTTGTCATGGCTTTATCGCAAATGTGGATTAAAACCGATTAAATGTCAGTTTGCAATACTTGAAATGGACACTAAATTATTGAAATAGTCGACTTTCGACATTCCACGAAGTGTTTTTAAAAAACATACGGGTGTTTTATCCCCTACATATATATATTAACCTGGAATGCGGGCTGTTAGGAGTAATTCTTAATTCCAAACTGAAATAAAAATACCTGAGATCTTAGCGAAAATAACTTCTCATGTTGGCTCGTAAAATTGAAGTAATAAGTAATGCAAATCTCATTTCTGCTAAAGCTGTATGCTTTTAAGCTTTAAGCACATTCCAACGTTTGTTAATTAACACTAAAAATACGGATACGCTTATAAAAAATAGATTAAATGATAGGGGAAAAAATGTATTTTGCTATTTAGCTGATGCTTAATTTTAGAAGCAATTTTTACAAGTGTTACGAGTTTAGGCTAGGACTAATTAGTTTATTAATTCATAAAGACGCATAGAAGACTAGTTAATTCACGAAGTACGAGAGACACAACACTTCTGGGACTTCTTGACAATATAAATAACTTTTAACATTAACCGCGCCTTTATGCGGTCGTTTATCCAGCGTAAAGTCGTAAAAAGGGAAAATCTAGTTGGAATGAAGATGGGAAATCCTATATTAAGTCTCCCGAGAGAAAAAAAGAAAGGAAAAACCGAAAGATTCTCTGCTTAAAATTATAGAGGTTACGTTAAGTTCTCCAAACATCATGGCTTAGTAATGCGAATCACTGTGTCGCCCGAGGGAAAACTTAGTACGAGGCCAAGGATTTCCTTCATTTCCCAGTAAATAATTCAGCTGATCGTTATTTGTTCCACAAAGACGCGAAAACATAGGATTAGGTACAAAGTTTATTGTATGAAAAAAGTCATTTTGGTTTGTTCAGTTGTCTAAGTTGGATTAGTTGAATCTATTTTTCACTACAAAAATGATGGTAACTTACACAAATTAACGGAGGCAGCTCTCACACTCAAACATTCATACTAATTAATACATACTATCAATATACATAAAACGAAAAAAAAACAAAACAAAAAACGGGAACTAGGGATTGGCCTTTCAGTCCCAAAGCAAGCAGGTTTTAAAGATAGTCACACTCACGTTGACATTCAATCTTAAATATTCTTCACACCATTCACTCAAATAGGGTTGTGGAGAATTCGATATACTTCATCAACGTTTAAAAAAAATGTATAACTAATGTAATTGAGGGTGAAAGGGTCGATGGATTTCTTAATATTTATTAGGCTTAATATTTATTAATAAATTTAATCACACTTTCACTCTAAAGAATACAACACCCTAAATATACATAGAAGGAAATAAAAAACGAGATCTGGTGATTGACAGAAAGGCCATTAAGCCCTCAAAGCAAGCAGGGGCACACTCACAGACTAACTCATTCTTAAATATATTAAATATATTCTTGATATAAAAAAGTTAGTTTCACGAGTTGGAATGAAAAATGGCAAAAAGGAGGAAAAATTCAAAAAAGGTGAGGTTGAGATGGGAAGTTAGTGTCCGAGTGGATTGAGGTCACGATAGCTCAAGTGGTAGAGCAGCGACGTATCAAGGTCGTGGGTTCGAATCCCGCTCGTCACACTGACTTTTTCTCTCAACTAAAAATCTTAATTAATTGAAAGATATTAATTGGTCAAGCGTACCACGAAACCTAGTGAACTTAAATATGCGGGTTTCCTCCATACTCTTTACACATGCACAAAACAGACACGCTAATAAATACAGCCTTCCCAACTATACAAGAAACCTTGATTCATTTAATAACTTTATACACATCCAATAGAACTAATCTAATTGAGGATTAATGGGGTACTCAATATACTACCAGCGGCCCTCTTATACATTCACGCTAATAAATGAATTCAATTTTTATATACACAAAGGTAATCATAAAACAAGATGCTATCAATACTATATAGAACAAAACAGGCCGTCAGAACTGTGGAACAAAAAAAAAAAAATTAAATTCTTATACAGGGTAGCATTCATACTAGCTGGCTATATGGAGACAACAATAATAAAGTGTGAAACATTGAATCACCTTACTCAACATGCTGGACACATACGCGGGCTTTGCCCTGCAAAAGGAAGTGTCCGTGCCAACCTTTCTTGCCTCATTGTTAATCAGGCTAGGATGAACTCTATTTATAACTTTATAATTTCTATTTTATAACTACTATGTACATATAACTAATATTTGTACGTTAGAACGAAATCTAATTTTACAGGGTGTCTTTTAATTTTTTTGAGAGGTTCGGAACGGCCTTTTTTACTGTTCTGTTATTAGGATTTGGTTTATATTAAATTAAGTATTCTGTACTTAATGTAGCAATAAAAATAGATATTGTTGAAACAAAATACGCGTGTCCGGTTTTTTCTCTCTTTCTGTACAAAAAGTAGAATAATTTTGCGGTAGTAAATTTAATTTTTTAGAATCCACGACTGAAAATAGAGAAATGGCGAAACACGACTGAAAAAAAGTCATGCTCGGAAATGTACAAATTACAGATTAATTATCCATCAGATCTCACTAGAAGTAATAGTGTTTAGAATAGTTCAAATAAAAACAGGCAAAAATCTTCAAAAATTAAAAATAAACATGCTAGGATGACAAGTCAGAAAGGAAATGGCAAAGATGAGCAGTTAAGTTGAAAATCAAGCAACAGATATTCTTTTATGCTCGTTCATGTCTCCATTGTGATAAGTAAGGAAAAAATCTAGGCCAGAAGGACCTGCCGTGTCTATTATTATTAGTAAGAAAGAAAATTTAAATCAAATCCAGGCTTACGCTGTCTGCTTCTTCTGAATTGCTCCAGGTTATCTTCCAAATAAAAGACTCCGGTCATAATTTTTTTACATTTGCAGCCTCGGAGGAGCACAAACGTTCATAAAAGAGCACATTCTCTTCTTTAAAATTGGAATTTTTTGTTTTTAAAACGTTTCCAACTCACCACGCATCACTTCAAGAGGCCGAGTCTGAAGCCTAAAACAGAAAATGCTTACATTAGAGATCATCATTAGTGTTTGGTTTGTATTCAACACAAAGTCTTTTTAGTGGTATATTTTTGCCTTATCTGATTTCCTGTGGAAACAAGGGTGAGGAAGCATTTCTCAGGAGCACAGGTGTAACAAATTTTGCAGCGTCAGCAAGGAATGGGCAAGGGACCGTGATATTTTTTACGTGAAGAATCTCCGTTGTAAATGTGTAAAGTAAGTTAATTTGTTCACATTGATAGCAACCAAACTGCACTATCATAGACTAAAATAATTTTCCGTCACTAATTTTTCGATGAAATTAATAAGAAAGTATGACAACGTCCTGTGTAACTTTATGATTTAAATGTCTTTATGTGTTTGTTTCGTTTAAACTAGAACCTGACAAACGGTTTGTTTTGAATATGCTAATATAAAAAAGGTAAGTCAAACCTAATTCTTTAAATGGGAAACAAAACACAACAATCAAATTCTTATCTCAAATATTCCCTGCTTTATTATTAATTAAAGTTTCATGTTGGTCGTCATTGCTGAGCATTTTTGACTTGCAGGGAAACCTTAAACTTGGCATCCCTTATACCCAAGACCCTTAGATTATTTTCATGATGTAGGAAATATAATTTAGTTTGTTGTTTAGATTTCCAAACAGGAATAATCAAAACATTGTTTAATATTTGTGTACTTTTGAAAAAAAAAAGAAGTTCATTGGTCCCAAAGAATTATTATTTTAACATACCTTGGAAGGATTCAGTGAAGATGGATGCTTCTCCAGCGACCCCATCCCCACAAGTTCTGAAACAAAAAAAAAGTTGTTTTTACAATATAAGTCGATTAAAGTAATAAATAAAACAGAGACATCGAAATGCTATACATCAAAGTATTTCCTTACTTTAGAAAACAATAATTATTGTATTGGGAGCAGATGGCCCGGGGTGGGAAAAGGTCTGTAAATTCTCAAAGTTTCCTCCCCTCCCTCCTTGGAAAACTGTGTTCGAGAAGATTTTGAAACGGGGCAATAAAAACAATTTTCAACCGTCTGCTTCCAATCGCAAACTTGCCATGTTATCCTGCCAATAATCTATACTACTACCCTTCTCCTAACTCTCAAGACGTTCCGGCAACAAATCAAAATTCTTAACAAAGCATCTTTAACGCGGAGATTCTTTGCCCGAAGTTCCTTTTATAGATCAAAAGCAGGGGTGGAAAACTGTCTTTAGACCCGCTTCGGCAAAGTTACTTCGGGGCTTTACAACTTCGACAACGGCTGAAAGAATTCATCCATCAACCCCGGTTCGACCGATACACTTCACCTTGGAAAACCTTTGAACAATTTTTCATAAAAATAATCTTTTTCGAAAAGCCAATTCTAATAAGTGCAAATGAATATCACTAATTATATTAATTATTATGTTAGGCTTACTGATCAGATTTGAAACGAAGAAAACACACGTTGTATCCTTCATAATTATAAACAACCAAACTATATTTTCTCAGGACAGACAGAAAAAAACAGACATGTAATCACATATTTGGTCATTATCCTTTTTTTTAAATTTAGCGACCGTTGAATAACGAAATCCGCTACCGTCGAGGTGGTGAAGAGTGAAAAAGTTAGTATGTTTCAACGGCCGTTTATTTTATCAATTAGGGTGGAACCGCAACAAACGCTCTGGTGTTGCTTAGGATTAAATTTTACGTACCGTGGAACTAGAGAGCTAGCCGCAAATGGGATTAAATCAGGATCCTCCGGTAGGTAATAAGTGATGTGACATGATTTTGTTATATCTTTAATTCTAACTTAATTCAATCAAATTGTTTGAACATTGGCCAAAAACTATTTCGTGGGTCTATCAATCGTTACATTGGTCAGTAATAAATTTATTCATTTAATTACTTCACTATAGATCTAATTGCATCAGAAATGCATGCTATAAATTGAAATTCATAAAGAGCCTACAAATCACACTATACCATCATAGGAGGGGCCGCGGTAGCCGAGTGGTTAAGGCGTCAGACTCTCGGCTAGTAGACCCCGCGGTCGTGGGTTCGATCCCCACCGTCGCCTCTGGAATTTTTCTGACGCCTAAGGGGATCGGTGGCCGCCATTAAAAGAAGTTGACACGGCACTCATCAATGGAAGGGGCGGGACCGGGTCTCAGCGACCCTGAACCTGGTCCCAACCTCCTTCAAAAATGAGGCTCTTCGATGGAAGAACACTGGTACAACAGGGGCTCAAGTTCACTTTGTGTTGTGAGCCCTCCCCCAAAAATGGAGCCAGGGTATAGTACAATAAGCTGTACAGCTGCAGTGCTCAGTCCCTGGTATCCATCCATCCACATACCATCATAGGGATCATCATGAGACACATCAAGTCAAGTGTTTTTATGATTAATAATGAATAATGAGACATAATTAATAATGGAGAGAGAGAGAGAGAGAGAGAGAGAGAGAGAGAGAGAGAGAGA
>CM077104.1:5202215-5214371 GCA_039619505.1 Cimex hemipterus
AGAGAGAGAGAGAGAGAGAGAGAGAGAGAGAGAGAGAGAGAGAGAGATTGTATTCAAACATGAAAAATGTTTCACCTGAATGGGCAAATTCTACTCGTAAAATAACCACGTTAAGAATTGATTCCATCCACACATTTAGACTGTTTATCATTTACGATTATTATCAGAATAATTAATAATTTCATGCATAAAATATTTACGGTGAACAATTACAAACAACAAACAGTTAGAAATTGTGTTCTAAACTAAGTACCAAAAAAGTTGAAATACGGTTACAAAATCAGTTTTATGGAGGTTAAAGATAATGATTTTCCACGGTTACAGAGTCATAAAGTTGATAAAAGTAAAATCAATCGGGGTATTTTTATCTTTATATAACCGACGAAAGAGCTACAGAATAAAACTCAAAACCTGGGTAAAACATTTGATTATACGCAACGCGGCGAAGAAATCATTTGAAACTTTTATTGTGTCGAACTAGTGGTGTGAAATGTATATGCCAGTGTGTACGAGGGTTTTTCCGTTTTTTGTTTGTAAAGAATACAATATAACACTTAATTCGCGAAGAGAACTTTATATTAACTTTAAACTTTCAGGCTGTATTAGTAGAAGGGATCTGAATACCAATGATTCCGTATACTTCAGCCCTGGACTTTTAAAAGGTACATTGAAGTTAGCTACAGCCAACAACACGTTTTATTTTTTTTCACCGCTAAAATTATATTTACTTCATTACGAGTTGTCCAAGACGAAAATATTTAAATGTTAAAATGGAAGCATTGTAGAATAACCAGAAATACAGCAAAAAATAGAGGTACATGGCAAAGTGTAACAGCTAAGCTTAACATCTAGAATGACTATAGTCAAAGAAACCATTACATACCTACCTCGGGCGATGTACTGTGATATAATAACTTTAATCGATAGTAGAATAGGTATATCGTCAAGATAATATGTCACAATAACACATATACAATTCTAACCAACGTAAGTAGATGTTTTTAACGACGCATTAATAGTAAGTTTTATTTTTTAAATTTGATAAATGAATTATCAAATCATTTTGGTTTTAAATCAAGGAATATGATAGGTTAGGTAGGTCAAGTTAGGTAGGAATTGTGTTTGAGACAGGTTAGGTTAGGTACTTTTTTCTTTTTTTTTACGAGGATTCGCAACAGCAGAGGTTATATAAACCCTCAGGGTGCCGGTGTTTTTGAAAAAAAAAGCCCATTTGTAAGTATGTCGGGTTCGAATGCAGGGCCGCTGGATTCGAACCCGGGACCTTCACCTTACAGTGATGAGCGCCGTGTCAAAGACGGAACCTTGCGGCCACCGACGCCCCCCTTAGGTTAGGTACGATTATAATTTGGAACAAGAGAGGTTATTAATAATTTTTATTTATTTCAATTATGTTTTTCCGTGTTGTGTTGAAAATATGCGATGTGATAAGATGAGTTATTATCTAACGATGATTCATATTAATTAATATCAGTTTTCCGCGTTTCATTGCGACCCGTTACGTTCAAACGCATGAGAACAAGAGAAGAATAATCGAAAATCAATTGACCTCAACATAAAAAAAATTGGAAATGTCTAGCTCCACATTTTAAAATGAAGTTCAGATCGGGTTTCTAAACACGAATATTCAATATTCGTCCATAATTGAAAGGGGATGACAATTATTTCTCCCGAGAGTGGAAATAGCAGCGCCATCCCTCTCCGTTTTATAATTGACTCCACTTCCCAACTGGAGCGGTGGAAGAACGAGAGGTTCTTGAATTTAACAACTTGGCCCTTAGGCGGTGGCAATTATAATTCAAATAGTAATTATCTTCTTCAAGCGCTGAGATGAACCTTACTTTCTATATCTTTTTGGCCATCAACTTCTTATTTCTTTTTCCCTTCTCAGCCAAAAAAAGGGAAACAATATCTACTAATTAAAAAAAGCAAAATAAATAAATAAAAATTTAATAAATCGACAGGTGTAAAGCCCGTTTTAATGTTTGAAATACGCGGGTCATTTAGACCTCGGGGGGACGGGACGAGAAATGTGATAAAATCATGATTCTTTGATCCTTTAAGTGTGTCGTGTTACAAAATTTACTGTCGAGGAGAGAAAGCTATCAAAAATATTTACAACCCTTAATGAAAATGCAATTTATATTCACAAAATATTTGTTTTAGGTTAAGAAAGAAAGAATCTCTTTTTTTTTCTAGGGTGTAGAAAGTTTAAAGCATTTTTAATTTAAAAAAAATTATTTTATCTTTGGACAAACATTAATTACACCCGTTAAGTATAAATTTCATTATATTTCTTACACAATTTACTTACACAAGTTACATATTAGTTACATAGTTCCCATTTTTGAAAAATTCACTTCCTACCTATCAATTTATTATGGAGTTCCACAAAATCAAGACACTATCAAAAATTTACATTACTATAGTTTGATAACAGGACATTTATTTTCTAGTAAATAATATAAGTTCTTTTTGTATATAATATAAGATCTAATTATGGCTTTTTATTTCTGAGAAATTTCATTTGTTTTCATCATACTAGAACAGTTTTGTTTGTATAAGAGAACAATAATAATAAGAACCTTTATTTGCCACAAAAATAAATTTTTCAACAAAATGTGTCATTAGACGTAGAATTAAAAAGAAATTTCAAGTCAAAACCATGACCCATACTACTTAACAAATTGTATAATAGTAATAAGAAGTATAAATAAACGTATACGAGAAGAGTTAATATCAAGTGATAGTTTATATTAATTAATACCCTGTAAATATAACATTTGGAACATCAAATCTTGTAAAAAGTTAAATTATGTTTTTATACTTCTGACAATATTCTGTATTAATATTAGCCTAATAATAATTTATATTAATTTACTAATAAATTATCATTTTGAACATCAGCTTATGCGATGTCAGTGGCATTAATTAAGCATGTATATTTGTGACAATTTTGATTAATTAATAAAAACTTAAATTATAACGTAATTTATTAATTATATTTAATCACTTAATTTAATAATAACTTATATTTAGAGGTCTGATTGACCAATTTACTTCTTTCAATTAATTAATCTTTTTTGTAAGATTTAACCCACGACCTTCGGCCTCGAATCCCGCTCGTGGCACTGTTTCATTTCAACCACAACCTTACATAAAACATTAATTAATTGAGAAAATTAATTCCTGATTTTGATCATCCGATATACGAAAAACTCGAAATGTTTTGTTCCAAATACAAAGTTGGGTTTGATAATGAAAAAAAGTTGTTATTTATTGATAATTTTGATTAATTAATGATAAATTAATTTTTTATTTTGAACATCAGCTTGTATGTTGTTGGCAGAGTTAATTACGTATGAAAATCTATGACAAACTGCATCTGTTTAAAAAACTACTGTTGGGTTTGATCGGCAGAACTTAATTATGCCTGCGTTGCATTTGATGGTATTTCATCAAATGCCGGTTTGATTGTTTTCCGCGGTTTTCCCTCTTTGAGCCAGTAGTACTGAAATAATGACAAACATACTGGATAGAAACTTTGGAAACAATTTTAACCCGAGTGATAACTCCAATAGGACAATTTATATCTACACCTCTAAAATCATTTGAAACGTACATTGGTGTGAAGGTTACCACGGTCAATGGAAACAGAACGTTTATTGCACATTAGAAAAAAATTAACAAGGCAGGTGCCAAATTGTATTAACGACATTATTATGAAATACATATAAATTTCCTCGTCCCACTGTTATTTTGCATATTAGGAAGGGCTGGAATCGTTTTTCTCCATCAGGAACACAGCATTGTTCTGGCGCCGCCTCAAATGTCAGGTGCAGGTCATTTATTTGGCATCAGCTTTTGTTTTCTCCGAGTCCGTGGCCCAAATTAAATTGTCCGACGGTCGCAAAATGGGCGGCTTCTTTGGAAAAGCTCCCAAAGACATTAAAACATACGCGAAAACGAAACTTCTCTTCAACTAAAAACAAAGTGTACGCCAGATAGATCTAATGGACTAAACATTAAATTTCGTTTTAAGTCGACAATTCTTCGTTTGAATATTTTCAGACTTTTTGTACGTATTATTAGGCCAATAGTTGTTTTTAAATATAAACATCTTTCCTGGCAAAAAGATAATAAAATTACTGAAATACTGTCCTCTAGCATTGTGATTGTAGCTATCGCTAAAACACTAATATTACAACTATTTACTATGATACTCCATGATTGTTTACTTTTGTCTCCATCAACCGCCATGATCTTCTGGTAGCACTAAACTGGGCTTGAGCACGGAAGAAAGTATATGGGTTCCCTGTTGCGATTCTTCAGGGAAACAGATTTATTGTATCTAATGCTTTTATCTACCCAAGTGTATATTGAGAGGGAATGCATTTATTAGCGTGAATTTGAAAGGGTCGATGGGGGAATATTGAGTACTTCACCACCCCCCAAGGAATCGTATATATTTAAGGGTGAGTGAGATTGTGAATGGTTTTAGGAATTGATTGCGTGCTGAAATGAACTAGCTGTTGACAACACCCCCCGCCTAGAGACCTACCTCGTTGCCTGGACGTGCAATCTGTCCTCAGACTGCCAACACCCGAGGACGTGCCGTCAATTTACTGTAAACACCAAAATCTGGGATTGCAGGTGGACTATCAGAAGCCAATAGGCTCAACTCGCAACTCTCAATGTTTGTATGTACATGTGGGGATGAATGAATATGGATATTTAATGAAGCCAAAGCACTGCTTCCTTTCTGGCTAATCGGACATTTCTAGGCCCTTAGTTAAGTGCAATGGACTCGATCCTTTTCCTAAGATGGACTAATTCATTGACTGTAGTTGCCTCAAGTTCTCTGGGCTTTCTTTGCATCCCGGGATATGTCTTAATTGAAAATTTGCTTCCCGTTCAAAGTTGTTATGAGTGGCTGTTTCTTCCTCCTCATCGCATAACGTACAATGGGTTCATCGTTGAAGATACCACTATTATGTTGATGCTTTTTCAGATGCCAGTGACTGGTATATAGTGTTATCACTCTCTGAGTTTAGCCCTCTCTAACTGTAGCACACTTTAACTTAAACTTACTGTTAACCTTAGAGTTTATCCACTCCCCCTTTTTCTTTTTTGGATTCTGTGATGGAGAATACTATGTTTGTTTTTATTATACCAAGAATAGGTCCAGGGCATGGTTTTAAGATCTTCCTCTAGCCTGATATCCTCCTGGAACCCAATATCGGGTTGTGTGTTTCTCTAGGTTTTTGTGTGGTTTTTTATATGAAACATCTTTTAAGTTTTTGTTAGGCGCTAGCGTTGATGAAATGTATTTCAGCTTAAAGCCCGAGATATACCGAGCTTCGCTAGCACGGAGAACGCCTGATCCGGTTTCTTTATTTGGTTTGAAGCCATCTGTATACCTACCTGTTACTACTTCCCTAAAGGATTGTCTAATATTGCTGAAATACTGCTTAGAACACAATTTCTGAAAAAACAATAACCTATTAAAAGTACTGTTTCTTCTTTGAACAACACAATACCTTACTACAACAAGCAATAGTAATAAAATGTTAGTAATACTGCAGCACCGTTTGTGATATTTTACTAAAAAAGCAATAATTAAACAAACTAAATAATGCGTAATACTACAACCACACCCTCAGTTCTTTTTTGTTTTGTTTTTACTATCATATCACGAATTATGACTACTATGGTACTACAATAAACTTTAATAGCAACTTGATATACAACTAGTTCTAAGGCTACAAGAAATATTTTTCTAATACTGCTTAAGTGTTTCATTGGATACTGAAAACCCTGAAGAGTAATACTAGAAAACTTGTACTACTACAAGTAGTAATAATGCAGTACTGATAACTTTTTTTTTTAAACTTACGTTATAAAAAACACCAATAACCTACCACTTTCCAAACTACTACTAATAATACTGCTACTAACAATAATGTTATATTTTTACTTCTCTGACTGCAAAACTAGTCTCAATCTACTGCACTGCTGGTATTGATTTGTTTTCTTACAAGAGTCGTCTGTTTTAATTTATTAAGGGGAAAGGATGTTCCTGAATCTTTTGCCTCCGGCTCTCTTTCCCGTGGCCACCAGTCCCAAAACTGAACCGAGTTTCAATTAAGAATAATTTGCATCCCGGTCAACCATTTGGCAAAGGCAGTTTTGACGACAACTAGTGCAACAGGATGAAATATGCCAAGCATGCCGGGTATTGCCGGATTCCGTAAGGCATTTATTAAAACCCCTAAGCTCTCTTCGCCGGCGTCAAATAGGATCGCTCCCTGAACGAGGGGATCGATGACTTTCATAAGAGTCGAAGGATTATTTTTTCCACGGGCTTTTCTCTGGTCGGCAGTTTATTAAATACAAAATGCCTTCAATATTACAACAATCATTTTTATAAAAGGACGTTTTCACACGGGTGTGCTTTCCAGCTTAAAAATTAAATATTAATCCATACGGGTTTAGAATTACCATCAAAAATCAGCATGCAATATACAGTTAATCAATTTATTGCAACGCGCAACTATCATATTATTTTCATTTCTAATTTTTAAAAAACCCCGAATAGTATCTTTAACTATTCTTTTGGTTTACTCTAAGTTCTACGACCTTTGCTTAACATATTTATTGGTTACTTATTTTCACAAATACGTTTAATTCCATCACAATCCTCCTAATCTCCCTTTGCAAACCAGTTGGCAAGTTTCGACTGTTAGTCACCACAGGGTGCCTTTTATGAAAAGACGTGAGGCAATGGTATAGGTCTTTGTCTAGGTCTTGTCGGCGTCTTTGTGTTATTAAGAGTTAATTCGGGTTTTTGGCTGTTTGGCCCGGTCTGTTATTACGTTAGTCGGTTCATTTTCTTTTACAGACCCATTAGTGGTTTAAATGATGCGTGAGGAGAACAATTTATCTGTGTGTTGAATTCTCCCCCTTTTTCCCGTGCAGTTCTATGTAAAAACCAAGACTGTTAGTAAAACACTTTGTAATTACTTATTTATTAGAGATCTTACGTAACTTACTTTAATAAAAAACGCAAACTGAGTGTTTTCAATTGACTTTTAGTCTGCAATCAGTGGTCAACATTTAATCAAGCAAGATAAACTTTGGCTTGTGTGTTTTCGCTGTTTTTTCCAAGCTATCCCAGAAGCTTAAAGACCTCTAATTGCCAGAGAGTCTTCCAGTTTTAGTTTATGTCACGTTCCATTCTCCTATCCTCTTTTATTTGTTAATTAGTTAGACGTCTAACGCACGATTCATTTAGCTTACCACAGAATGGCTCTATTCTGACTCTCCGACGTGTGGACGGAATCACTGCTTTCTTTATTAACCCGGTCGGGGAAAACACCAAGCATAGAAAGTGTTCAGTATATTTCTACTCTGTTTACGAGACCTTCAGGCTGTGGGGTAACGTACCGCCATATCTATTATGTGGGCGACAAACGCTTTCTTATCCAACCGGGCGATTGTGTGGGACAACTGTTGATTTTCCTGTCAACATTGAACTGTTTAACCCGCTGCTTGCGATTAACTTTAACCTCGACTGTTCACGTAGTGTCCTAGATTATCCTATGTTCTAGGCCCTTTGGTTGCATGAGTCCTAGATATGTGTAGATACCGTGTTCGGCTAAGACCGCGATCCGGATGTCATCTTCTAGCTTTCGTCGGTTGACTTTTTTTATGAAATCGAGGCCATATTTTAAATCGTAATCCCATAATAATAAAAATTAAAAAATAAAACAACAATAAAACCATTTAAAACACAATTTTTTCAGCCAATAAAAACTTGGAAGTATGGATTAATAATTACATCCAATGACATTTTGAAGGACTTAAAAACTGCTCTAAAAGGCTAAAACTGTATGTGACTTATAAAGTACTGCGGAAAAAAATGATAACTGTTCCTCTTTCTGGCACCCTACTTTCTTTCTCTTTCGTCTCTATTCCTCCTACTCTCCATTTTGAGTTGTCTATGTTAATTTTGTTTGACCTTTTCACTCCCGCTTATTTCTGGGTGGCTTTTCCGCTCTTTCTTTGTTTCTCTCTGTTTTTGTTCAGGTCTCAGTTTCTTCCAATTTTTGCCTCTCTATTCTTCTCATAAGTCTCTTTTTCACCGTCTCTCCTAATCTATCTTTCTTTCATTTTGTATGCCCTTTTCAACCTTCTACCTTTTTTTGTCTGTCTTTCCTGATCTTTTCTCAGTTCTATTTATACTTCCTTTTTCTCTCCCTTATTCGCTTGTTATTCTCTCTTTTTATCTCCAAAACACAAAATCTCTCCAGCTATTTTCTTCATATCTCCACCTTATCCCTTTTTCTCTCTTTCTCTCTCTGCTTAACACTCACTCTTTCTGTCTCTGTTTTGTTTGGTCTCTCTCTCCCTTCTTCTCACTCTTTTTGTTTCTCTCTCTTCCCGGTTAAACGTTATTTTTATGCCTATCAAATTATTCTTTATTTTAAACTTGAGTCATTGGTGAAATGATGTAAATTTTCTTCTATTCGGTAGTTCTGTTATTTTGCACGCCTTGTATTGTTAATACATTGGAGTGCACGACGAATACGATAATTTAAAAAATGAAACTTCTATTCATTTAGTAAATTTTTAATATTAAAAATTGTTTTGCATTATTTAATAATTATTAGGTAAGTAAATATTAACTTTATCTATTTAAATGCAAACGAAACCAGCAAGAAAAACGTCGTCAAAGTCAAGAGGTAAAATAAACACGCGTTGAGCCATGTCACAATAGCCGTGATCGTCTAGTGGTTAGGACATTGCGTTGTGGCCGCAATAACCCAGGTTCGAATCCTGGTCACGGCACTTTAATTTTTTTTTACCAAAAAAATTAACTAATGTCAACCAATTTTAATTTTATTCCGTTTGTATTTATAGTATCACTATTTATTTAAAATAATAGTTGTTCTGAACTAACAATACGATCTGTGATCGATTTCGAAAAATAAAAGTGGTGTACACATTTTCATAGTAATTTGTAAAATTTTTTTATCATTCTACTTATTTTCAGATTATTTGAAATTTTGTTAGAATATTCGAGGAATCGTAGTGTTGTGCTAAATATTATTTTGTTATTAACAATACACTAATGTACATGAACGGTTCTAAGTCTGGTTATTTTTTTAATTTAATTTTATTTATTTTGGTCATTTCAGCCCAAGCGATGCGAAGAAATATTACAACACACATTCAAAACGCATTCATGCAAATAATTACATTCATACCTATATATACATTGCATTCATTCTATTTGGTAGGAGTACTCATTATACCTACATCTACCTGCATACAATAACAAACCAATCTAATTGTGGGGGAGGGGGTCGATGAGACTTTTATAAATTTTCCGACCCAAATCACATTCACAGCTCGAAGGGCGATGGGGGATGCTACTCCACTATCAGCCCCTCCCCATTCACTCTAATAAATACATTCACTCATACAAAACACATATTTTGACGTCTATATACAATAAAAATTCCACCCAAAAGCGGATCCCGGGGGCCCTGAAACTCGCCACCCCGTCCGAGAATTATTTTTAAATCTGGTATGCCTACACGCTCCTTGTAGGGAGCCAAGGCTTGACACGCCTCTCTTATCTGGGACCAACGACCTTTCTCTGTATAAGAGGCATTGCTCATTATTTATTTTAAAGGTACGATAGTAGTAGGTAATCACTAGCAAGGGTGCGTTTTGGGCTTCTTGGGTAAAGCGACAATTAGGGCTTCCTTCAGGAATTTTCAGTCAAGAAAATAGGACTAGGTGAGGGAGAAGTTCAAAATGTGGTTTATGTATTTTAAAGTAACAGGAGGTTATGGGTTTAATATGAATAAGATCGTAACTTGTAGTATAACATTTATTTGAAAGGATGGCTTCTAAAACATTTTCATGAGTAAAATTTAAAATTCTAAAATACAATTTACGGAGATCCTACGAAATTTTTTTAACCTTTAAACGTCTTGTATTTGATTAGTTTCTTTCTGTAATATTTTCGTTTTTCTTTCCAATCGTTTGTTTCCGTTATAATAAACATTAGTTCCTTATAATTTCTAGAACCACGCTGAACATGTATTGCCTTTATATTTAAGCTTTTTGAAAATGTCTATGCATTCAGTCACTGTCAATTAAGCACACTCCTTAAATACAACGTTGAATTTATTTTGAAATTAAACTTGATTAGAGGCAGTCAGGAGAGACACTGACAAACGTTTTCTCCTAATGAACAGATCCTCTCTGTATTTTACTTGCATTTACAGTTCAGCGACAATAAACCTAGTTGAAAACTAATTCGTTTTAATTTTAAATTAAATAATTTAAACCGGGCACATCCGAAGAAAATTATCATCCCATTCTTGCTAATAAGGATTCTCATTCATTTTTGACCCGGCTTTTTAGTTTCAAGTGCTGCCATTGCTGGAAGTATCCAATCTTTTAAAATTTTAAACTACTAAAACATGAGAAAGGTTTCTCATCCCTTATCTTTTGTTGCTCATTCTATCTCGCTCTTTTGACATGGCTATGATTTTAGGCACGATACACAATCCTTTTGGATTACCATTTTTGAGTTATCGATTTCGAGAAAATCATGGCCTATTACAACTAATATTTCCATCTAGATATTTTTCCCGCGGTGTTTTCAATTTTATTAATAAAAAAAAAGTTTTTGTTATAAATTTAATACTCTTTATCACAATTGGAAGTGTTTATATTCAAATGTCTACTGTTGCAAACGAACAAATCATTTCATTTAAAGAATAATCTCGTGAAATCGATTTTGCTGTAGTACTTCACGGGTTGACAGCTGAAATTGCAAATCGAGGTTAATCAACATTGAGATTTTTTCTGAGAGAAGGACATTTATTTACTAATAATGAGAACGTTGTCCGTTTTATTTTCAACTTTTCATTTATACACTAGAGTGTTTCGATCAGTTTTCTCATCTTCTTGCACTTTTGTTAAGAACTATTTTCGACTGTCTTCCATTCTGTCATCCAAGGGGGTTCTCATATCGACATACAGAAAAGTAAAGACCTTATTTTAATTTTTATTACTCTTCTTTTCCGGTTGTTCGCTTTTTATAATTCTTGGATGTACGTCCTTGGGGTTGAGTCAAATAACAATATAACGAAAACTGGGTATAATATAAACTTTTATACTGTTAAAATCCTACAAATAGAAAAAAAAAAGAGAATAAGCTAATAGAGGTCAAAAACATTTACATAAATACGGAAGATGATAAAATAAATACACAAGACAAAAATAAAATTTATAAAAAATACAATAAATCTTGTGTACGTACAAAAGTGATCAAATTTAAATGTAAAAATAAATAAATGTTATATTAACAATTATTTGAAAGATAAATGTATATATTAAAGTAAAACAAATAACAGTTTTAGATAATAAATGTAAAAATATGTAAATGAAAAAAATGCATATATTAATAGTACAGCAATGGTTAAAAGCAAATCATCATCAGCAATAACGGTACAGACAGACAATAGTATAAATAAATAAAAACTACTAAGGTTATGCTTTTCCCAGAGGAAATGAGGTCGGTATCAGTTTTCACTATAGTAATTTAAAAGCTTTTATTAAAATTAACGTTACATAAATTGTTTGTGTAAAATATTCACAATGTTTTTTAGTACGTAGCACTGATGAAGGGAGGCCCATGCCCCTGAAATCGACCTCAATAAAAAGAAAGTGAGTTTGATGGTTGTCTAATTTTTGCAAAGAAACTCAAAGACCAAATTTTAGGTTTCATTTAGTTAAATTAATTAAAATAAAAGAGTGTATTTTTTAATTGATTGGAATTATTTTCTTGATTACTTCTATACCGGCCACTGCCGTCTAACATCTAAAGTAGATGGGCAGAACAGTGACAGAAACTGCCGGGAGGAACCAGAGACATCGGAACACGTACAATACTTTGTGAATGTGAAGCATTCCGTAAGAAATTTCTCATAACAAAATAGCTCCGCGAAGAGGGCAGCAAGGAATGTGCTTAATCTTAAGGAAAAAGTTCACTTTCCAAAGTATGTCTGTAATTTTTACGGTTCCACAATGGACCTATTTAATCATCTATTTCCA
>CM077104.1:5214381-5231951 GCA_039619505.1 Cimex hemipterus
TAGTATACAGTGCAAAAATATTCGTTTTAGTCGATTTACACTAATTTTTTTTTGACTGGGGGGCTTCCGACATCTAGGTCAATTCAGCCCTCCCAACTAAGTCTATATTCTATTTACCTTGTCAAACAGTAAATTCACACAAATAAATACATTCATAGACATAAATGCAGCCATACAGTACAGTAATTCCGTTTGGTCGGTGAAGTACTTGACCTATACTCGAACTAATTTAGATTGTGGTCGAAGGAGTACTTTTATACATATTCCGCCAACGACTCCGTACACACACTCATACGTTTTTAATGTTCGAGGGGCGATGATGAGCTTATATTTCACCCTCACCATTCACTCTAATAAATACATGCACTCAGACATACCATATAGACACACAACACATAAGACATATTGTATACAATAAAAAAAAAAATCACCTAAAAAGCGGAACAGGGGACTCTGAAACTCGCTGCAGTGATCGAGTACCATTTTTAGATTGGATCGCAATCCTACACGCTCCCTGTAGGAAGCCAAGGCACAACATGTTTCCAGTATGTGGGACACATCGAGCAACCTTTCTCTGCATAAGGGGCACCTGCGCGGGGTTTGGCCTAATAACAGGTATGGCCTATTCTTAATCGCATAAGGACGATTCCTTGTTTCCGACTCAGGTCCTCCGGGAGCAAAACCCTCTCGGACGACCCGCCCTACTAACGCTGCCATCTTTCTTTTATCATGTTCTTTATGCTAGTTAGGTTGGCGTCAGAGGGCCTGGTCACGATGGTCCGGATTTACACTAATTGATGGACGTCATGCAACAATATCGCTCAGCAGTTAATAAATGGAACAAAATCCATTTAATTTTATTCGTAATGACAAAAGTCATGTCACCTGTCACGATTTCAATTAGATAATTTCTAGGGATAATTTTCAGAAAAGGTAGGACTATTTTAAGCTATTTGTTGGTTCTTTACCTAGTGCAATTTACTTTGCTATATTTCTGACAGATATCGTCCTGGCGCAAATATAAATAAATAAACATTTGCGAATGACGTTCTTGTTATCGATCACATTCCCAGTCCACCTGAATCCTCTTTGGCCGGAATTAGTTTACTTAATCGAGAAGCTTAGCAAAGTTTAACCCCGTAATTTGTTTTAACTGATTGATTCTTTAATTATTTATGTATGTAAAACCTATACTTGTTTTACTGTTTTTTATACATACTTAAATTGTTAGTAGAGGAAAAACCGCTACATTCTTTAATTTGCATTAAAAAAAATACTTCTATTTCCACCGGAATATAGTTTTAAATTAATTCATTCCTGGTATAATCGTCGAGTTGCGTGTTTGCCTATTATTAAAGAATGCATGCAATATATGCAAACGGACCTGTAATTGTTTTAAGAATTAATTTTAAAACCAAGAAAGTTCGTTTTTAAATCTCAAAACCTTTTCATGGGCTGCGGTTAAAGACGGTTCGAAGCGAAACAGCTCAGCGTTTTTCTTTTATGTTCGGTATCATAATAAAATTCCGGGATTGAAAATAAATTTGGATATCGACTGAGAATAAAACGAGGCCGGTGTACGTGCAGCAGACGGAAGTCATCAGCGCGTCAACCGAAGCAATCGTGTCAGTGAGGTTTCGTTCCTGGAAGCAGGCCAACTGCGGTGACAATGAACCCGCAACTTGTCAACCAAAGGTCGGATCGATTGCAAACTCATTTTACAACCTGAAGTTCACCCCCTCCACGACGTCTGACCTCTTTAATTGAAATGCAATTCCCAAAAAAAAGTAGAGAAATACAACTGGATTCATTCGTACTAAATTTTCACACTATGCAAATTTTTAAGGTTGACACAGTCTCACTCATGGTTAAATGTATTATTCATAAAGAGGTTGTTAATACATTTCAATTTAAACGGACTTACACAAAACTGACACGCTAATAAATACAGTCTTTTCTATTTAAATACAATTTACATAAGTAGGCTAATGGAGTACTTGATATTATTTCATTACTATACACGTCTAATAGAGCTAATCTAATTGAAGATTCATGGGGACTTTCTAAGTAGACAAAAGTAAACAAAAAACAAGATATGAATCAGTACTATATAGAACAAATGTTAATGTCATGTCAAAGTCTAGGTTGTTTGATGATGACGGGAGCATTTTCTACTACACCCACCCTAGTTCTTGAGATTATAGACAATACAACACCTCTACAGATAGAGGTTAAGATCAGAGCACTAATCAGCTGCTATAGATTAATTAGCGAAGGCAGTTGGAACCATAAGGGAAACAACATAGGTCACTCGAAAATCCTACAATTATTAAGTAAGTAAGGTTCGTTACTTCAGGTACCACCATAAAGGTCAGTTCGTTAAACAAAGGTTAAAACCCCTTCAGGGAAAAAATACTTCCAGGTTGTTACCCCGCGTGAATTAAACTACAGCGGTTCTAATACTGCGTTTGTCGGACCACAGTCGGTATTACCTCTATGAGCCCAGAGAAAGTACCAAACTGGGGCATGAAACAATTCTTTAAAGAATGGATCACAACAGCAGAATCGAAATGGCTATTCTCCATCTCAGAGAAGGGAATTAGGCGGCTCATAGGTATTCTGACGGGTCACTGCCCACTGAAGAAGACACCTCTACATAATGGGTATTTTACCAGACCCCTTTTGCCGTTTTTGTGAAGAAGTGTGATAGGTATTCTAGGCATATATTCGAAACTTTTGAAGGAGAGGACATTACCAATCCTCGAGATAAAATGGTCCTAAGTCTTAATGTTGGTGAACAGGTGCAAGAGGTTTATACAGAAAACGTGAATCGACCAAGTCCCGTACTCTTTGGGGAAGGAGTACGAGTCTAACTTTATAGTAGGTAGTTAGTTTACCATTTAGCCTTTAGAGTCTTGGTTGCCCATCCTGCTTAATATATACATATAGAACAAAACAGACCGTATTCTTCAAAATCAGAATTGGGAATAAAAACAGAAAATTCCCACAGAGGATGGCATTCCTACTCGCTCGCTGTATGAAGCCAAGACATGACAATGATAAAGTATGATACGTCGAATCATCCGAGGGACATCTAGGCCTACTGTCTGTAGTATTCTTATGTTTATAACTATGTACTATGTGTACGTTAGAAATCGATCTAGGTAAATAAGGTGTCCACTTTAGATGGCACCGCTGAATTATATATATTATATATATAGTGTATAATATTTTGTAATCTAGTTTCAATTTTTTACCTTTTGTGTAGAAAAATTATACAGGGTACTCAGACCCAGTTCAACTTCTAAATTTCAAATACGACCCTATACATCCTGACGTCATTTTATTGGATTTTTACGCTGAAAACAATGATGCAATCTTATTTTAAATTGTTTAAAAATGGCACACACACATGGTATAGCAACAACACAACTTCTACAGTCCACCCATTTAATTTTGAAACGGTTAACTTTAGCAAAAGTGGTTTTGTACAAACTCCAACTTAATTTTGGCTAGGAATCGCGTGATGTTAACAGATTTAATATAACTTTCTCATCTAGCTGGGAAATGATACTAATTTTGTTACTTTAAATGAGGCTCGCATATTTTTATTCTACTCGATTCTAGAGCTTATTTTATGTCGCTTTTAATGAAAGGAAAATTGTGGAAGGCTCGACCATTTCTGAGTTATGTCCGAATTTTTGTCTTTTGCAAGCAAAAAATATGGACTCATTTGTTTTGATTGATTATGGTATAAGAAAGATAAAACAAAATGGAAAATAATACCCATAACACGGTAGGTCGTGTATTCTGTCGGGCATAACTCAGGAATGGTCTTTTTCCTTTTAGTAAAAGCGGCATAAAATAAGCTCTAGAATCAAGTATAATAAAACTATGTGATTTCCATTTGAAATAACAAAGTTACTGTCAATTCTCAGTTAGATGAGAGTGGTATGTTAAATCTGTTACCACCACACGATTCCTAGCCAAAATTAACTTGGGGTTTGTTTAAGGCCAGTTCTTTTCTAACGTTAATCGTTTCCGAAATATGTGGGTGGACTGTGGACGTTGACCCAACCTGTATATCAATAACAACTAAAGCATGGATATATTTGCTATATTTATTTATGCAATTTTTAAACGCAGGATTTGTAGTAGGTATAACGTTGATTCGATTGAAATTTTTTAAATTGATATATTTATGAAATAAACTTTTAATTTACAAGACAATGGTTAGACCTCTCTGGGCATACGCTTGTGAAGTGTGGGGCTCAACTAAGGATTCCAATTCCCAGCGTCTCCAATCAATCCAATATAAAATTCTCAGTCAAATTATTAATGCTCCTTTTTACATTTCAAATTACACTATCCAAAAAGACTTACACATCCCGTTTGTACACGAACTCATCAAAACACGATATAACAAATTTCATCAATCACTGAACACAGACAGTAATCTATTCGTACGAAATCATTTCCAACCCTACCTGAAAATCCTCGAAGGCGATTGAAGCGAAAGTGGCTCCAAGACCTTCTCATTGTGTGAAGAATGAACAAGATAGTGTGAAGGAGTGTTACCTCTGGTCAACTTCTCCTACAGGCGCCTCAAATGAAAACTCACCATTTACGAACATATTTACTTAATACAACACTTGTAGTTGTAAATAACAAATACATGTAATAAAAAAATGATTTAGTGACAAACATTTGAATAATATTGATATTTCTATTAAAATTTAACATTAAAATACCTGTTTATGTGAATACTGCAGTATAGACGCTGCAGTGAGTACTGTATAGAGTATATACTGTAGTATAAGAATAAAAGACCGGTCGCATGTGGTTATCGATCATATTACAATTCCATGGTCGTAAAACTGTTCACATATAACACAGCATTTCGTGATTAATGAATGCATGAACATTCAATACTAACTTAAATTCGTTATTTTTTGATTTATTAACACCTATTGTCAAGGTCTACAGCATGTGAAATGTTTTGGAATGCAAAATGGCATATGGACATTTTAACTTTAAATGATTATTACATACTATTTAATTATGTTCATTTTACAACCTATTTTCCTATAACTTGGAAGTACTCGTATATTCGAATGTTCCCTAAGCCATAAACGCCAAAACATTAAACTACTTCATGCAGGCTAATAACACTACTACCCACTTTGAGTAAAATGTTAGAAAAACTCCTATCGAAAAGAATTCTTCTGATTATAAATTCTCAAAACATAATCTCAGACCATTAATTTGGTTTTCGCAACCGTCACTCAACTGCCCAACAGTGCTACCGCTTGGTAGACATATTTCCTCCTCCCGTGAGATGGGACAATATTGTTCTTTCTTGGGGGTCTTTCTTGACGTAAGCTTTGGCCGAGTTTAGCACCCGGGCGTGCTGTTCATGCTCAAGGGCATCCTTCCATCCACGTACAATCTCGTAGTCCCAGGTACCTCAATGACATCGCAGGCCATTTCCTCTCCGCATATTTCCTTATCCATGCTGATCTTACTCAGCGTAACGTTCTGGCCACCTAACCTGTGGTTTAGTGTTCACAGCTGACATGCCATCACATCCGGAAATCACCACATTCACATTTGCAGACGCAATTCTCACTAGCAACTCCGACCTTGTCATTTCCACTCGAAACCTCCAACAACACCTCACACTAGTAGAGTTTTGGAATAAACCTAAAAGGATAAAATTTAACACAGACAAATCCACCCACATTAACTGCACTCTGCTAAAAAAGAATTCCCTCTCCCAGTTTTCTTAAATTATATTCCCGGCTGCGGATATGGTATGGTACCTCGTATAGGACATCGACAAACGCCTGACGTAGAATCAGGAGGTTACGACACAGCATAGACTCCTTGAAGAATGCTCTAATTTACCTCTAAAAATAAAAGGCTGCTTTACAACACCATAGTTAAGCCGGTGTGGACTTACGGTCTGGAAGTGTGAGGTTCGGCAAACATTCCAACATCTACCGCATACAAACTACCCAGTCCTTAATACTACGAAAAATACTAGATGCTCCCCATTTTAGGTGTGGAACGTAACTACACTTGCATACTTACGTATCTCTTTTGTTCAAGATGAAATCCGTTACCGTTACTGTACATTTCATAAAGACATCTCAACTACTGTAAATCGGCACATCAGAAACCTCGCACCCCGACGAATCCCCTTAAACCCTCCACGTCAACTTAGGAGACAGTGGCCGCGAGATCTTCCAGGAAGTGATAATGACGACAGTGAAAGTGTTAACGACACAAGTATCAATTAAACAGACATTATTTCAACATTGCAGTACCAAGGAGTGTTTCTTCAATCTTGGTTTTGTATATGTATACATTACCTTATTCATTGTTACTTGTTACCTACTTGAAGTTAGTTGTAATGTACTTAAAATTATTTTAAAAAAATGCTTAGGGACATAAGTTTCAAATGTATGGTTAGTTAAATTTTGGTTTAGAAAATTGTTTAATATGAGGCATTCAATTACAAGGCAACTTATTAAGTTCTGAAAATTCAGCCTCTGGGCCAGGTTAAGGCAAATGTTGCTTGGATGACAACACAATGTTATAAATCATTAAAATGGGTGTAAAACGGAACCCGAGAGGGCCAGTTCCAATCCCCTTTTCTACATTAAAAGCTGTTACGGGAGAGGGGTCACTGGGAAGGCGCTGTCATTGCAAACCTGAGTTACCGGAAAGCGTTGCTGGTTTAGCATCCATTCCGCCCACGTTTTACAAGTTGATCAAAACCAACGGACCTAACTGTTTTATTCAACTAGTGTTTCGGCCGTTTGAGATTTTTTTTAAGTGTCGAAATTATTGAAATATTCGCTGCAGATATTTCGATTTCGTGCCTGCTTTACAAATGAAATATTCTGAAAGGACAATCCTCGCTTCTGTTTAACCATTAACGTACCTTCTGGATAAATGTATTAATCTTAAAGAAGAAAGTGATTCAATATATAAAAGTAAATTTGTCTTTTCGAAAGCTGAAATATTTGCAACGGGGCTCAATTACTCAGAAGAATAATAAAAGAAGTGGTTCATACTAAAATGGAAAATATTAATTGTTTCCACTCTTAACAAAAACAGGCAAAAACGGCTCCCTCCTTCAGACATAGATTCCCCATACTCTAAAAATTTAAATACAAGATTCAGACTGCTAAAAAGAGTACTTGACAAGCGATCCAAACTTAAAAGAATAAACGAACAAAGACTATATACTTCACTCTTAGCCTCAATATGGACATAGGGACTTGATGATGGAACCGTTAAGCGTTACAATCTTAACAGACTACAACCCCTACAATCTAATATAGTATTTAACCTTAGAATTCATACGGACTTAAAAATCCCATTCGTTTCCGGTTTTGCGCAATTTCGTTACAAACATTTTCATTCGATATTACCCGATCACTCGAACCACCCTTAATCCGCGGAACATCATCCTCAACATTACCTGCCAATCATTGTCGGAGACTCAAATCTGACGCGACGTTGACCACGCGACATCTTAATTGCCTAACATCGGCAAAGGATAGTTACCAATTGATCTCCATCGTGTTGGTGAACTCACCACTCCATCACTAGATGGAAGCAGTTCATGCCATTATGCCAACCAAAGGTCGGATCGATTTTTTTTTGTAAGTTCTATATAATTATATTGGTTCTTAAATCAATTGTATTTGAATGTAAAGTAAGGATTAAAGTAAAGAAAAAATATATAAAATTCATATAGGTCCTGATGAAGACATTAAAATAGGTCGAAAACTTGACAGTAACACTAATTAGATTCTTTCTTCGAAACCATACCTTGATCCAGAGTGTTCGTGAGTGAAAAAGTGGTCGATACTTCGAAAATTGAAATTAGTAATTCCTACAGATAGCAATGATAAAAAGAGAAGTTAAGTAAAGAATACATGAAATGTTCAAAACACATTAGTACATGTTTCTTATATGATGTATGATGACCTTATATGCCATGTCGGACCAACTCAGAAATTAATAAATTGGAATTGAATCGTCCCGCAAAAAATAGCTCGCTCTAGCACTTTCAAATGTTTTACTTTCCCAAGCAAGGTTTGTTTTTCAACCATCGTAGTCATATATATATAATTATAAATTAATATAGTGAAATTGTTAGTTGATTCAGCCCACTTATTAATCATAAAACCAAGGATAGACTACAGGTAAAAAGATCTGTTTTGATGAAAGTTCGCAGAGTCTGGCATATGGAGAAAGGTTGCTCGATGTGATGTGATTGAAGGGTGTCTCTCCTTGGCTCCGTATAAAGAGCATGTAAGAAAGCCACTGGATATTAACCTTAACAGTGTGGCGAAAAAGACGTAAGAAGGCATCTACAGTGATTTTCTAGGGATTGCCTAGGGGTGGTTAGCATTCTAGTTAAATCGACAGCCAGTGCCGGCCGATCTGTCGGAACTTCTTAGCTACTGGGGTTGATGGAACGGCCAATTTCATCATCGGGTACGTTCCAGAACGTTGTAGAGAAATCATTTCAGTCCTTTGAGCTTTTTGCCTTGCGGCTGTGGACAGGCGTATTGATACTGATTCGTCTGACGGAAGAGGCAAGTGGGGAAGTAATTCATCTTGATCCTAAGGTAGTGGGACCTTTTTCAACTAGTTAACTTACGAAAAGAGCATTCTGCTCTCTTAAGCAGAATTGCGTCCTCTTATTTCTTGTTATAAAGATAGGTTTGATAAAGCCAACGTGTATTATATTCATGTAAAATAAAAGTAAAGCTGTGCAAGATTAAAGTTGATGGTGGTAAAAACATGTTAAACTGATTGAAACCTCATCACGATACTGGGTCCCTCTACTTTCACTGATTTTAGGTCATTCACGTCTTGAATTCTTTCACGTAAACGCCCCTATATTATATATCTGTGCATGTGAGGGCATTTTTACTTGACCCAGAACTTCCGGAATAGTTCGTTCATTTTCTACTCTCTCCTTTACTGTTTTCTCTATATGGCCGTCCAACTGCTTGATTTAGGTGTGTGTGAATGTTTTTGATTATCGGTTTAAGTCTGATTACGCCATTTTCATCAAAATTTCAATCAACGGGAAGGGCGTAGAATGAATGTTGCTTGACAAAAACGCTTTTGTGAGAGGGATTCTTTAGTAGTATATGGAAGTGGTTATCCTTTGTAAGGTGAAAGTGCCGTGATCGACTTTATGTGCATTATTTTCATTCTCCCATTATAGAACCACTGCTGATTGGAGTCTTTGAGAGAACAAAGTACGGCATAATTATTTGCTTAGATGATAAGCAACCGGCTGACCGAGAAGAACTGCTGATTTCTTGCATGTGTCATCAATTACATAGGGGCGGGTAGTAAGTAAAAGTTATCTTTTAAGCTTACATTAATACTGAATAATTCGTATGATCAATTTTAGACGGAAATGCATAAATCAGTGATAAAATAATAAAAGGTAAAGCAAAGAAGAAAGACTTGTTTCTTTCAAAAATTATTTTATCAAATTTAAGCAGATTGTGCATCGTATGCGGTAATGTTCTGTCTTGACGTGTTGGCCTGACCTCGATTAGTGAACAATCGAGATAATCCAATGTGATGTTAAATATCTGAATTTCAATTGTCTCACGGTTAATTGGTGTAATTATTAAGAAGGAAGAGCGTGATTAATATTTCTAAAATATTGCTTTCATTATCCAAAAATTGCTCCGATTATACTCCAGCTTCATTTAGAGCCCGAAAGCTCATTTTTTATCTCACCCTTCTCATTTGGTAAATGCTTTCTTCAACACTTATTCTTAAACATCTTTTATAATTATAAGTAATGGGTTCTGTGGGCCTTCTCACGCTGTTGATGGAAACATTCGCCGAATTGAAGCGCCTCGAAAACGAGGACAAGTACGTCGTGAGATGCGGTCTGTTGTGATGCAGGTTTCAGAAAAACATTTTCTTTATCGTGCCGACGTACTCTCAACACAACACGCAAGAATGGCACAACTACTCAGAAACAAACACTTTGAGCCCTGAATATGATTTCAAATAAAGATCGAAACGCCGGCACGATAAAGAAAATGTTTTTCTGAAACCTACTTCACACCAGACCCCCATCTCACGATTTCTAAATAATCGTAGGATAGGTTTTCAGTTTTAAAAGTAAGTTTACAATAACCCTTAGGTTGAACCGGCTCACGGCCACTTACCAGGTCTGTCTTCATTCGTGGGCTTTTGTTTGAGTTATTCAAACGCGTTCTGGCATTTTACCATCTTCAGTGAGGAACTAACCCATCATCTACTATAACCCTTAGGTGTATAAGAGTTCTTGATGATACGCACAGCGAGTAAGGCTGACCAGACTGATCTATGATTTATAACAACCGACAATCTTTTGGAAGTGCATTTTCCATTATGAAAACTAATTGGTTCACATGTCAATGCACGATTTCATTGACGTCAGTTGGAACAAACTGATTGGAAAATTGCGGAATCAAGAGGAAACGTTTATGGTGATATGACCAATGTTTCCTACTAAAATCTTCCGTTGGTTAATATAGAACTGTTTAACAAGAGAGATTTTCACTAATTTGTTTTAATTATTGATTTCTTTTAATTCATTTTCCTATAAGACCGAAATCAACGAGAAATTGCAGTACTTAAACCACAGAAATCAGGTAAAAGATGTGAATTGTTATTTCTTCTTGAAACAAATTAAACCGCAATGACGCTTTCAGGCTTTAATTGAGCGAATTAAGGCAGTCTCTTGTAAATCAATTTATTGTTTCTCCTCGAGAAAGAGTTCCAGGGAAACCTTATATTAATATTGCTATGGAACAGTTCCCAGGGCATTTAAAAGTTTATTCTAATGATTATCCAATACCTGAGGCACGAGGGTTAAAAGTTTCGGTCTGAACAATAAAAAATTCATTCATTATTCGTTCAACAAGAATCAATTGTAAGTATGATTTAATAAACTTTAAGTAGTGTAAAATTAATAAACGTCTTTATAATAAATATTAATTTTGCACATTAAGAAAGTTAGAAATATATGTGTAGGGATTAGTGATAGTTAATCATGGAATCACCTTACACATTATTATTTATGATTTGAATGATCTGGAGGGAGAACTGTTTTTAAATAACGATAACAATCAAGGCGTTACAATGGATTATTCATGCGATCAATTTATACTACCAATATTAACAAAGCGTCGTTGTTGGAACTTATTTGTTCACACTTCCGACAGTGAATAAATGTTAAATAGTGAAATGCATTTTGCCATTATTTGTTTAAATGCGTGTATTATTTTTGTACAAACCGCTACTGTTTTTAAACTGTCAGGTTCACTATTCATATAACCCGATAAAAAAAGAATAAAAAATGAATAATTTATTTTTATTTAATTAATTTTTATCAAAATAATCGATATATGCTTGTTAGTTGGATAAAACGAAAGAGAACAGATAAAAAACAAATAAATGTTAATCTCCACCTTTAATAACGGATTTACAGAAAAACAGTACACATGAAGAATACTTATTTGTAAGCAAGTTTATTTTCTCGTCTTTGTATTCTTTTTAACCACGGAGCTCAGATTTTGAGCCAGAAGTCCGCAATATTATTGTGAGAATGGGTCATCGAGGTCATGACAAGTGTATATCGCAGAGGCAGTTGGCGTTTCTCAGTGTGGTCTCCCGGGTTTTTGTCTGATTCCGAGGGACTGGATGTGTCAATAGGAGGTCTGGTAGTGGAACTAAGCGCATTTCGACGCTAAAGGAGGACAGAAATATTGATTACTGTAGGATGGAACCCTTCCCATAGTGCCCGCCAGATCCTAATTGAAGTACAGGAAGTTTTGGCAAGGCCTCACACATGGTATCCTCCTTCGAGACGACCTGCAGCAACAGCCCGCCACCATCAACTCAGTTGGATATGGTGCAGAGAACGCCAGTTGAAATGCTGTTGTGTTTATTGATGAGTCGCGATTCTGTCTGTATAGTGACAGCAGATATAATGACTGGAGTGTCTTATAAATAGACAGGTGTGAAAGTTTTGGGATCAAGAGTTGATTATTTACGCTGATTCCTTGTCCAAGCTAATTCCAGTTAATCGTAGCTAAAGATGAAATCCATTCTCGCGGATGGAGGTTAGAAGATCAATATTTATGGAGGCGATTTCCGTGTCATTGACGTATGTGTGTGATATGGGGTTGGAATGCAATGGGATATTGGGGGAAACACCGGCTAAAATTGGAAAAATAGAACTCGAGGTGCTTTGGATTACTTGGAAGTATCGTTTTGGTTTTGAGAATAGGTTTCTATGTAAAAGGAAGGGTGTCCTTTCGTTTCCACAACAAGCCCTCATGCCAAACCTAGACCCTGGGATATGTTAAGTACAACTCCGGGACAGTATTGTTTATGCTCGAGGAAGCTCGCGATGCTGCCCCCCACGGTGGGCTAGATGAATAGTCGAGTGGTAGACACAGACTATGAACGGGAAATTGGGGATAATATTAAGGGTTTTGTGATGAAGTACAAGCTTTTCAAATAGTTGGGAGACGATAGAGAATTGGCAGTCAATGTAGTGGCTAGGAGGATACGAAGGAGGAAAGTAGGTCGATCTAAGGACATCATCATAGACGATGTGATAATGCTGTTATGTTTGTGGGAAGTTAATAAAGAATAACGAGATCATAACCAGGAATTTCATTTTTAGAAGATTTAGAAGGCGACAGAACTTTTTGAGAGTTTATTTTTTTTTAAATTGACGTTCAAACATTGTCCATACGTTTAATCGCGAGTATACATGTAAACTTTCTAAAGCACTTTGAGGGTCTTGATTAGGGGAAAGCTTAATTAGCGAGTTGTCCGGTAAAACGAGGCCTTGGGGGATTGTTGAACCATTGTCATCACATCGTTTAAAACCCGCTGGAGAGGAAGAAATGTGTCTCACCTAACGTCACGTCCAATTGTTCCAATCACCGTTTCGATTAAACTGCACGGCAGAAGTTTTAAAAGGGCGAGATTTCTTCGTAGAAATGAGAGTTATGCGTGCCGACCTTACACAAATTGTTACGCCGGCTTTGCCGTTTCGTTACAGCCAGCCTTGAAAACGGTGGTCGTTTAAAATATAAAAATATCGAACCTAATTCAAAGCGAAATAGAAGGGGCGTGGCTTTTTATTGCGTACAGTTTAAAATTACAAACCGTAATGTAAATAATCTGCGGAAAAGGAAAAGTTGGCTGAAGAATACAAATATTTTTAAAAATACAGGTTTTTATAGTTTATATGAAACACGATTTCAAAAGAATAAAACAAATAATATACGATTTCATTTAACTATTTATAATAGTTGATCAAAAGAAGAAGATACGAAAACAATTAATTTATAATATGTATTTTTCATTCGTGTGAAACATGCTTATCACAAAAATACATCTTTCTTTTGTTAAAATACATGTTTTTCTTGCTTGGATTTCCATCTGCTAGGCAGAAAGAGCTTAAATTAAAGTGTGTTTGTCTTTTAGCCCACTTGGCTTAGGGCTTTGAAAGAAGACCCGTTCTTTTAAATGAATCTCTCAAAGCTGTCTGCAAGCCAGTAAAATCTTGGCTTTGTACGACGAACCTAGTTTGACAAAGTTTCGCACATTTCATAAATGCCATCAAATAGAATTATTTCGTAAGTCGATAGACTTTGAGGGGGACCTACCGATTTGTCAAAATAACGACTTCCAGCATTCAATTTTTTTCCTCCACACAACTAGACAACATTTAAATTTTTTTCCTTATTTATTATCGATATTTATTCTATAATTATATCTGCAAAATAGAAAAATTCCACTTACAGAAGTTTCGAAAAGGAGGTACAAGAACGAGCCTTTTCAGGCACATTTTCTAGAGTGTATGTAAAAAATTTCTTCCATACTTCATTTCTATTAATTGTTTTAATTTTTTAAACAGAAATTTGATTTAAAAAATTTCGAGTTGAAAAAGTTTGATCACTGGTTAAAATTCGATAAAAAATATTAAACTTGTAAAAATTGTTTTCTAATGTTGCACATTTTATATTTCGTCAATCTCTTCATTTTGTCAGAGCCAGAAGTTTAAAAAAAACTAAGGCAATAGAGTGATCAGAAGAGATGATACGTGTATTCCCCAACCACCACAGCTTTTTGGATTTCCGTACTTTTCCATGTTTCTTATTTTAATTCAATAATTCGATCTTCTAAGAAGTAGGCCATTGACTGACATTGCCGTTGTCCATTGAATGGTTGATTTGCATTCGAATATAATATGATGCTGATGACGGAAGCCAAGCTAGTGGGTGTTTTATATTTACCAAGAATCGCAACCTTCTAGCATATTGTACTTTTCCTCGTTTTTTATTTCAGTTATTCGATTCTTAGCTTAAGACGTCATTGAATGTCGATGCTACAATTCTTTTCCGTGGGTTTTCTTTGTATCTCGCGTTATGCCTGTTGTGTTGCTTTGATTATGATGTGGGTGGCTGTGTCTTCCTCCTAGAACTGGGCACTTGTATTCATGCTGTGTATGTTTTTCTCGACCAGTGATCTTTAAGATCTTCTACAAAACCCAGAATTCCTTTGTGACTTGGCACCCAGGATAATGTCAGGTTATTATGTTTGCTCAGATCTTGGATCTGACCTTGTTACATACTAATGCTTGTACAGCTTGCTCGAAATCTTCCTTACCTAATACTTTCACTGGTTTCTAAGCCATCTATATACCAAATGTTTTTATTTAGTTTTCTCCTAATTTCTTCTTTCCATGTATCTTGTACCGTGTATTTTTTAAAAATGTTTTTGGGTGTTGCAAAAGAAATTTCCACGACCCTTACAATCAGTCCCTATTTTAAGGAGTCCGTATGAGCATTTCTTACCTTATCCTTTTATATAACATTTCCAATGAAAGTAGGCTTTCTGGCATTGCTAAGGCAGATGTTGAATTGATGTAATTGCCCTGTGATTCATAAATTTGTCAATTTTTGCACACTATTTAAATTTGTGTAGCTTGTTTATGTTGAGTTATTTTTGTGGCAAATTCGTCCTTATTTCATAACCAGTAATCTTTGAATATACTTATGTTGTGTATGGTTTTTCTTAATTGGCAGTAACCGGTATAGAGACAGATCTTTGAGTGTTATCGTATATAACTGAAGCAATACGTTTGCCAGTTTTTGTTCTTTAACGATGCGTTCAGAATAACTTGGAACTGTGGAATCTTTATAGTTACAAACAAAAATGATTATACACGTACAAATGTACGTAGTTTTACTATTTTGATATTTTGATCATGAATAAAAAAACAAGTATATTGCTCAAATTACTCTGGTTAACCCTAGTACAAAACACCTTTAGTGGACTGTTGGACAGGTTTATTTTGCGCATAAATTATCTCGGCTTGGTATGTTAAGAAATTCACCATTTAATTTATGACGGGCTCAGACAGTTAAATGTTTAATCGGGTCAAAACCGTGGGAGTTCCGTTAAGCCTCTGATTAACTATTAAGGCGTTTTCCCTAACAGACGACTTCGCAGGGGATAGGAGAGGATTCGAACCGAAATGGAAGTTGGAAATTAAATTGTCAGGATTCACCAGAGGAGAACCCGCTGAAAGAACGAAACATGCTAAGAGGCAAGCCGTAACGCACAAATAGAACCAGGCGGAAGATAACGGCATAAAGCGAGCATACAATTCACAGGGTTTATTGTTCATATTACTCCACTTTCCGGCTATTACAAGAAGGGTGTGCCAATAGAACGTACCTAAATCATGGCCTTTTACGCTAAATCTCCACCGAGATTATTCCCCTCGGTGTTTTCAGTTATTAATAAAAAAACAAACGATTTCGTCATAAATTTAATGCTCTTTCTCACAATTGAGCGTGTTTATATTCAAATGTCTACTGATGAGAACGAACCGGTTACTTTCATTTAATGAATAATCTCGTGAAATCGATTAGTACTTTAATTTCACAGGTTAATAAATGAAGTTGCAAATCGGTGTTAATCCACATGACGATTTTTCTCACCTTATTTTTGACAAAGTTGAAGTATTTAAAAAAATCAAATTAATAAAAAAATGCACTCGTATATTTTAATTAATACAACTAGAGGAAACTTAAAATATGGTCATTTCTGTTTAAAAATATTTTAAAAAATTACTAGTTTTCCAATAATTAGCATGTGGCTCTTTTTATTTAAAACGTTTTTTACAGTAGTGCCGCGTTTCGAACAGTTTTCTCATCTTCTTGAACTTTTGTTAAGAACTATTTTCGACATAGAATTCTGTCATACAAGGGGGTTCTAGTACCGACATATAGAGAAGTGAAGACCTTATTTTAATTTTTATTACTCTTCTTTTCCGGTTGTTCACTTTTTATAACTGAATTGATAGTCCTCGGTTTTTTTTTGCTTTTTTACGAGGGTTCGCAACAGCAGAGGTCATATAAACCCTCAGGGTGCCGGTGTTTTTGAAAAAAAGCCCATTTATAAGTATGTCGGGTTCGAATGCAGGGCCGCTGGATTCGAACACGGGACCTTGACCTTACAGTGATGAGCGCCGTGTCAAAGACGAAACCTCGCGGCCACCGACGCCCCCTGTCCTCGGGTTTGAGTCAGCAAAACAATTTAACAAAAAACCTGGTATAATATAAACTTTTATACTGTTAAAATCCTACAAATAGAAAAAAAAAAGAGAATAAGCTAATAGAGGTCAAAAACATTTACATAAATACGGAAGATGATAAAATAAATACACAACAATACAAAAATAAACTTTGTAAACAATATGATATATTTTATTTATGTTCTAAAATGAAAAAAATTAAACATAAATGTAAATAAATGTTATTTAATGTGTATATAAAAGTAATAAAAAATAATAAAACAGTTTTAGGTAATAAATGTAAAAATATGTAAATGAAAAAATATAAAAAAGTAGATGTATATTAACAGTAATACTAACGTTATGCGTTTCTCCAAAGGAAACGAGGCGGGTTATATCGCTTTCTTTAACTTTTAATAATTTAAAGGTTTTTATTAAAATTAACGTTACATAAATTGTTTGTATCAAATATTCACAATGTTTTTTAGTACGTAGCACTGATGAAGGGAGGCTCATGCCCCTGAAATCGACAACGATAAAAAGAAAATGAGTTGGATGGTTGTCTAATTACTGAAAACAAACTCAATGACCATATTTTAAGTTTCATTTAGTTAAATTAATTAAAATAAAAAGAGTGTATTTTTTAATTGGTTGGATTTATTTTCTTGATTACTTCTATACCGGCCACTACCGTCTAACATCTAAAGTAGACAGAAACTGCCGGGAGGAACCAGAGACATCGGAACACGTACAATACTTTGTGAATGTGAAGCATTCCGCAAGAAATTTCTCATAACAAAATAGCTCCGCGAAGAGGGCAGCAAGGAATGTGCTTAATCTTAAGGAAAAAGTTCACTTTCCAAAGTATGTCTGTAATTTTTACGGTTCCACAATGGACCTATTTAATCATCTATTTCCA
>CM077104.1:5231961-5255788 GCA_039619505.1 Cimex hemipterus
TAGTATACAGTGCAAAAATATTCGTTTTAGTCGATTTACACTAATTTTTTTTTGACTGGGGGGCTTCCGACATCTAGGTCAATTCAGCCCTCCCAACTAAGTCTATATTCTATTTACCTTGTCAAACAGTAAATTCACACAAATAAATACATTCATAGATATAAATACAGCCATACAGTACAGTCATTCCGTTTGGTCGGTGAAGTACTTGACCTGTAATTTTTTAGGGTTCCATAACAGAACTATTTAGGTCGCAAGGGAGGAATGGATTGGTATTATTCTACATCAGCCCCTAACCTTAAAGAAACCTTCAAAACAAAATACAATGAAAAATTCATACCCTTTCCCAACACGCAATAAAACTACAATATTTTTACACGTTGAAACCTTAAAAATAAAGTTGAATGTATTTAATAACTCAATAACAAAATACAATGAATTTTTACACTTTCTGTCCACGGGTTCAGGTCGAAACCGGCTCTCGATACTACAGAAAAACAGGCTAGAACGACATCCTGATAGTTGTAGGAGATTAAAGGGTAACTGGGATGTTTTACTTTGATCGATTTGTTTTAGATGGTGATCTGGCCCTGTCACAAACGTCACATCGTGACAGGAAATAACATCCAGATAGGATTTTGACGATTTCCCTGCGTATACAGGATCACTTATCGGTATTTCGGCTGTCTTTTTATTTTGCTAACCTCGTCTGAATATTTATTTTCACCTTTTAACCAAATACGTTAAATACTTTAAAACTTACTTACACCTGCACTAATTTCTGCGACTATGTAGATATGGCAGTATGTATAGTATATACTTATCAAAGTTTCACGTTTTTTAACGTATAATAATTTAATCTTTTGTGTAAAAAAGTTAAACAAATCACTCAGCATACTTTCTACCAGTATGGAAATGTCTCAGGTCTCTTTGCTGGAGGTTAGCCCACTCTTCACGAAAAGTCCTTTTAAGATCGTGGATTGTATCAGGAAGTGATGGACGAGCTCTTATTCGTCTTTCGAGGTTATACCATAACGTTCGATGGGGTTCAAGTCTCGTCAGGCTAAGATCCTAATTTTATGCTGTTGAAGGACGTTTGTACTATCCGAGCCACACGTGGACGGGCATTAGAAAAGGATTATCAATAATTAGGCAACGCGTGATGTTGCAGTCATCCACATAGCGAGTGTTCGTCAAAGACACTCTGTGCGACTCTCCATCGTAATTTCCGTCCACACTATCACTTGAGCAACGTTGAAAAGGTTGGTTCTGGGAAAAATTCCACACTCTTTCACGCCCATCTAGATATAGTAGGGCACATCTGTAAAAAGTACAGCGGACCAATCGTCCAAAGACCAATAGTTGTGTTCTCGAGCAAATGCGAGCAGTGCAACTCTGGGTTCTGGTGAATTCTGGTCCTCTTACAAGGCGAAGAGCTTTAATCTTGGAAGCGTTCAGAAATTTGTACACCTCGAACTTTCTGGAGCTAATGAATCGCTTGAACGAGTAAGGTCCCGGTTTCGCAAAATTCTCAAAGTCCAAAAACGGGCATCCTGACGTTCTGTTACCCCAGGGCGTCCAGAACCGGGCCTTCTATGGTAGGATCCAGTTTCTCGAAAACGTCTGATGTTTAGCAGAGTTTCGTAGATAACTTCGATGGCAACAGCCGCATACCTAATGGAATGTCCATCATCAATAAGAGCCACATCTCACGCAACATCCTCAGCACTGAAGTGGCATTTTTAAGTTTAAAAATTGAAATTAAGAAAAAAAATGAAAGCTAAATAGTTTATTGCTTCAGAATTCAAATGAGAATGAATAAACATTTTAAATGCCGTAAAAAGCAAACATTGAAAAATACTTTACCTTTGTTTTGCATTAATGATTAAGAGTGTTTACTTGTAATCAATGTTCCCACTTTAAAACGTAGAGATATTAATATTTATAGATAAAAACAATGAGACAAATATTAAGGGTAGAATTTTTTATCAACAATACAAATTAAAAAATCGGGTTGATTTTTTTTTTGCTTATCAGTGTATATGTATAATTGATGGGACTATATATATGTATGTATGTATATATATATATGTGTGTGTGTGTGTGTGTACATATTATATATACTGAAATATATACGTATTAGTTGTGTCCCACAGGTTGAAAGGATTTGGTTGTGTCGCCGTTCCTGCTGATTCCTTGTTACGGATAGATAGTGATTTCTCGGTGATGATGCCTTTTTAACAGAAAGTTCCATAATTGCCCCATCATTTCAACTGAAAGTGGATAGAAAACCTTTCCAGATACGTGATAAGGGTGAGTGTGGGAGTTTCAGGTTCCACAAACCTGGACGTGAAAACACTCCGATGAATACCCCGAAGACTTCAAGAGGCCGATGAACGCACTGGGCACCCGGTTCGGTTTTATCACAGCCGTTGTGAAACCCCGTCGGAACGCTGACCACGTACACAACCCTGAATCGGTAGATTGAATACAAGTCGTCCGCATTCACACGGCCCCCTTCTTCCGATTCAGACCGTTTCGGGGGAATCGGCAATTTCATACGAGACCTCTTTAGAATTCCTTAAAAAAGGACCCGGCCTCTACCTTATCACCCCACGTACAATGCGTCTTATACACGAAACCCCCTTTTCCCTCTGCAATGGGAGAAAACACAGGTAATCGATTAGGACCATACGTTTTAATTGAACAGTAAGGCTTAATTATTTACCACGTAGTTAATTTTTAAATAGTATTTGCCCTCAGGCATTTTAGTCCCATGCATTGCCTAATACATCGATTAAATAAGCCATGCCCGTAGAAATGATGAATGATGGAGTGAGTGCGGTATTCTTTTTTAAAACGATAGCTCCCACTCACAGTAAGTTGTTTTGCAAAGATCCAGATTTCGACCCCTTAGCTCATCATCAGGTTGAAGGATACAACACGTTTCTAGACATGAATTACAAACGTGAACCCGCCGATACCCCCGCCAACGCGACGTTCCAATGAGAGCTGGTTTTTGAATGGCGCTCAATTTGAACGTACGAAAGGCGGGAATGATAAGACAAGTAAATATTATAATGGTAAACACTGTACGAAATTAAATATAAATTAGTGATTAAAGAAAAAAGTTAAAAATTAAAATAATATCTTAATATCATTAAATTATTATAAAAATAATAACAATTATAATAATTAATTTAATTATTTAGACGTTTAATATTATTTATGAACATATTTAAAATGGGAGGTAGATGAAAATCTATTAAATTATTAATGCATTTATCTCAAACCAACCTGGTTCTCCCCTATTGTTGAAACTACGTAACACTATTGTATTTAAATAAATTAATTAAGGTTTTTAGCTGAGATAAAAAAGTCTGTGTGACGAGCGGGAATCGAACCCACGATCTTCGGCCAGGGACGTCTCTACTCTACCACTTGAACTATCGTGACCTCGATCCACTCAGACACTAACTTCCCATCTCAACTACACCTTTTGAATTTTCAAAGGCAAAATATAACCTAGAGACTTTACACCTTGTAGCCTTTCTAACTTTAGAGATGATCGTTTTGGACATTTTGTATCGTCGCGTTGTCCCGCCTTATTATAAAGACCAAGATGCGATTTCTTCCCGGCAGTATTTCAAGACGATTTTTCACTTCCGTTTACTTTTATGTCACGTCCTGTCCACTTAGGAATACCATTTTCTTTCAAATCCGTATCCTCCTTACATACTTACGACAATGACATTTTATCTGTCTAAGCTTAAAAACTTAATTGTTCAAAGCATTTCTAACGGTGCAAACCTGTTTTGTAAAAAAACATTTTTAAAGTCATTTATCGATAACTAATGCTATATTATCATAAAAATATTTTTTGAAAATATTCTTTTTCACACTAAACATTTTGTAGCATTAAAAAATTTTTATTTTCACATAAAATTTTTATATCTATTTTCTTACTAAATTCTTTTACTTTATTGCATTTTCTGTCAGCTCATTTCCTCCAAATTTCTTTCTTTTTCTTTCGCTATCCACCTTTTCCTTTTTCTTTCTATTGTATATTATCGTTTTCTCACTTTTCTCTTTCTATTATCTCTTTTATGTTTATATTCCCCCACATTCTTCCTTCTTTCCTTTGTGTCTCTTGTTAATTTGTTTGATTCATGAAAATCGGTCAAGAATGAGTTTAGAAAAACACATTTCTCATTCCCCCCCCCCCGATTATTCGTCCTTTTTTCGTGTCATCTTCAGAGTATAAAATGGGGCGCTATTCTTATAGTGTCATATTGGTGCGAAATATGGTTGTTTTGTTCACAAATTGTGAAAGTGAGAAATTAATGTGAACCCATTATAGTTCGATTGGCCAATTAACTATTTTAAATTAATTAATCTATATGAAGGTATTGGTCGAGATAAAAAAATCACTGTCACGAGTGGGATTCGAACCCATGATCTTCTGCTAGGGACGTCTCTACTTTACCACTTGTGCTATCGTGACTTCGATCCGCCTGAACACTAACTTCCCATCTCAACCACACCTTTTGAATTTTCATAGGCAAAAGATAAGCTAGAGACTGTATACCTTGTTGCCTCCCCTATTTAATTCTCGTGACACTGACTTTCAGTATTGAAGTATTAATTGAAAAAAGTTAATTGGTCAAACGAACCACGAATTGTAATAATTAAACTGAAGTATATCTTCACAAAAGGTTTCCGTGGCCATTTTATTTGTCACCGAGAATCAAATAGACACGACATTTGAAAAAACTTATTAAACTTAATTATTCAGATATCGTGGGATGCGGTCTGTCGTGGTCGCATCTCACGATATCAGAATAATTATCGATTAACGGTCACTAATCTCTACACTTATTGAATGTAATTTAAAGGAGTCTTAAGAAGACTGTTACATGTGTGCGCAGAAAGGTCGGACGAAAAGACAAAAAAATTCAATTGCCGGACGAATCCAGGGGCAATAACACCTTGACGCTTGAAAAACAGTGCTCGAGCATTTGGCCTGTCTCGAAGGGACCCGGATGATCCGTCAAACGGTGGTATCGGAGAACTCGTGCGTGTCTTTGCACCGGGCGGACAGACGAACGAAGGCACAAGGAGGCGAAGAGGCTACTTTTGAAAAGATAAGCTTTTGATTCGTGATGGCAGAATAAGAGACGAACAGAATAAAAGGGCAGGGGATACTTTTTATGCCTACATGCGAATGAATTGCCTCGAGTATTGTATTTTTACACTGATATCAAAACTGCAAAACAACATGCTCACTGCAAACGTATAAACAACAAGAATTAATATAGGCCCATTTATTCAGTAAGTGCCATAAAGATAATCAGACACACAGATTAGATATAGTAAATATAAAGATAAAGAGAAGTATGGACATTGAAAAATTAACGGTGAATGGACAATTAAATCTATGATCCATACACTAACGGTGATGACTAAAATAGGATAAATAAACCGGATAGATAGATCAAAAGCTATCTTAAATATACAAATAAATAAAAAGATTAAAAGGAATGGTCATGGTGGGAGAGAAAGTAAAAGAAAGAGAAGCGAGCGTAGAGCAACAGAGAAAAAGCCTAAATCGTAGATTAACAGTAAAAAAAGACCTGAGTTAGCAGAAGCAAAGCAGAATGAATGACTTAGTAAGGAGATGAGGATTGGAATGGAGTGAGAGCATAAATTGCACAATTAAGCACGCACAACACAAACAGAAAAAAAATCTGTTTCACACTAATACTAGGTGATAAAAACTGAATTAGAATGTCTCAACTAAAATAAAGCGCAAAGGGGACAAATTTGCAAAGAAGACTCGATTGCTGTAAAAGAGGTGAATATGTGAAGAGAAGAGAGAAAGAAAGAAAATTTCTGACTTTCTCTCACCCGCCATCTTCTTTGTCTCACGCACAAACACTCTGGAAGAGGTAAAAATTGAATACGTTAATTATTGAAATAGGGCGCGAGGTATCGACGCAGGAAGTTGCGAGGAAAACATAGATTGTTATAAAAAATTAGAATATAAGTAAGGGAAAGAGGGAGGAAGGAAGGAAAGTGGTCTCCTTACTTTTTCATCTTCTTTTCTCTATTTTATATACATACATACACACATTAAAGGGAGAGGAGAAGAGAGGAGAGAGAGAGAGAGAAAGAGAGAGAGAGAGAGAGAGAGAGAGAGAAAGAGAGAGAGAGAGAGAGAGAGAGAGAGAGAAACCATAATTTTTCTTGTTTCTCCTCATTTGTTATAACCAAACAATCCATGTTTTAAAGTGTATAATAATACTTTAAACATTTATATTTTGATCGTATAACAAACCACTTTTCTAAAGGAATGTTTTTGTAGAACCTTCGATCTTCTTTGGTTCATTCCAGACGCTCGGTGTTCAATTACAAAACAGTCTTTTCTTTTGCACTTTTGCCGATAATTAAATTGGAAACAAAAAACCCTGGAGGCCGACAACCCCTGGATGTTACGTCTGCCTGTTCTCACTTTTGCCGGATGCACAATATGACGAATGGGTTTTCATAATATTCGTGGATTTCATCAATCATAACCAAACGCGCACTGTGACAAAGCCTTGATTCTGTCTACTATCTTACTTACACGATTATTCACATATCGTTGTATTTTGTTTCTATTGATGATTTCGTTTTAAATTTTAAAATAATAATAAATTTACTTTAATTTAAAAAATTTAATTATTTTTTCATATACCGTGTACATGAATAAGCAAGAAATGTAAGTTTATGTATTAAATTAGACGGCTTTTCGCCTCTCGGTGAAGCGGCGGAACGCAACTTCGTCCCTTTGCAATTCATAGCAACTAAGTACGCGGATTTCAGCATAACGCGCTTTATAAATTTTCATAAACAATCTCGAAGGGCCGAGAATCTTATTAGCATGTCAACTAAGAACTTGTCGTAAGTGTCGCAACGGTTGAATAAAATGGTAATCGTATCAGACCATCCCGTTCCGCCATTTTTGAAGAGCATTTTCAAATCTTGGTTTGTACGAGGTGTACCCGAGCTTCGGATATTTCGTCAACGAACGAGATTAGTAATGAACATTTTTGCAGGCGAACAACAGTTTCAATCGATCGGGATTAATGGAGGACGGCCTTTTAAAGAGTGCGGTTGATACTACTCGAATAATACCCGATTGTAAATCAGTTTGAGGCAAATGGTAAATTGAGAGGAAAGGAACTGGGCTGATTGTCAAAGTGAATAAACTGGATCGAATTATTGTAAATTGCACTCGTCCGGTGAAGCCATCAAATCTCGAGGACCAAAAGCTTCCTTGTAATTTTTAGCTATTTCGACATTCCTGGCACACATGGATTCCGGCGTTTTTATAAATCAGCTAGGTTTAAAAAAAAATTGAAATGAAAAACAAAGAAATCGAATTACCAATCACGTTCTTGGCTTTTGAAGAAGCCGGTATCGCTAAATAATGGCAGAGCAGAAAATCGGACAATGGCAGTGAAGAAACGCACGTGACCGGCAGTTTCGTTGAATTCCTGTTTGTTTAGTAATTAATGTTTTTTTCAGCAGTATTTGGTTTTTTACACTACAAGTAAAATTGTTAATATGTACAAATTTCAAATAAAATAACACAAAATTCTATCAATGTATAATAAAAAATAAAAACAATTAAGAATCGCCCAACGTTGACTCTTTTTGGAATGAATACACTGCCCAACAGGTCATGAAGCTGCCGGGAGATTTTAATCTTAAAAGTCAGGAAATATGGTGTAATAACTGAAAGTAGAGAAATTTTTTCACGTCTTCTATGTACGAAAACGTTCTCAAATTAGTGTGTGAGTTTATGAAAATCCAAAATATATACAGAGTGTATCAATTTCTATAGTCCATTGAATTCGGAAACGATTAACTTTAGCAAAAATGGTCTTGTTCAAATCCCAAGTTGATTTTTTGTTAAATTTTGTTACCCCCCCCCCGCGCGTTGTTAAATCTGTTACCATTACGCAATTCCTAGCCATAATTAAGGTTTCTATAGGACCATTTTTTGTAAATTTAATCGTTTCCAAATTAAATGGGTGGACTGTAGAATGTGATACACCTTTTGTATATTTTTTTTTATTAACTTATATTTATTATTTATTAACTAAGGATGATATTTAGTCTATAGTTGTTGGTTTTCTAATTAATGATATTTACCAAGAATCTGTACTTTTGGAAGTAAAATCTACCCGTTCCGCCCCCATGTTTTTTTGTCAATCAAAGATCATGTGATGATTACCATTTAATGAAAATTAAAAGTATTAATAAGTGAAATGGATTAGTTTTTTCATTAACGATAATGATCAAATTTCATGCAGATGAGAAAAAAAAGCGTTACTCTCGGAAGAATGAGAACAATTTTGCGAGAGTTCTCATTGTGGTCAGGTGATAAACATACAATTCGTTATCGATCATTTCGGTTGACAGACGTGTTTCGGCATTTCATCATCTTCAGAGAAGAGTAGTTGCAACAGAATTGTTTTTTATTTCTCATGCTGAGAGATGCTTAGAAGAAAAACATTAATGAAGGTTTAAGCGAACCAAGGCAATAAAGACGAAAAATGGGGCTGTTTTTCTCCATGACAACGCAACCCATCGTATATCGTTATTGATGCAGTACAAACTATGGTACTAACCAAAACGACACATTGAAAATAAATTTTAATATTATTATTTCCTTCCCGCTGGAACAACGATATTTCAAAATATCGGAATGAAATCTCCTTAATCTCCTTAAGAGTAGTGAGAAGTCATTGTCATCAAACATTTTACAGTTCCGTGAACGGGCGTCATACTTCAGCAGATTTGACGTTACATACATTTGACTCAAAAGTCTGTATTGCCGAAATTTGATTTTCTCAATTTACAGATATTTCGCTTTTCAGGTTACTTTTCAACCTTTCTTTTAATGCCCCCGATTTTTTAAGTAAACCACGAACGAAATATCTTAGAAGACGAACTTGTCCGAGTATCTAAAGTTATAGTTAAAAGCTAAGATTTTCCTGTATGTACTGACAGATAAGCTGCTTATATAAAAATTGTTTCTTCTAATGAGCTTTAAACACATGTACTTAATTTGTTAAAGGTCAGTTATCTCAAATATAAAATAAAACTTTACTAACTAAAAAGTTGTTTTTCGGTTCAAACAGTTTCAAAATGTTAACTACCATGATTTTGTAAACTTTCTATATACAAATATTGAAATTAGTGCAGAACGAACGAAAAAAGACTTTTACCAACTAAATTAAACATAAACAAAAACAAAAAAGAAGTGGAAGGAAGGTTGAAGTAATCTGAAAAGCAAAATATCTCGACTGCTGTTTGGGAATCAGATTTTGGACAATAGTGATTGTTCAGACCAATTTGAGATGTAGGAACATGACTTATTGACGTCTGTATAGATGCTTAGATACATAATTTTCCAATAAAAATGTAAATTAAATAAATATTTTAACATGACTACTCAAAACACAATTTTGATGGTGTTGTAGCCGAAATCGCTGCGCTCGTTCATCCCACGGTTTCGTAGAGTTGTTTCATTATTAATCCTGATTCTATCGAAAAGGTTCGAATTGTTTTGTGAAAATTATTTGTTTTAAAAGGTTTTCCTGAATCTGCTAATGACGTTTATTGATACCTCTTTTAATATCCAGCTTAATAAACAATACCGAGAAATTGATATTTTGTGCGTAAATAAAATTAAAAGATGAATATATTTCAACTGAAAAATAAAATCGGATAAATATAACAATATCGGTGAAATGTGACAAGGATTGATTAATGTATTTTTTTAAATTTTATTTTTATTTGCAACTATATAAAACATTAAACGTCAAGAAAATCTATTGAAGGTGGTTCATAACGTGAATTGCGTGGGCTTTCGTTCGACATTTACTATGGTGGGTAAATATTTTTGCTACTAATACATGGGACAACATCGTCACGAGGCTAGGGATGTAAGTCTTCTGGGAGGGTTCGTAGAAAGATGTTAGGATTAGAGGATTACGCCGAAGGGACAATTGTATTGAAATTAAGGTCTGGGCGAAGTATCTGCTGTGAATGTACGGTTTCTGATGTATAGAAGGGGCCGTTTTAAAACTGCTCAAAAATGAATAGGGAAATTCCAATGTTGTATTTTTTTAAATATTTGTATTATAAATTGCATTACAATTCATTAAAAAATATTGAATTTTTAACTGTATTTATATTGAAGTAGAATTTTATTAAAGGATTTTGAAAGTTAACAAAATAAAAGGATTTAATTCCATAATTTTATTTTTTTGAACACAATAATTTTTTTAAACAATTAATACCGTATGTAATGTCTTCTGTTAGCTAAAACCTCCGTGCACTTGTGAAGCGTTCTGTTAATAAGGTTGTCACTAATATCACAAGGAATTTCACTGCAACGTTGCACTCGGTTGTTCCAGGTCAACTGGCTGGAGTTGGTGATCGAAAATCATTATGCGCAACGAATTCCACATGTGCTCAATCGGATTGAAGTCTGGAGACAATGGGAGAAGAGTCCGATGAGAAATTCCCAGGTTTTGTAAACATTGATGAACAACTCTGTTGTTGCCGGCATTGCCATATAGAAATTAAAAATCCCTGCTATTGAGATTCCTGGTTTGTGGGATGTATTCCTCGATACCTTCTAAGACATAACGGAATACTCAGTTCTAGTTTAACCATTTTTACGTACTACCCTAAATAACGTACAGGGTTTATCTTGGGTTGAGTTGAGAAAGACGGGAGGAGGGTTTATTTTGTGTGAAAGGTGGAAACCATACGATGTAATTTGTTCACTCCTTTTTAGGTTAATTTAAAATTTTACTTTAAAGTCAAATATCCTGCTGATAAAGAATGACAGACATAGTTTTCATGTTATTATTGCAGTATTAAGTAAGTATATGTTATTTGTAACTGTTGCACATTGCAACTCTACGCAGCAATAAAAGCGTAAATATTTTTTGATTTACCTCCTATGTTAAACAAATATGTAAATAATATTTGAAATTAAACAGTAATTAACACTTATTTTCTTACTATGTATTTATTATGATAATACTTAGTTGTCTTGTAATTCAGGTTTTTGGAGCGTTCAAAATTGAGCGGCATCAAAAACCAGCTTCTCAATTCTAGTTCTCACGAGAGATGTGTTTGTAACTCCTTTAAGGTTATCATCAGGGAAAAAACAGTATTAAATATTAATTCACTACTTTCGTGGTCCGCTTGACCAATTAATAGATGACAATTAATTAAGGATTTTGGTTGAGATGAAACAAGTCAATGGGACGAGCGGGATTCGAACCCACGATCTTTGGCTAGATACTCCGTTGCTCTACCACTTGAGCTATCATGACCTCAATCCACTCGGACATCAACTTTCTGAACAAGTTAAAAACGACAAAAAGAGGGAAAACTCATAAGTGGGGCTGAGATAGGAAGTTGATTTCCGAGTGGATCGAGGTCACGATAGCTCAAGTAGTAGAGCAGCGGCGTATCTCTCAACCAAAAACCTAAATTAATAATCTTAAACATGTCTAAAATTGGCTTGAACGACTCACTCGCAACATTGTCTCTTATAATAAATAAATTGTCTTAAGAATAACACCTCGGTACAATGGCATTTTATTACCGGACAGAGGCATGACATTCATCTAAGGACAATCGCAGAAACTAACAGTAGACTAGTCAACCAAGGATGTTAGGATTATAGTGAAAGTAGGACACTGCAGACTCCGGAGGCTAAAGCAGCAGAAGGGCTGTGCAGTTAAAGAAGAAGAAACAGCGGAAACATGTTCTTTGTTGATGCATGTGCAACATGGATTCCTCGTTCGGATAGAAGAAAACCGAAAGGCCGAATGATACACAGGGATCTTAGCAATGCTCTGGGACCTGGTAAAAAATGTTAAGCTTAACGAAAACCTGTAGACAAAGATGGAGATTGTATAATAGACCAATATCGGTCGCGGTGCGCTAGCGCGTAAGAGGCCGACTCCTTTTAACCTTTAGCCTTGGCAAATCACTCGACCCCCAATTATTTAAACGTGAGCTCGATCGCACTGAATAAAACACTAAATAAAAGACGACCTGATCAAGTTAAAGAAGAAACGGTTTGCAATCACGGGCGAAAAGAAGAGGGAGCTACTACACTGACAGTACCTGTATTGAATTTAGATGTTGATAAATTTAACACGCCTGAGAGAATTATACTTGACAAAGCTTTGCGACCGAACCTTAAACTAAAGAAAGAGATTTAGATGGTAACGGATTTTTCACACTGGATCAATATTAGTTACGTATTTGTTAAATCCTCACAGATTTATATAAGAAATAACTGAAATTTCACTTTAAGACGTTTTGTTATTATACACCCCAATAATATTGCATTTACCAATACAATTTGTCGTACTTGATTTCTTATAGTTGTTACATTTTTTCTGGGTGCTTCAAGCAGTTTAGAACAGTAATTTTAAGCCATGAAAGTTTCACTGAGATATCTTAGGCGACGAATGTTTGCGAGTTAAAAAGTTCTCAACGCTGCGGTTCTCAAGTTTCAAATCTTCTGCCTTGGCCGTAGTCAGCAGAAACTGAACGAACTCGATTCAGTCACCATCTCGTCGTGTTGTTTCTATTTCGAGTTCTAAAGAGGGATTATAATAACGTTTATTATCAATGTCTAAAAATAAATCAGTAAAACATGTATAAAAATAATAACTAATAATAATAGGTTAATGTTCTTGAAAACGAATCTATAATCAGTTATCGTTTCTGCGAAAAAAGACTTCGAGTTAAAAGGTTATGATAAAAATAACGTTTCCTCGTACAATAATCATGAACGTTCGTCATGGGGCTTTGGACTTCAATTATAAAGCAGGGGAGAATCGGTGACATAGCTCGTCGCCCACGGTGCACTTTTCTAGCGAGATAGTTCAGTATTGAGTAAAGCGGGCATGACTCTACACAAATTTTGAATACATATTTTTAGTCAATATTTTTGAATAGCGGAAAAATTATATTAATGTGTATATTTTAGTTGGTCCTAGTAAACCAAATTAATTATTTAAAATGATTTATAATTTTTATGTAAAATGTAGATGTGATTAAAAATTTTAAATAATTATTTTGGTTAACTAAAACATTAGATTCATATAATAATTATTGTAGGACCCCTACTTCACTAACAGCTCCTCGTGGCTCCTTCATGTGTCGCTGACAACCTAACGCGATTACGCGAAATTTGAATTTTGACCAAAACAGAAGGAAATTTTGAAAAGTAGGTTGAGATGATGAGTCGTGATCGAAGCCACGGTAATTCAAGTGTTAAAATCAATCCATTTAACTAGGAAATTGATTAACTAAATCAAATCACATGCGGTTTTTAACCTGTTATTGCTTTAACACCATAAATCAACATGTCTCTATCGATATGAGGATTAGGTGTTTATATCATGTCATTTCAAGAGCATAATGTCTATTAATGAAGAAAAGGTTATTTGAACAGTTTGTTGTAAATTATAAACTATTTTATTCCTCATGGTTTTAAAATGCATAATCCATACAGACTTGTTACAAGCATTTACTGGGTGGCCGATGCAGCCCGAATTGACAGTGCACTCGTTGAAGAAACAATAAGTGAGCGCACTGCCCAAACGTGGTTCAAAATGTTTATAAACGTACTCAACAAACTCAAAGCGTCACGTTTTGTTGGTGAATATTCGGCTTTCGCTTCAATGATACGGGAAATTTGGTGACAGCCGGTGGGTAGTACGACCACCTGCCGATCTGAAAGCAAAAAACATATAGAATCGGGAATCACCATCAAGGCATTAAAAGGAATCTTAAGATAACAGCTTTCATTAATTGGCAAAGCCCCTTTGACAAGAGCAAGACCATGAAAGAAAAATTTTACGTGGAGATACAGTCCAATTACCAACGACTCCGTGATTTACAAACTACAACATCGGAACCTCCAGTTTCTATTTCCCGACTTCGAGCATAGTTGCTTAGTTAAAAAATTTAACATTATAGACGATTCGTACTGCGACACGAAATGCCATCCAGAAAGCGGAACATGTCGTTCTCCAATCAAGTGAACACCAAATAGAAAGGGGTCACTTAACGAAAAACCTGATCGGAATCTTTTTTATGTTCTATGTACTTGTGCCATTATTACGTGTCGGTACAAGTATACAAAAGACAAACACTTTGAGCCCTGAAGATGATCTCAATAAAGACCGAAACGTTGGCACGATAAAGAAAATGTTTTTCTGAAACCTACATCACACCAGACCGCATCTCACAATATCTGAATAATTACAATATAAAATATTATATTCATTTTAACTATGCATTTACATTATATTTGTGCTTTATTTATATATCTATTTATGCATCTAGTTTTATATATGTATGCATTTATTTACATAAATTGGATATACAATTAAGAGTATTTATAAGTATGCAATATATTTAACATTACTTATTGATTACCATTCGTGGTCCGGTTGACCAATTAACATTTTTAAATTAATTAATATTATTCAGATATCGTGAGATGCGGCCTGATATCTGAATAATTTTCGATTGACGGTCACTAATCTCTACACACTTAATTAATATTTATGAAAGGTATTGGTAGAGATACAGAAGTCAGTGTCACGAGCGGGATTCGAACCCTATTTATTTCCCGCTTATGACACTGACTTTTTTATCTCGGCCAATACCTTTCATAAATATTAATTAATGGGAAAATATTTATTGAAATGTTAGGTCCTTATTTAGTACTATTTACTAATATATATAATAATACTTTATACTAATACTACTAGTATTTTTAAAAATTTTTTTGTGTGTACATATTATATTGCTTTAACTTATTTATTATTTATGCAAATATTTATTGCTAATACATGATGTTGGCTAATCCATAAAGTACGAAAAAATTGACATTTTCATTAATTGATTTTGATTAATTGTTTGATAAAAAGCGTCTTAGGAGAGAATACCGAAGTAGTAACAATTTAATTCATTTCCTCAAAAAGGTGAATTTTTATGGATTGTAATTTAACGACTTTCCTCCTCCTATTTTTTAACACGGAGGTATCTGCTATTGTGTTTAAAGTATGGTATATTGTAGAACAGCATCATGTCTCATTTTCCTTCTATTTAAATCATAGGAATTTGTAGCAATCTAGTCTAAAGAACTAACCACTTTTTATGCAAAAAGGAACAATAAAAATCCGATCAATGTGACCTGAGTTAGGATGACACGAGGACCCACCAGTGGATTCGTGTCAAGCCGAAATAGTTTCCTACACGGATTACGTCAAGATTTACGAAGTCTGATTCAAAGAAACGAGTTGAAACTTGGCTTGAAAGTGGAAGTCGACATGCAAAGAACCAGATCAGCAAACAGAGAGAAATGGAAATAGTTAGTTGATGATGGCAGGTATTTGATCTTCAGAATAAACAACCCTTTTCACCGTTTATCATGGAGTTTCTCGTCGAAGGAACCCCCATGTCCGCCGAGACTCGTCTGTACGGTCTGCTGTCTAAACTTGCCCGAGCAGATCCCAAAACAGTCGTAAAACATAAATCCAGCACAGGAATTCTAACTTGTTTATTTAATGTGTGGCCAGGGTTCTAAATGAGCCCTTCATGGGCATTTAGCATGTTCAACAATTCTGCTGATTGTACTATACATTATTAGGAGGGAGTGTAAAATATACGTTTCTCATTATCTCACCAGCATCTGAATTTTTAAATGGAACCAGTAAATAGAAACATTTGTTTCTTTTACATATAAATGAACCAGTTGTCTTTCTCAATACCACATGCATAATTTATTTGTCAATTGATAGATCCAATTTGAGTCTATAAACCCGTAATTATCACTAAACAATGTTTTAATGCTTGTTTCTTGTCCACTCTTGCATTGAATTAATAAAGAATAATTGAAATTAACTGTCATTGACACTATAGCAAGTTGCCAACTCAAGGATTTTACCAAATTTAAACCCTAATGAGGCCCAACATTAGTTCCGTGATCTGCAGGCTTCTTCGGGCAAAAATTGCCAAAGAGGCCAAAATAATGCTTCCGCCGCCTATTCGGGGACAACCTGTACTTGAACGGGTTTAGAACCCAAAGGTTAAAAGAAAATATCTCATAGAGACAATAATATTGATCTGTTGTGCAATAGTATGAAAAAATAAGCTTTGGTGCAAATTGCTTTTCTTCTCACAGAGTCAGGATTGAGGAGGCAAGAAAAGTTACGCCAGTATTGATAAACGGCCGTCGTTTTTCAAATCTTTTAATTGGATGGTTACCCATCAACTGAATGTAGGCGTTGGTACGAAGTCATGACGTCCGTGGGAGTCAATGTATGCATTTTCAAACCAACACGATCCAAAAAGTACGCTTAATCACTGACCGAAGTAATTGGGGTAAATTTAGCTTGTGCAGATGATCCAAGAGCAAACTATTGAAACTTGTGTAGTAGCAACACAGGATGTTCGGCTTAAAATGGAAGAGGCGATTTTTCAAGAAGACCGACCACCCTGATGAGACCCCGAAAATCAGAAAACGGTACATGATTTGTTGATAGCTGAATGGTTATTTTAAATTTTAGAAAACAAGTTTTATTTAAGCTTCACAACATTAAATAGAACAAAAGTATTAAGACAACCTCCTTCAGGACAATTAAAACAAAAATAACTAACTGTTTTACGTCACAAAATGATAAAAAAAACTTTTTTAGTATGAAACAATTATATTTATCACAAACTGTATATACTAAAATAAGCTGAAAAAACAAAATATTTGATCTTATTTATTAACCTTAATTAGAATTCACCTTAAGATCAACCCTTAAATAGATCGCTGAACAGACGGCAATATGCCAGGGTGATAAGCAGGGCGAAGCCTGCAGTATCCATTCACCTCCTATTGTGTCATCTTTGCAGGGCTACTATATATTTGTCCGATAAGGTCTCAGAAAATTTCGAATACAATTTTCTTGAATTTCACAACTCTCTTATAACTAAGAGTATAAAGAAATTAAATTCAAGGCAATTTGATCCTCGTGGGTTTGCCTTTGTCTATTAAAAAAAAAAAAAAAAAAAAAAAATAGCGCTTTGTTCGAAATTCTTTGATCGGCGGAAAGTTAAACGTTCTGACAAACTATAAATCAATTGACAAATAAAATATATTTATAAATAACATTTTTCAAAATGCAAAACAGCAATGGTAGCTCAAAGTTAGCATCAAGGCTAGGTGTTCAAAATCGTTTAGGACCAAGGTTGTAAGGGGGAAGAAAATCGAAAAGGGGACCAGGTGAATCCAGAAGGTAAGAAAAACCAGGACAAAAGCATTAAACACACAATCGCCCTTTCTTCCCGACTAAAAGGTAATTCAAGGCGTCGTTGTCTTTTTAAAACAATGAGATAATTTTAAATAATCCATTTTTCAACACAAAGGTTTAATATACTGGAATGCAAAGATACGTTTTTTCAGCTTTTATTCTGAACGGTTAAGGTTTCCACTCGATTTTTTTCTTTTATTGACTTTTCCATCTGTAAAATAATTACAACAGTAAAAATACTTAAAAAAAAAAAAAAAAAAAAAAAAAAACAGTCGTGAACCTACTATGGACTATGGAAGAAATAAATAATGACTTCACCGTATCATTTTTCTTCTCCTCTACGCAGGGCATCAGGTGACCATGTATTTTTTCTCGATTTTGGTCTCAGATGTTTGTCGAGTAGAATGTGAAATCTGTTTAGGTCTTTTAGTTTTAGACGCGTATGCTGATTTCACGTCAAGCCCGTGTATAGATGGGACCGAAGGTCGGATTTTGAGATAGGAACATTGCTGCATTAGATTTTGAGAGATTTGCTTTGCAGTGTAAATATGCATTTGCTTTCATTTACCTTATATATCCGTTGTCTAAACCAGATAGCTATCCACGGGATATGCATTCGCAAAAAAAAAAAAAAAAATTATTAGCGTGAATGGGCAGCTTTGAATATCATCCGAAGCCAATGTAGATCGGGACTAGTACTGTTATATCATCGCCAATGGATGCACGGACTACGTAGGTGTAGTACATGCAAGAAGTACTTGCAGAAAATTCGTAGAATTTTATTATTTTAAATTTTGGTTTTTATCATTATCTGATGCTTGTTTCTGTTCGATCATCCTGATTGATTAAAATAGCCACCGTATTTCGCCATCTTCCCTATATTGTATAAACTGTCTTTTCTTTTTACCCGAACATGTTTTGTTCATTTTTTACCGTTTATTTTGCAGCATTACAAGTCTTTAATATATTAAAATTTTTATGGTAAATTTAATAATTCTGCTCTAGACTACAAGGTAATTTTTCTCCGCGGGAGAAAAATCTACAGTCGTTCGAAAGAGTTAGTTAACCCCCAGGATGGAGCCGTTCGGAACAGAGGGGTATTATTTAGAACTAGAGCGAAACGGGAACGAATTGGCCTTCTGATATTATTAGGTTGTGCGGAAATTGTTTTCATTTCATTCCCGTGTGAAAAATAATTTTCCTTTTCCAGTTTGTTTTATCTGTTATTGTTCTATGTTAACTTTAATTCCACCATACTAATCATTTATGCTGTTTGTTTATAAAGTGACGCTCCCACTGTTTTTGGAGAAGTGTGTAATTATTAAAGACAACTTTTGTCTGTTAAGAAGTAAACTAATATAAAAAAAAAATTCCATATTTTATATTGAAGAATTAAAATGTTTAAGAGCATAACAATTCTTCAACGTTCAAGCTTCACCGATTAAAAAGCCAATAAAATCTCATCAGTAGATTTTCAAATTAAATGTATAATTTCGTCTAAATAATACTGAAACATAGATTTATGCTTACTTATGGAACAAACGTACCAGTATAAAATAAATATTTATAGTTACAGTTAAATTGTATAAATAGTTTTCTGAAAACTTGTCATTTTGAACTTTCTTATTTTACCCAGCCAACCATTAATTGTGGTGGGCGAGGAGTCCAAACCACTTCACCATATTTTTTTTTAAATTAAAAAAAAAAAAAAATGCCTGGATTTGAACCAGAACACATAACATGGAGAATAGGGGACGCCCTAACCACTGGGCCAAAACTTCGGAAAGTAAGCCGGGAATAAAAGAAAATAATTTGTTTCATAAAACAATAAATAGGTAAATAATAATGATGACGATAATAATACTAACCACCTACTAAATTTTAAATATATTTTAATTAATAAAAAAGTAATTTTTGTTTATAAAAGTGGTTGTTTAACGGCAAAAAGGGATGAAGTTTAAGGCAGAAAATCTATATTTTACCAATTAAACGCCTTTTTTAACGAAGCAGACTAAAAAGGTAACGTTGACTTTTTTATTATAAAAATTGAGAATAAAATTGGGGTTGAGACTTCTATAGAGGCGCTACGAGCTATTTCCTGGAATTATTGGAAATTTAATCAGCGAATCCATCTGGAAGTATTTTAATTTTACTATCGCGATGAGTTTTTATAAGGCAATAATTGGACATATCCATTTTTTCGTTGTTTAGGTTTGAATATTTCACTTGAAAAAGTGCTCTGTGAACCGGAAAGAGCAGTCCGATGGAGCGAAGTCTGGAATACTCGATGAGGAGAGAGTATAGAGCATGTTTGTTCATTTTTTCAGGTGCCTTAAGAGGAATTGAGTGGCTGCCATAGACTGGAGACCAAAATTGGATGCTTTGGGGCTAAATCAACATGACCTTACCACCTCAAGTGAACCACTCCACCATACACGATCATTTTGAAAAACCTATCATCGGGATTTGAAATTTCATTTTCCCACAAGGTCAGACTTGTTGAAAACTATCACAACAAGCTATTCCCAAAATATCGATGCCAAGAGATTGTGTAACTATCTTCTTAATAAGCAGTATCACCGTTAAGAACCAATTAAAAATTAAAAACACCGCCAAAACAACATAAATTTGACAACACGACCTCTATAGCAAAACTGAGAAGAGAAAAAATAGATTTGTCAAAAGGTGTAGTGCTTAATGGCCTATCCAATCGAGCTCTTGTCGGCCCAGAAAACTGCCGAAGAATACTTCAGCATTAGTTTTGAACATTTCAAATATAAAGACTTTTTTTCAGTTTTTTTAATCAACCCTAGGGGTGAAGGTGTTAATGAAAAAAGCACATTTGTAATTATGTTGGTAAAAGTCCCGGGTTCGAATCCAGCGACCCTGCATTCCATGCACCTTACAGTGATGAACACCTGATTAGAGAATTATTTCGGAACCTTTCTAATATGGAAAATGATCTTCTTGACAAAGTTTCATTGTTTGAGAACATTGAAAACCCGTTGGTCTGATGATATATAGTATCAGCGGCTATAATTGTTGCCATCCCAGGGTTAGGGATGTAGGTATAGATTCTGACAACTAGGACCGGAAAAGCCTGAAGGAAGATCCTACACTAACAAGCCGCTGGCAAGGCAATGGAACAACCTGAAGCTGGCCATTGAGTTATAAAAGAGTACTGGAGCATAGTAGGATCTACTCAGACCGAAGTGCAGAAGGCCTTATGGCCACTTCTTTTATCCATATTCCTATCCATGCCAGCCCAGAAGACAATCTCGGATGAATTCTTCGGCAATATTTAGGACCATTAATAAAAGCTGTTGAAACTAGTTATGGATGACTCATTGATTATTCGAGCAGCCTGCTTATGCAAAAATTGCAAAGGAATATTTCAGCAATATTTCGGAAACGTTCAAATTCACAAAATGATCTTTTCAGCGGTTTTATTGTTTAACAACAGGAAAAACTAGTTTCTTCGATGACTAATTGAGAAATCCACTCACTATCAATAACCACATTTGTTGCCTGTTCTTCAAAAAAGCTTGACGTTAACCCTTCTTTTTTACTCTAAGGTATCGCAAACGCAAATCACATCGGGGTAATTTTTATGCGTTGGTAATCAAGTAAAACTGACATAAAAACACAGAAAGATTAAATTTTGCTACGCAATGAAGATTCTTCTGCTACAAAGACATTAATTAGAGTGTACAAGCCTTCACTGGGCACACATTTACCTTTCTTTATGTGTAACCAAGAACAGAAATTTCCTATTCGAGCGAACGTTTTCAGAAACCATCGATTTTCTACCTTGTTACTTTTATTTCCACCTTTCTCACTCTGAACCTAGTTACTGCAGATTAATTCCAAAATTAAATTACAGAAAATGAGTTTTCTCTTCAGAGACGAATTTTTGGAGTTAGTAAAGCCTGATGAGTAATCCGTGAAAAAACAAAACAAATAACTAGCAACGGTTATCCAGTTAATAAATTCGCATTATTTAAAAAAAATCATGTTGTAGGACTACAAAAATAGCAAATAAACAAACAATCTGTTTTGTACGGTCTGCATGTTTGCAACCTTCAGGCGCTCTGTTGAGTTATGCTTAGAAAAACAAATAGAGCTCAGTTTACATAAAACATTACTAGAAACTAGAAACTCTCCGAACACGCAGTAAATTATATAAACACTTGGAAAAATTAGTCAGTTTAATTATATAATAAATCATATCCGTAATGCATGACATCTTTGTGTATTTTTTTTTCAAAAAGAAAAACTTATTTGTATTAGTCAGAGTGTGTGTTCGTAGAAAGTAGAGATATAAATCCAATCATACATGCTGTAACTTAGAAAAGAACTTCTTTAAAACCTCACTTTTGAGAGAAGTTGAGTTGGTTGAGTTTGCTTTATTTCTGTTGGCAAAAAGCGACAATGCAGCTTCAAATTCTGCATAAAGCTTAGCTGCGTATCTTTAACGCTGTATCGTGTTCAATATAGAGTAATGCCGCGAAGTGAGCGGTTGGAGGAATTCGCGGAGGTGGAGATAATGTTGTGATTACTCGTACGGAAACTGTTCAGCCTCCCAAACGCGAGGCACCAGCTTACATACATGGTTTTGACCCCATCTTTCTTTTTAAGCTGTCTGAATGGTTAAAGCGCTCTTAATGGGGACTCTAGATTTCCCCACATAGGAAGAGATCGTCAGGTTGGGGATATTAGGTTGCTAATGGTGGATAGGTGGGAGTAGGTCTGCCCTTTTTACAACCCGAGAGAAAGGCATATCAATATGATGCTTGATAATGTGTTGAGATAATGCCAGCTTGGTTGGAGACCAAAATCTAAACAAGAGCATTACAGACATAAAACTAATAGGCGAAGGCGAATTGCTGAACCTCCGGCATAAGCCATATCATCTTGCGCAACTGCATCTTGCATAAGCCAACAAGACTGCAATGTGCAGTTACCGGGTAAAGGAAGACGAGATCCATTTTGTCGCAATGTGTCCCATTTTGTCCCATACCGCTTGTCTGCGTTCTGTGACAGAACCGTGACAAAGGACAAATTTAGAAAGTTGCTCAATGGAACAGACTGGCCGCAGTTGGTTAATTACGCAAAAGCGGCCTGGGCGTATCGAAAACTAACACTAAATGAATTCATCTAAATATTTTTTCTGTCTCTCACTCCGTTTTCTGTGTTCGTATTATATTTCTGTTTCTCCAGTCTCAGTTGTTTCATGTTTTCTTTTTCTATATTTTTGGTTCTTTTTATACTATTTTTTTATTTCAACTTAACTTTTATATACGCTTTATTCGATGTATTATTCATATTTTGTTTATTTTTATTTATGTAGTGCGAAATGTGTTAGTAAATGTTTAATTTATTATTTAGTATTTGATTATAAGTATAGTATTGGTTTATCATATTTATTTAGCTTAATGTGTACTTGTAAATTTACTTTTCAGCAAAGTTTGTACATTTATTTAGTAATTATTCAAAACTCCGGCAGTTGATTACCTCGACGAATTTGATTATGTTTTTAATAATCGATAACGTTTCGACACATTAATCTCGTAATAAGAATATATTATTTTAGTGTTTGTTACATTTACAATTTACAAGAAAAATATTTAAATAATAAACGATATTAAACAGTGTGGGTATTTTAGTATTGGGTTGTTATATGTCTAATAATAATATTGTAGTGCCTTTATCGTTGATATGTCTCGACTAATGCCTGTTATGTGTCAAATTACCAAATATTATTAATGCTATTGGGTTGTCCGGAAAATAATGCAGGATTTTGGTATTAAACAAAAAAAAAGAAACTAGTTACTTTAAAGCAATGTTCTTTAATCAAAATAATTTCCCATACTCTCAATACATTTCTCCCAACGTGTTGGTAACTTATTAATTCCGTCTGAGTAGAATTCAGAATTTTTAGAATTGATAAAGTCAATAAATGCATTTTCCAGTTCCGTTTGATTTTTGAATATTATGTGTTGTAAGTAGTGGTCCAGGTGTCTAAAAAAATGGTAGTCAGTAGGCGAGAGGTCCGGAGAGTAGGGTGGGTGAGGCAAAGTTTCATAGCCAAGCTCCAATAATTTTTGTGACGTTACACGTGACACATGTGGTCGAGCGTTGTCATGCAACAAAATGGGCCCTTTCCGATTGACCAAAGAGGGCTTCATTACTGCCAATTTCTGATGCATGGTATTAATTTGGTTACAGTATGATTCAGCATTGATGGTTTCGCCAGGATTTAAGAAGCTGTAGTGTATTAAACCAAATGAAGCCCACCATACCGTAACCATTACCTTTTTTTGATGAGTTGGGGGCTTTGGAAAATGTATTGGAGCTTCTCCTTTGTCGAGCCACTGTCCAGAACGTCTAGTGTTATCGTAGAGAATCCACTTTTCGTC
>CM077104.1:5262899-5282919 GCA_039619505.1 Cimex hemipterus
GAGAGAGAGAGAGAGAGAGAGAGAGAGAGAGAGAGAGAGAGAGAGAGGGAAAGAAAGCTAATAAATTTAATCTACTTCTAATTTATTAAACATTAATTTCTTCGACTAACCTTATTTTTGTAGTCAATGATGTAGTTTGTTTGTAGTGATGATGTTTTATTATGCTTTTATGTTTATTTGATGCATGTAGATTGACTTAAAATTTCAAAAAATAAAAAAATTACCATAGCAGTTATTTTTAATGTCTTTTATTTACAACCTTAAAACCCAAAGACTACTGTTTTATTCTCAGTGCAGTTGATTTATGCCTGGTCGAATAATTCACGTGTTATTGCCATTGTCATTATGCTTAACCTAGAAAAGGAAATGACTTATGGCTTTTTTTGTCACGCCTAGTGTTCTCCGTGATTTCAATTGAGTTTGGGCGGGTTGTGAACTTGGCTGAACTCTTCACCGCTTCCTTCCTTCTCTCGAGGAGGCCCTTTCTCATTTTTCTTATGTAAAAAACCAAAACAACAACAAAAAGGCCTTCCTTTTTCGGTCCGTCGAGAGAACAAAAGTGGATACCGTTCCGGACAGCGATCCACACAAGAGACCTTTGTAATTTTTAATGGAATTATACCATTATTGTTAAATATCATCTTTTCCTTTCCTGCTTCGTTGGCCTTCTTAACTACATGCGTTTCGCATTAAACCCAGCTCGTGTCTTTCTAGGTAATTAAAAACATTTAACTTCCTACTTTTGTTTATGAAAAGCAACATGTAGCTTAATTTTTTATCAGTTTTTTCATTATCAGAGATACGAACATTAAATTTAAACTATGTTTGTAAATCCCAGGCCCTGAAGGTGATCTCAATAAAGATCGAAACGTTGGCACGATAAAGAAAATGTTTTTCTGAAACCTACATCACACCAGACCGCATCTCACGATTTCCGAATAACCAAAATTTAATCTTTATTTATATTTGCCAATTGTTCTGCTGGTTCGATTAATTATTACAGAACAAAGATAAATATAACATTCTGTGGGGGTTATTACAATTTTATGGTTATTGATTATTTTATAGATGGTGAGTACCTTTTTGTTTTAAAATGGAATCTGTATTATTAATTTAACTTTTTGATATTTACATCACGGAATTAATCCTCTGTGTTTTAGATTCTATTTAAAAATCTTAAATTTTATTTGATGTGGTTTCCTATTGTTTACTCTTATTCATTTTCTTCTTAATAAAACAGGCATTTCGTTTCGGTGACACCCTTCACTTGCCATGTACCACGATTAAACTGTGGTAGGCACTGATTTAATTAAAACCCGCCGTCAACTGTTTGAAGCGCAACATTGTTTGATTAGCATACTTTAAACGTCGATTAAACCCATAATTTAACTTACAAGGGCCCCCCAATCAATAAAAGTTCAAATCAGTGTAGAAATTGATAATTAAAGTTCGGGGCGAGGGAAACTAATCAGAGCCTGAGAACCTGTTAATTCACAGGAACCGTCAAAATTTCAAGTTTAAACATTTTCCCATGCATGATTGAATGAAATGTTTATTTAATGGTTCTACTAGTCTGTTATATGTTCAACTATGGGCTTCGAGCTGGTTGTACATGCAGAACGACCTCTGCTTCCGGCCAATCCCTCAGCTTGTTAATAACAAGATGTGCATCAGCAGTACGACATTTGTGCATTAATTCCACCGTTCGTCCGTATAATTATTAAATTAATTATAATAATAGAATAAGAATATAGTTTTTTACCGTCAAATAAATGTTTTTTAAATTTTAATTTTCATAACACTTTAACGAATGGTGATTAGTGACCTATTCAGAAATCGTGATGCGATCTGGTGTGATGTAGGTTTCAGAAAAACATTATCGTGCCAACGTTTCGACCTTTATTAAGATCATCTTCAGGGCCTGGGATTTACAAACATCGTTTAGATTTAACAAAAACAGATAGGATGTGAAAAAAAGTGATTTATACAATATATTTTTCAAAAATTCTTTTAAAATTCAATCAAAGAAGATAATATAAAAAATACTTGTTTGCATTGTATAAATTCACTTTTTCCCACATCCTACATGTTTTTGTTAAATTTAAACAACATGTGTAAACCCTAGACCCTGAAGATGATCTCAATAAAGATCGAAACGTACCACCATGAAGGGGGTTTTTCTGAATCCTACATCACACCAGACAGTATTCCACGATTTCTGAATAATCAATAACACTTATGACAACAATTTATGCCCTGGCTCTCCCCTCCATGATAGAGGCAAGGATAGACGAGTTCAGTCTAGCCTACGCATTGCGAATAGAACGATAGTAGAAAAAAATCCAGCTGATAGCCCATCAAAACAGATCAGTATCGTTTTCCTTTCCTTATTATAAAATTTATTTCTATTGTGAGGCACACACTTTGATTTATAGTTCTGTTATTATCATTATTATTCATTTTATCATTTTATTTAAAGATCAATATTTTCGTTTTTGCCCTTCAGGCCTGAATTTTTCCTTTATATATAATTATTAGTTTGTAACCAAGAATCATCTTCTGTTCACTTATGTTTTATCTTTTTTTTTATATAACGTTTTCATTTTCATAAGAATATTCATTTTCTTCTAAGATATAAACAGAGGTGTCCCTCTATAATTGTGTTATTAATTTATTCCAAGCTGAAATTCCTTTGATTTAGAGACTGATCTCCGGCCTCCAGGGTATAATCACGCCCTAAAAGAAGGAGCAAATCGTTCCTTTAAACTGCCCGGCCATACACTTTAACTTCAAGTTTTCATTTTTTAATTTCAAATTATTCCTGTTTAATCATTTGGATTAACCATTTTTAATTTCAAATTGACCCGTTCTTTAAGGAATGTTTATATTATTAATAATAGAGCCCGAATAAGTTTTCTCCGCCAAATTAATCCTTTTCCCCTTCAAATTAACAATTTTTAATTTCCAATTAACCTTTTTTAATTTCAAAGCAACCCAACTATCAATTAACCCTTTTTAGTTTAAAATTAATACTTTTTAAAAAGAAATTTTTTATTTATTTAATGGCCTCATGAAAATTGCATATCTTGCCAGACTTTCTGTAATTATTGCTTGTTTGTTTTTTGGGAGGAGGGGTATCGTGAAAAAAGGGCTAGAGGGGACGGTGGGAATCGAACCCGCGACCGCGGGGTCTACTAGCCAAGAGTCTCTCACGCTAACCACTCCGCTCCGCTAATAAAGTTTACATCAAACCGGAACATAAAAATTGTTTTTCCATTGAAATCTTTGTCGTTTTGTTTGTAAACTGATATCCGCGATATCGTTAACCCGTCTCTGAGATAATACACATTAACAAACGGTACAGACTCTTATATCCCATCCCTTTTTGACCTTTCAACATTCAACATCAGGGTCGAGACGCAGTTGAATGGCGCAGAATCGTGAATGTTTCGCTCATTTCAAGTAAACAATTGTGTAAGATTCGCCACAACGTTATAAACCAGATTGTTAGATGAATAAGGGCATGTCATGAATTTGGAAATATTTATCTCCTTTATTCATTACCATATACATGCGAGTGGAATCAAATACTGACTTTACGTAGTTTGATTATCTTCTAAATTTAGGACAAAATCGTTTTGCTTTAACCTATAATGTTACACATTGTACACATTGATTATGAGTGACGTAATTAAATTAAGATTCAAAATTTGCGAGTCGTAAGCAGCGTCAGTGCATACATAATTAACCAAAATAAACTCAAATGAAGAACTTACAGTCCATGCTAAAAGCATATGAGAGGAAATGCCATTTTTTTTAGCATCCGCTTTTAGTACTTCCCAATCCTTTATGTTCAAACCTGCTTTCCTGTTGGAAATTCTCAGCAGTTTGTTTATTGGCTCTTTCCTAGTTTCGAGTCGTACTGCATATGTGGACACTTTGGTTTTCGTTGGGAGGTCGTAAATGTCATAGGCCACATATTTCCTCTCATCCTACAGCTTCTTAATGGTGTCCCTGACAAACGGTGAGTTCCCCGTCCTTATCATGACCATGGATCTTCCTTTGATAAGGCCTGAATTTATAAAATCCACTTCTTGGTCCTCGTCTTCTTCCTCTATCAGTTCGAGGGCACTGTGGCAGATCCGTCAACTCAAGCTATACAGATCAAAGCGGGAGCGGTGCAGGAATCTACATACTAAATTAGGAATCAGCATCTACATCTCTTGTGTGCTGTTGAACCCTTATGTAAATTAAAATTAAGGGAAAATATATTACAATTTTTTCTTACAGTCAGGCTAATCTTAGGTTAAAAAAAAACATTTGTCAGCATCTAGACTGGTGGAAGAAACCAGGTTTTTCCAGGTTTGAGAACAAGTTAATCCTTATTTAGATACCAGCATATAAAGGACACCATGGTGTTGTTATGCTAGGCCCAGATTTGAAATTTTTGAAGGAGCGGACATCACCTAAAACTCCCCGAGATAAAATGGTCCAAAATCTCGGGGTTTGTGAACACATCCAAGAGCGTTAAGCAGGGCACGTGGGCCGACCAAGTCCCGGATGTTTTGGGGATGGGGTACGAGTCTACGCAGGCATTTAACCCCTCGGGCCTTGGTCGCCCACCCATATAATGCCATTTTTTAAGCTACTTGCTTCGGCTTGCCGATTTTTCTGGCCAAATTATTGATAGTTTTAGTGGTTAGAAAAATATTCTATATACCACTCACTATCTGCAATTGGCACGGTAACGATTTTGGTATGTTGGTCTGCCAGACGGATTGGTATTTCACAATCTTCAGTGAAAAATAGTTGTAACCCAATTGTTGTTTTTATTTCTCGAGCATAAAAAAATGATACGAAACCAAAGTAATCGATAACGACCAAATTAATTAGTTAATTAGAGTGCAATAAAATGAACAAATACAATTTTTATTTGAAATACCTTTTTAAGCAAATAAAATCAATTATAATCAAGTATTTTCTTACATTCAAATATGGACACTTCAGTTTCATCTTCTCCTTTGAATAGGGCCAATAAAAAGGAGTTCCACATGGTTGCGTCTTGAGTCCGTTCTTAAATACAAAATACTCTCATGACATCCCTTTTCATTATAACACTACGATTCTCACGTTTGATAACGGCGCCATATTATCATTACAATTCGGACACCATTTCGCCGTCTTCAGTGTTGTCTGTGTGATTTCTGAAGAGTCAAGTCACTTGTATTCGTGAGGGGTGGGGTGCAAGATCGGCGTTTTCATGTTCAAATGGTCGTTAACGATTATTTTTCTATGACTATCCTGTGTTAGCCTGTTAGAAGTTCGTTTCCACTTCGCCAACTCCAGTGTGCGCGTGTCATGCGAAAAATCATTAGTGAATTCGTTTTATTCAATATATGTAAAATGGTAGACCAGTTGTACAGAAATAAAGGTGCTAATAATAAATAGAAAGGAAAGACGAAAGTAAAACGTTTTATTGCCAAGCATTTCGCGCTAATAACAGTTAATTCATTACAGCTTTAAAAGGGTTAGTTAAAGCTTAAAGCTGGGTAGTAGATGAATTCAAGCAGAATGTTACGATTGATATAAATTCCACATAATAATAATAAATCCGACGAAGACTTTGACAAACAACCTCGCATTAAAGAAGAGCAATCTGCTGGTTTTTATCACTAACAAAGCAGGCATATTTCGTTTGTAAAGCTGCAGAACTTATTTGGCTTGTAATACGATTTGCTAGTTTGTTTAACATATACTAAAGTAGATAATTTAAAAGTCTTATAAATGTAAATAGATATATGATTTGTGGTATAAAAATACAAACTTTATTAAATGATTTGCAATGAGACAAGATATGTTAGTAATTTATCATGTTTATGAATGACAGCTCAAAATTTTCTTAAAGGATCTGCAAATTAACTAGTCTCAGATTTTACTTTTAGTATGCATTTACACAATGGGCTACAAGTGATGCACATTCCAAGCGAGGTTGACGGCCGTTTAATTAGAAAAAAGAAAAAGAAAAAAATTCCGGTTTTCTTTAAACAGTAGCTCGGGAATGAAAAAGGAATCGAAATAAAGGATAAAAGGCTGAACTAGAAGGGCTTTTAAGGGAAAAATACGATGAATAAACATTTGCCGGCGTGGTTTTAGGGGCGGTCACCGGGACGAAATATTCAGCCCGTGAGCACACTGACTCGCAGGACAAATGACGACCCGGGGTCCCCACTTCGCTGCAGATTTTCTCAGTTTGCGTGCGAGGAGAATCGATAAAATGGTTACGGCTTTGTAGCTATGAATACGAGATAATCCAAGCCCGTGAAAAATATCTGCCCAAAGGATCGTAAATAAGAATAAGTACGAAGAAAAGGAGAATTTCAATGCGACTTCTTTTTCTATTATCACTGGTTTAACACCAAAAAAAGGTCATGCCATTTTGTCTTTAAATAAGGTCATTTCACTTTTTTTTTCAAAATCAATCTTTCTTTAGTTCAGTAACAAACAGTAAAGGATTATTGTAGGAAAACTACGTTTATTTAAAAATAACGTATTGTTATACTGTAGAAAGATGACCTCTCATCTATGGACAAAAGTGGATGTTAGCTCTTCAAAGATTGTCCTTTCTAATAGAAATGTATGTGAAACGATCCTGTGCTGAGATTGTCACCTATAATATACACATATGTATGTCGGTATGATGGCGTATGAATATGCAAACCACCTTTAGGCTAAAGGAGTGCCATCATAATACCATGAAAAGGAATGGTAGCAAATCTCAATTTTGATGTACCATTTCAAAGCACTCCGGAAATCAGCAATACGTGTAAGAATACCAAATACAGCAATCGTATACTACAGACACACGAATCAATAATTAATACAGGTACAATAGTCTGTATACAAGCATTAGGCAAGTAAGCGAGGTATGTAAGTTTTGCTACAAAGAAGTCGAGGAGTGCATAACTCATTACAAAGCGAAAATGTGGGGTGGACGGTAACTTACTTAGCCTTCAAACGCCGAAATAAAGATTCAACAATCCCTAGAGCACCAACACAACCAAACCGACAATCAAGCCGTTTTAGCCCCTACGCACTTTGAGATCCCCGAATACCCTTTATATCGAGGATCAACATTTCACTAAAGGTCGTAGCTAAAGAGTCCTTACGATTATGCAATTTTGTCTTCTTAGTCGAATTGTGTCCAAGGAAGCAATCAAAGAATACCGAATGCCTGAGTAAGATAGTCTTGCCTTACACTGTACATCAACAAGAAGGAATTAACGACTTCCACTTGTCAGGTACTTAGGACTTGGAATACCTAGTTAGAAGGCAGACATGCAATCCCCGGTTATGGTTTAAGAAACAACTTGGCCTCCTCAAGACTGCGAGCAATGGCTTGTTTCTAATAGCATGTGTCCTCTGGAAACAACGCATAATAAAGTGTAGAAAAACATATATTACGAATAATCTGTAATACGTGCAGGCCAATTATATTTTCGGGATTGAACTGTAAAAACCACAATTTTTAAGTGCATTTTAATTTTAAGGTTGTTACAATAAATCATTGGAGAATAATTTAAATGTAATTTTCATATTTGAACTTCTCTTGATAAGTTGTGTAGGAGATAAATATCACCGTAACTTTATTGGAGAGTTTAGTTACATTTGTATGTAGAAAAATATTTATAAAATATGACCGTTCCTCTAACCAATTGGCAACAGATGGATGAAAATTATATCCCTTGAGCGTAAATACAAATAGAAATTTGTCCGTCTAAAAAAAGGATGTTTATTACAAGAATTGATGTATAGGAACAATAAGTCTGTCAAGGGGTGCTACGGAATGGAGATTTTCTGACAAAGGATAAACTTGTAACAAGCCCGTTCGCCCCAGATCGGGGTGAGGATTATAGTCATTTTAAACAGAAAATCCCCCCTTTCAGCCTTATTTCCATTTAATTGCCTTTGTTAAAATCTTCGTGGAAAGCTGATATTTCAGTTTTATTGTGTTGGTGATATGTGACACATGTACATATCAAGTCTGTTCAAGCAACCGTAACCGTTTGTCGTTGGGATTTATTGAGAATAAATCCTGTGTGGTACGCCAGCATCCTACGTCATACAATACCTTCAGCCAATGTCTTTGACCGAAAATCGATCGTTACCGGCTATTTTGGCCTGCTTATCATCGCTGTGCTAGTTAATAGTAAGAAGCGTTTCAGCTTTTTGCCTTAACCAGTGTTGGATGTGATTTCTGTAAGTCAAGTCACTTTTATAAGATACCGAGGGGTAGAGTGCATATGTGGACATTTTCCTGACCAAAAGATCCTATCAATGTTCCCTCTTTCCCCGACAACACACTCCCACAACCGGAAATTATGGATTCGTGTTTGGAGGATCAAGGCCAACAAAAAAAATCCGCATATATTAAACAATGTAGTTGTGTTTTTAGCCTATCTGTCTTGTATTTTAGTATTACCATTTTCTGACGGTGGATTAAAAGTTGATGACGAATTTTACAGTATTGAGTTTTAGTTTTAGTCAGTTAAGCCTAGGTAATTTATAGTGTTATTGCTTTTTATTAGTGGCGTTAATTATGATTTTTGGTATGGGTTCTGTCAATGTGTAGTTGATGTTTTTGTTGTTGATGACGTCGAGTATTACAAAGGATGTCAGGATTATAAAGAGGACATCAGCACCGAAAATGGTATTATTTACACAAGGAGCGATAAATCTTTCATATCACGTTTATTAGGTCGTATTATGAGGGAAATTTGAAATAAATTGTTCGGAACCAATAAATAACAGTTTATACTATAAAGACACACGACAGTGCTGAAATGGCAAATATTTAAAAAGGTGCAAAGGAAATAGGCAAAATTATACCGAATCTAATTTATAATGGTACTATTTTCAATCAATGAGCAAATCTCGTCATCGTTTATCTGTGAAATTGTTTGATTTTTTCATAATTTGCCATAGGTACGTATTGAGGTAAACACGCTCATTAGATCTACTACCAAATATTTATCTAATTTTATGTGTCCACAACTGTACAATTCGTTGAATAATAGTTAAAAAAAACTTCGAATTCTTCTGTCTATGTTTATTTCCACGACCTGTATTGTAATTGTTCTAGTTGCATAAGAAAAATTCACCGTTTGGAATTATTCCAGTCTCGTTCCTCTCTAATAAAAAGCCGTTGTGTCGGGAATATCTTGGTACAAATTATTTAAGTTTGCCTACACTAAGCCTGAAAGGACTTTCGTTTCAATTTGGAATTAAGTCGAATGAGATTCAGAATGATTAAAATTCTCTGAAAGACGCGGGAGGAGAACCTTTCAACCATGGCCTCGATCAATGAAAAGTAAATAGACCGAAAATTTAATTAGCCTTGAGCATTTAAGTAGCATTTTAAAAATTTATCTAAAAGGTTTCCTCCCTTAGTGTTCGGGTGAGGGCTTTATGAAAACGTTTAAATTCACCGTAAATTTTAAATATTATCTCGATACCATTGATGTTCTGTGCTGAACATAGTTTTTTTTGTTTTAACAAAAATTTAGATTAGTTTTGAATTTGAACGTAGGTTCAATTGAAAGCTCAGGGGGAAGCAGTTATTAAACGTGAATTTGCCCTTGACAATAAGTTATAAATCGTTAGATCTCTCTCTTAGCACACCACGTTTGTAAATATTCAATCAAAATGGAGTATTATAAAATATAATATTAACATAATAATGTAACTTTTTAAATTTACTTTTTATTATACAGCTAAACCAATAGTTATAAAATTACGAAACGCTGCAAAAATGTGTCGTATAAAATCCTAATTTTTTAACATTTTATCAATCCTGCATCTGTTGAATTGTATTTTCGTGAAAAAAAAAAAAATCTGGCCGAAAAGGTTTTTCTGTTTATTGGACATAAGCTTCGCCGGATTTGGGACAAGGATAACGCGTTTAACAACAAAAATGTCGCCAGTGTCAAAGGAAGTCGCTTTCATTGTTAGATTTGTCATGTTTCAAATGCAAAGGGCGATTTTTAAAAGTTGACACAACAGACAAAAGATTAAGCCGTTAAAAAAGCCATTTACAATATTTAATTACCCTGGTATATCACTTTATTATTTTATCGTACTATCTATTATTTGTTACATTTTTGAGAACCTTGCCAGTAAAGACAGGTTTTATAATATCAACCAACTATTTTCTGAAAGTTGTTTCTTATAATTATTTGTATGTAGGTGTGCTTTAACACCCCATCCCGGCTTTCTTTATGTTAATGTGTATGCGCATACATTATTAATACCACAATACCTCTCAACATACTAAGGTACTTTAACCAAGTAAAGTTACTCATTAATTCGGCCCATATTTAATTGATTTTACTTTATTTTTTATTCTTTGATTTTCGGTTTTCTTAATTTATTCTATTTTACACAACAATTATTACATTTATGAAGCATGTTTGACCATCAATGAGCGAGAGCGTTAAATGAATTAAAAATGGTAAAAAGTAAAGTGATACAGGATTATTTTCAATTAGCAATGATATGCGACAAAACCTAGAACCTCGAATATCTTGGAATTTGGCAAGAAATTAACCCGGAACCATCAACAGAAAACTTAGGCTATACTTAGTGACTGAAACCAAACATCAGATAAACAGTAGCATGACATGAGCGTCAATAAAAACCTAACCTCATCATAAACGAACTTCACGAATTTAAGCGGTGTACAAAGATTGGCAACTCTTTGGTTCACAGGGGAAGTGACATCGACCCAACCCATCCGCTCCCTTAAAAACATTAAGACACTAAAAACACACCACTGGGAACCTTAATATAATAGGAAAAGCTCATACAGACTCCTGGAGATAGGAACTGATTATGGTGTCAACACCCAAAACAATTTAACAGACTACAAAGTGAGATCTGGAAAAAATCAGACATTATTATATTGTCTCTAGACGCCTCCAAAACCAGTGATGTTAGTAATGGGTTAGGTAAATGTTTAGCAAGTTCAAATATGACAAATCATTATCAACCAAACATATTCATTATGGTTCACCTTGTTCAGGCTGACATATTTGCTATCAAAGCTTGGGTCAAATAAAATCTTAAATGGTTACACTAACATAAAACATGTTACAAACAATCTATCTGATGAAAAGCAGCTCTTTTTAGATATATGCGACACATCTATATAGGCCATGAATGTATTCAAAATACGACCAGACAATATCTTGAGAGTCGGGGCACAAAGGAATTCTGGGTAATGAACAAACCAACAAAATGGCATTAGGGAGATCTGCAAAGTCTACAATTTTAGTCTATCTAAGTTAGTGTTCACGCAAAACAAAAGGAGAAATGGACGAAATCCATAAACGCCAGATATAGTAAACCAACCGTTAAAGGACACTCACCAAAATAGGGAATTGCACTGCTACAGTTAGACAGAGTAAAGGCCGGAGGATGATATGGCTCTAAACCGATAATTTCCGAAAACACTAATATAACATGGGTATATTCTACAAAGACCTCATTTTTACATTATGCTATAAGGAAGAAGAAACTGCCAAGCTTCTCTTCTTCGAATGCTAATTAACCGCTCCATAAAGGCATAACCTTGGGACGAAATCTCCCCCATAAAAAAGGATGTAATGGCAGTTAATGGATCTACTACTTTCTAATAAAAGTCCGCTAATAATGTTTTCAATTTTTGTGTTGTTAAAATAGGCATTTTATTTATTAATTCTGACTTGAAAAGTAATATGATACCATGTTAATTAACAGGAAACCTGATATATCGTACTACACATAGATGGCCTTACGCAACATTTTAATGATTGTATCACATATCAGTCAACAAAATGTTATTACAAAATTAAGCAATAGAGAGATTATTAATAGATAAAAATAAACAAAACTTTATTTGTTATTTTTTAGGTTGGGCTTTTTTTTGTAGATAAAGTAAGTTTTGGTGGCTGGAATTTATTTTTGAAGTAATTGTACAATTATTATTTTTCGTAGCTTTAAAAAATAAACGATAAGTAATTAAAAGTGGGGAGATTTTGTGCTTGTGAAGTTTCCCACAAGCATTCCTGAGAATACTGTTTAACATAATAGTACATTTTAAACGTTTATGCTCAATTTTAAATTAAATTTAACTTTAGTATTGATTCATCAGTGTGTTATTCTTAGAACGTGAAACAAGTGAGCCAGGCTGAGTGGTGAACGCAATTGGCTCGGTGATCCAAACGCAACGTATAAACAACAAAGCCGGGCGTGTTTTTATTCCAGAAGCGGCTGGAAGTAATTATTCCCTTAGGGCGGACTTTATCGTCCGGAACCCGTTTAAAATGGTACAACTGAAAAGCAATTATATCTAGCAAAAAATCGGATAATAGAAAATACGAAGATACTCAATTATGATTCCTTTCAATAAAAACAGAGAGGTAATAAGAAAATACTAGTACTTCAACTTATCCAAAGATTTTTATTGTAATACAAATATTCTCAACTATCCAAGGATAAAAGAGCCAACCCTATTATTAAACTTGCTGAACAACCTATTCCTCCCGGACAAATGTCTGCTACCCAGTATTAAACTTGAAACCTTTCCTCAACTTATATATCCTAAGACCTTATCTGTCCGATCTTAAGATCTTTCCTCTTTTTCTATGACGTAGTTGGAGTATTGCAAGGAAGAATCCTAGATCCTCCCTATGTTATCTTGACATATTCCTTGCTACGAATCGTAGACGACACATTTATCCTTTCCGCAGTTGCCTGCCTCCAATCCTAAACCTTACCCTCCGCCGTACATTTCCAACAATCTACTTCAATAGCATACCTGTACCAACTGAACTGTAGACATATTGAATTATCTAGGCTGGTTTCTCGATCAAAGACTGCCATGGAGCCCCTATACGACAATAGTTTGAAAAGAATGGGATTTTAATAAACGATACAAACTTTTTATACGTCACTAGCAGGCGTTCTAAACTTTTAGCAACGAACTAATATTAAAACAGTGTATCAAACCACCTAGACCTTAGATTAACCAAACCCTATTTTGAAAAGAATTCAATTACTGAAGTCCAAATTTCTCTTAAGATAACCAATGCTTCCGCACCCCCGTGATATGCAAGACCTAAAATCATGCCAGTTGACGTACTGGCCGCGTCAACGTCAATCATCAACTTGCTCTGCAGCCGGTTTTTATTGCGCACAGCTGAAGTTCACTCAATGCGAAAGCTGCGAGTCAACTCTGCAGTGACACCCCCTATCAATGTCCGATCTTGCGTCCACCGTCGGCCCCCAATAAAAAATATATTCCTTTATTAAAAAATGAATTTGTCATAGCAAAATCGGTTTTCATTATTATTATTATTTATATTATTAGTAAATACCATTTTCTTGATATATTATACATTTCGATAATTTTGAATGTAAAACCCTTTCGAACAAATATCATAAAAAGCAACAGTATCTCTTAAGGGAAGATATCTCCCAGAGCATAATAAACAACTTTTCTAACTTTATTTTTTAATATCTAAGGATAAAAGGGAACTTATAAAGCACAAAATAAACTAGAAAATCCCATAAGACACGCGTTTTTTGCTTTTTAAACATTTTGATTATCAAAGAAGAAGATTAAGTACGTATTAGTGAAGAATATAACCGCCAACTCTGTATATTAAACCGACGAATCAAACAAGTTTTAACTTAGGCGTTGAAAAGAAATTTCTCAATTTTGTAAAGATGGTGATAAAATTTTGTGGAGGTTAATGTGAGACAGGGAAGATCTTGATGATGGGACCCTTGGGAAATCCAGCCGTCCCTGCTTTATTAACCAGCCCATGGACGGAAGAATTATTTCCCCGATTTTTTTTTTTTTTTTTTTTTTTTTTTAAGGAATTGAATCCTAAGCCATTTTGGTAAAAAGGGAATAGTATTAATAAAAATCAATCAAAATCATGAGCCAAAAGGGTATTTACTGTGAGCTGAAAAGCTTTTTCTAAGACTAGCAGAGTGACAACATTCATGAAGATAAAGAGTAAAAAAATACTAAAACACGGAATAGCGAGGAAATAAAATATAAAAATCTTATTTCTAAACAATTTATATTCCTCATATTGTCACATTTCTGTTCATTTTTGCTTTGCCTTGATAACTTCTTGATAGTAGGTCGAATTGGAAAGAGAGCTGTCGCGTGACTTAACTGATTTAAACCTAAGAAGTGGAGTTTCGTTCCGCTTATCCACTTTTCTCGACGCCATCATTCAAAAACTAAAAAAAGATTATTTGCCTGAGGGTTAAGATGTACATTAACATTTATTTCGCACAACAAGAAAATTTAATTTACCACGTTAGCCGCGGATTCTGTAAACTCGGAATTTCCCATGGTAAACTGTTTTTATTGTCAATAAAGCTTCAGGTTGAACGTCTTCGTCAGCCTTTTGCCTTTTTTTGTCTTCTTAAGATCCTGGCAAGACAACAAACACCATTTTCTGCTTGACCTACTATCATTCTTTTGAGAAAAATCTACTGTTTGAATTTTAATGAAAGTTTTATATTTAATATAGCTACAGCTATCTGACAAATTCAAATTGAAGGAAATGTTTACCCTTTCAAATAAAAATAAAAACAGAAATGTTTGAAGAATACAAACCCTGAAACCATTAGAGAGGGTTTATTATTAAGGAACAGAAGGATTATTCAAAGGAACAAATTTTGATCAAGCTAAACCTCAAAATTTCCGCGCCGAGATCCATTCTACAGAAATGTGTGAACAAGAGATACTTAAAACGGGAGTAAAAGGTACACAGACATATTTTCCGACAGCCACGCAGCATTTAAGGCATTAAATACCTCCACTTTCAATTCAGATTTAGGAGTCCCTCGTTACCACCATTATTATACCGACATAATTACAAATCAGCTTTTTTTTTTTCAAAAACACCGGCACCCTGAGGGTTTACATGACCTCTGCTGTAGAAAAACATTTTAGTAATTTTGATGTGAGTGCCGAAAAGTTGTCAAACTAGCAAAAGCAAGGCCAGATAGTTTAGGCCAGGAAAGAAAATTGCCACATCCCAAAGCATGCTAAAGGCGGAACGTAACAAATGGAAAGAGAAAAAATGACCACACACGCAGGATGAATTGACAAGGAAAACGATCAAAGAAGTTCCTCAACATCTCAATCAGAAAAAAATGTACTGCTCTCTGAGCAGGAAACGACGAAGGTAAATGGGCTTCAATTCTCAACATTTTCCAATTACCACTTAAAAACGATTCAACATTGACGCAGAAACCTGCCGTCTCTACCATTAAACAGTATAAATAGGAAACATATCCTAAGCAATTGCAAAGCACTAGCTTAGTATTATATCAGTAATTTGTAAATTAAAATATTTGTAGAATGCAAACACTGAAACCACTATAGAGGTTTTATTAGTAAAACAGACGGATTCAAAGGAACACATTTTGATTGACGATGACGTGAAACCTCCAGGTCCCACACCTGAACATTGTTATGTTTTTTAATGGCAAATAGGAGGGAAAATTCAAAAGGTGGGGTTGAGATGGGAAGTTAGTGTCCGAGTAGATCCAGGTCACGATAGCTCAAGTGGTAGAGCGGCGTATCCAGCCGAAGATCGTGGGTTCGAATCCTTCTCACGCCACTGACGTTTTTCATCTCAACTAAAAAAAACCTTAATTAATTGTCAAGTATTAATTAGTCAAGCGGACCACGAAATTAGTGAACGTATAAATTCACTTTTTTCCACATTCTACACCGTTAAATGTAAACAATGTTTGTAAATCCCCAGAAGATGATCTCAATAAAGTTCGAAACGTTGGCGCGATAAAGAAAATGTTTTTCGCAAACCTATATCATACCAGAACGCATCCGTAGAGCAGCGGCTAGCTGAAGGTCGTCGGTTCGAATCCCGCTCGTGACATTGACTTTTTTCTCTCAAATAAAATCCTTAATTAATTAAAGGATATTAATTGCTCAAGCGTCACGAAAACTACTGATGTTAATTTTTAGTTTAGTCTTCAGGCTAACTATTGTAATTTGTAGGATAAATTATATTATCTACCTTTATATTTATTGCGTTATGTAAATTTTTAAAATAATCATAATTATTACCATTGGCTTGATAGTAATTTTTTAACCTAAAAGCAGTTAAAAATGTATTGTATACAAAAATGTAATAATATTCACTCTTTTCATTAGGATTCCGAGAATAAAGAAACTGATAAACAAATGTCAAATTATAAAATACAATCAACCTTATTATTATTCACCTTAGATCTCCAATATATGAAAAGGTAAACTTTTAATGTATTTTGTTCAATTCTAAAACATCACTGTTTATGCAATGCCCATATTACTGCGGGTTAACAGTAACCTGGTCCCAGGGGTCTGTATTCCGGGAAATAAGGATGTGAACAATTTTGCTAAAGGAGCATCGCAGAAGCAAACGGCAAAACTACTGAACCTAGGCCGTGTTAGGACTAGAATGGGCACTGGAAATTCCTTGGCTGAGGGTCCTACTCCAAAAAATCTTAAAATCCAAGGCCTGAACCTAAAGGACCCCTTAAATTTTGGATTAACTTACCGAAGAAGTCTGGAAATAATTGTACAATAGAACAATTTGTAAAATGAACTTCATTTAACCTCAACCTAAACTTATCCTCTAATGGTGAGAAGACCTATGCAGGCTGAAAATCCTTCTCCTCTTACAAGAAACTGGCTTAAAAACAATGCATACTGATCAATCAAACGCAGAAAATGGGCTGTCGGCCATGGACCTGTTTGGTCGTTTTCAATAATTTTTTTTGCTTCTTAGGGCCGTTTTGCCTTCTTCAATCAACAGATACCAAAACGTGAGGATAGGTTGATCAAACTGCAATTAATTATCCTTTTTCGCCTTCTCACCTTCTTCAATCATAAGACACCAATTCAGTGATGATAGGATGACAAAACTACAATTAATTATAATTAGTGTCTATGAGGGGAAAGTGGAGGGTTACCGATCATTTAGCTGCCCTTGCCCGTGTGATTCGCCTTCCAAAACAGGATAAGGTGACTAAGACATAATTACTTTGTATTTATCATAATCTAATTTATTTTATACATTTTTCATGTTATTTTTTTATCCTCCTTAAAATATTCTATTCGTGTCTGTCCATAATAGTCAATTTATTTTTTGTCTGTACAATTGTAGTAAGAAACAAAGATAATATTCGTTTTCTGCACACAACAAACCTCTGGAAACGAATTTTTGGGAAAACACAAAAATTATCAAATAACACATGAACTAAATACCTCCGATTTTTTTTTTTCGAAAATCACAAAAATATTGATGACTTGGAAACGACTACACTGATTAACAGGAAAATCTACAAGCATAAACTACACGTTATGGCAGCACATTTGGGCTTTATAAATAAATTGAAATATGAACTATAAAATAATTTAGGTTTTGGTTGATTTCATGCTAAGTTCTCTAATTTATCTCGGCATAAAAAAACCACTTTCGTTAGCTATGTCAGGTCTGAAGAAGAAAAACTATATTTTCTAACGGTTGTAATAACTCCATTTTATATAGCGTCTGATTGACCAAATTACATCTTTCAATTATTCAACTTTTGAATCTGAAGTTTTCGTTGAAATGTTAATTAATTGAAAGGTTACAATAACGTTGAATGTAAACAAAATCTAGAGATGAATTTTTAAGTGGAACACCGGATATCGGCGTGATAACATTTCCCCAGCACTAGAACCAAAGCATGTATATTTTTGGATTATAATAAAAATTCTTATTTAAAGGCTCTAACGGGTAATAGGAATTGAATTTTTTTAAAAACAAAAATGTTTTCTGTTTTTACTTTACTGAAAGCATACTTTCAGTTAAACAACTTTTTATATACATAATCTTCTTTTATACGACCAATATTACTTTTCTATCCTAGGCAAAGGAACAGATCACCTGATATGTAATAACCTTGAAATACATATAAAACCAAAGGAGAAATTTTTTTTAAAATTTACGTTAAATATTTTTGTTTTTGGCTCCTAAGGACCATTGAAAAGATCGCTAGGACACGAGTCTAATAATTTTCTACCCAGTACCACCAAAAAAAAAACTTTCCGAAACATCGTTGGATCACCATTGTTAATATTAAAACACAATGATGGCTATCTGGAAGAAAGTTAATAAATCTAGGTATTAAAAAGTGAAAGCATAATAGGCATCATTACAGGTAGAAAAGTCGAGATTTAACTCTCTTGAGCTGTTAATTGGTTTACTAGATAATTGAAAAATACCCCCCAATTTGGCGTGTAAATTCGATTTTCAGTAATATTTTTTTTTTTTTAAATCATCCCTGTATATTTTAATTTTCCTTTACAGTCGTTGAGTTTAATTTTTCCTCCAGTAAAACAAAATATTCCTTGGTCGCAGCTGAAAGAGAGAAAAGGGGTCCGAACCGATAAAATTAGGTTAACCATTAAGAGGATTAACTACCGGAAAATAGGCTCACTCTCTCCCTGCGAGCTTATCATATCGCCATCTTTTCCTTGGGCCGGATCGCCATCTGCTTAATCACAAAGGGCCCGATTTCATTTGAAAGTCATTTACTAATGTCCATTAGGGCTCCAAAGAAGGTGTCAACTCTATTTCTGAAGTCTTTTCATCAGGATTTTCTAGATACGCGTCTTCTTCGCGTGAAGCATCTTTCCTTCCAACTTACTTTGACTTACTGGCACTTAATTAGTGAAGTCTGATTAAAACATTAGTAATTAGAGTTATAATATAAAAAAATGTATAACGGACAAAGTAGGTAGGTGTCGCACCTTCAGGGTTATAAACAGCTTATTAATTAATTTCTGCGAATATGCGAATGCAAGAGCGCGGTCTGTTGCTACACTGATTTTTTAAAGCGGTTGATCAAAGCGGAATATTTCGTTTTTAAAACATTACATACTCCTATCGATCCGTTTAAAGTCAATACGACGCCGTCTGGAACAAGTTCAAAGCGCAAAACACCTCATACATCCCACAAACGCTAAACGTCAGAATTTTTATAATGTGAATGCTTGATTTCTGTATTTGTGTCGCTCATCAATCACCGAAACGATGGAAATTTATAGAGTTTCGCTTTCTAAGGCAGTGTATTAAGGTGGTATTTAAAAGTTAAATTGTGGCCGATAGTTCTCGAAGGATGGCTTACAAATCCTGGCTTACTCCCTGGAGTATTTAAGCGACCTGTTCAACTTTGTTCTACTAAAAACTTGCACTCCATGGAACATCAGCGCCAAAACTCATAAGCAAATTAAACACTAATTATATACATAAAAGAAGGGATAGTTACCAAATTTTAACAACAAAGACAAACAACTACTAACAAGGATTTGTATTATATCAATTTGCTATAATTACCAATAAACGTAACAATATTATTATATTATATTGAGGAAATCAAACGAAACTGAACATAACGTAATACAAATACTCAGTAATAATGTAATAAAAAATAAAATTTTTAATGCACACATTAATATATTTAATGTAAGAGCTGTCTGTAGAATTTTATTCGGTAAAAATAATGTACCGGGCGTTCAAAAATGTTGATTTATTGACAAATATTTATGACTCTGACTATCGAATGTCTGACCGTTGTTTCAATAATCTATCATCACCGAGGCAGTAAACTCAAGGGAGGAGAAGTTCAATTACTGAATGCCATTGAAATTCAATAAATTTGGAATATCCGAGCGAATCAAAGTAACTCATTTAAATTGATCTGCTGAAATGTCAAATTTATTCAATTGACAATCGAGAGCTTGATGTTGTAAAAAGGCAAATTTTACAGAATTTATATTTTTTTTGTTATATATCTAATTTTATGTTTTAAACAAATAATTTATTGTAGGCTAAATTTGTGGATAAATAAATACCATTAACCTCGACGTGTATAATATATATATATATATATATATATATAT
>CM077104.1:5287919-5317678 GCA_039619505.1 Cimex hemipterus
AGAGAGAGAGAGAGAGAGAGAGAGAGAGAGAGAGAGAGAGAGAGAGAGAATGAAATGATGCGATGGTAAGAAAAAATTGGCAGAGATAAAAATGGAAAAAGAGAAAGAATGTGAAGGAGAATGAGCTCGAGAGAGATGTTTAACAATTTTGTGTAACTATTGATCTCTTTACTCGTAGAGAATAGAATAGAAGAGAAGAGAAGGAAAAGAGTGAGGGATAGAGGGCGTGATTTTACGATGGATCAGGTTGGCACAAGGTACACAATATAAACTCAGATTTCTTTCAACGTAGGACTTGTTTTACCCACAACTCCGGTCCATGCGGATATTTCATACCGAGAAGTTTTCCACCGAATCATCGATTCAACCAACCTTAAATCAAACACGGGATGACGAGCGGGACGAATAATCCAATATTTTCGACTTCCGGCCCGATTGTTTGGAACCCCCGAAAAACTTCTGAAAACCCGTCTTCGAACTACGGTCAAATCAATTTGACGAGAAATATATTCGACATTCGACAGGTGGGGAATGAGAAAGGATTACGCTCTTGGAAATAGCTTTGGGGACAGAGGTGCACACCATTTCGGGTAATGGTGGCTTCAAATCCTTGATCCCGATGATTCATCGGCTTGTGATATGAATCGTAGTTCTCAAATGTTATATTTTAATAACGAATAAGGGAAACAAACGTATGTGTGTTTTTTAAAATTATTCGATAATTCTTCTTAATTCTCCTATAACTTGTTGGGGTTTTAATTATTAAGAGCTAATTATTTATTGTCTCGAATGCCTAGCTTTAATGTTTAACATATATTTTACACGTCGTTTTGTCGTCACCTGGCGTTTTCAGCCTTTTATGATCTTTGTATCAGATTAATAAATTTTGAAAGTTAAACTTGAATATTATAAAATCGCAAGGTTTTACTAATAGTATGGAAAAAATGAAATCGCTTCAAGGGATCCGTGAGAAAACCAGATATAATAAATATGAGACACGTGTAACCATAAAATGCAAGACTAGACGGACCTGAGATTATGCATACACGTCTTTCTTATACGATCAGAAGGAAATCTTAATAATTATTTATCAATTAGTTGTGCGGCATCTCGAGCACGCTTAGTTTAAAAAAATACATATATAAATTTAACAGCAAATAGTTTTTAAGAAGACACCAGGAAGAAACTACTAAGCACTAATAAAATAATAAAAATCGCACTGGAATGTAGACAAGAGTCGTTTTTAACGTCACTATGAAAAATTATAAAATCGTGTTGATTGATCGTGTCCCTTGAATCCCAGATATCGAAAACGACTGGAGACTTACTATAATCATGAAAAGATTTTAATCAAAATTATACCCAATCTTTTAAAATAATTTTTTTCCATAATATTTTACTTTATAATCATTAGAAGGTAGCTCATGACATGTCCGTACATTAGAGTAAGCACAAGTGTATAAGAACAAAGAATAGCCAACTAATTGGAAAGAGGAAAACACTCAACGGTTGTAAATTTCATGGCAGTTTGGGATCTCACGAAGGCCCTGCAAGACACTGGGGATAGCAATAAAATTACCCTTGCTTAGCTTCCAGTTAATATACTAAATTTCAAAAAACGAACAGCCTATATCGTGTGTACAGAATGTGAAAAATTGCAAAAAAAAGGACCACGAATGGAACTAACAACGAACTACTAAACCTAGTACGTGTTTCAGCTATAATGGTAGTAGGACTGCTGTCTGAACACTGAAGACATTGTATAGATTCATTGCAGCGGAAACAACGATGTACGTTAAGACGAAAAAGAAGAAAAGGCTAAACTTGTCCTCTATTTATACCAAAGCTGAGGCTATCAGACTGACATTCCTCCTGCTGGGAGATAAAACCTAATACCTAAAAATCCATAGAACCCCTTAATAGGTTAAAGTCGGGTGTCATTACGTATCAACAATCAATAATCCAATCCATCCAAAATCAATCATCCAAGATCGGGATGGTAAGCGGTAAATCATAGATTCCTTCTGCTCGGCAATAAAAGCCAATACCTAAACCCCTTAACTTAAAGTAGGACCCCTTAACATTCTGATAGTGTATACCTTAAAACGAAAGCTCTTGACATTAATTAACATAGAACAATAGACAAATATTGGACGTAGTAGCAATATTCTGAAGGCACCACCTCCTTTTGACCTCAACGTTAACTTTTTAAACGTAAGTTCAATTTTTTTAAAATCGCTGAATTCCCAGAGTACGATTTTTCCGTGTAATAATTTACTTTACTAGAAAAGGCTGGCTTGGATACTTTAAAAAACAATTAATTATACTTTTTATCCAATGTCTTGGTAGAGATGAGAAAGGTAGTGTCACAAGCGGAATTGAACCCATGACTTTCGGCTCAACATGCTGCTCTGTGATGTCTAATCACTTAAGCTATCTTGACGTCGGACGTATCTCAACAAATTTGTTTACGATCATTTGGGTCTTCCTTTCCGTTTTGGGCTCTCAGAAGCGTTTTTTTAATCTTCACACAAAACAATCGGTTAATAGATTCACCAGACTACCGTATGTCGGGCGTTGTAATGGGGTCTTTACTGTTCATTTCTGTTTTCTATCCCTGATGTTTTGACTTTTCGGAGGTTTTGCTTTCTCTTCTTCCTCACTCATCAGATTACCAGACACCAATTCAATGAGTGTAAAATGACCAAATTATAATTAACTATCTTTAGGGTTTGTGGGAAGATGGACATGTCTCTTAGAGGACCTTCTGCAGTCTTAAGCCACCAAGACAGTGAAAATAAATCGACCAAGTTAAAATTAATTATCTGTAAGTTATGGGCTTGGTCGTTTTCTAACATTATCGTCCAATCCTGGCGGTTTTGATTTCAATTTGGTGGATTTTGTGATGATGATATAAGTCAAGAGTTCTTTACCTAATTGAGACCTTAATTTAAGGACGGCTCCGAGCAGCTGGTTCGTTAAGAAGTGATGAGTGTTGAATACAGGAAGGGCTAACGCATGATTAATCTCACAGATAAACCATTGAAGACGATAAAATATCAGGCAAAATCTGGCAAACTCAAGAGTTGAGTTTAAAAAAAAGCCGCGTTCAATTAGGGTTTAAAAATTGAAACCGCACAACACGCGTCGGTCGTAAATTCTGCCTAGCCCTCACTCCCCTGTTTCTTTCACGATAACTTCGGTGATTTCAAGTCCGTACTGGCTTAATAAAGCTTAAAACGAACAGAGTGCGACAGCCGACGTTTTACGACTCGGCGGTAAAGCGTTTTACTGCTCTTGAAAAGACAGGATGGAAATAGATCGGCGATGTCGAAATTTCGCCCTTCGGGTTTTTTTGTTCAAAGCAAAGGGCCATAGGGAAGGAAGCAATAGTGGATGCGGTTTAAAATATCCTCTGTTCAATTTCCTCCAGGAATTCATTATTATTGATTTCTTTCTCTTATTCTCAATTTGAGGAAATATCTCTTTAAAATTTCCAATTGCCTCTCATCATCATATGGGTCTCAAATCGAATACTAGCGTTTTATTGTATTAATATTAATACCCTTCTCACAACGGAAGCAATTACAATGGCGGAAACACTATGCCAAGTACAATTAAGCTCTCTGTCCTACGCGATCTTCGGCGAATTAATATAATTACTTGAGTTTTTCATGAAGCCACTAAAAGCTAAATAAATTTACGCCCGTTTCTCACCGCAAAATACGCCAGGTGGTCGAGTCGGTAATATCGTCTGTAAAAGAATCCTGAGAGATCTGTACATGGCAGTTTAACGATCTGCGAGATTGGAAAAGGAGGAAATTCCACTTCAATTGGACAACTCTTCAACAACGATTAGACATCACGATCGAGGATATATCAAACGGCAATCGAACATTAAAATCAAGTTAATTAAATTAAATCTGTAATATATTGCTTGTATTATTTATGTATATCATCTACAAAAAAAATACGTACAAACAATATATATCTTCCAGATTTGAATTCTGTGGGATTCAAGAATTGACCTCAAGGATAAAACGGCCCCTTTTAATGTCCCATCTTCAAAAAGCCTCCCCTTTCTCTCGATAAACAAAGAACCCGATAAAATCACCCTTTTATTGCTTCATCCTTAGCCTTTTACAAACTCAACCACCTTTATTGAAAGAAAAAATATATACTCAAAGACAAAAAAAAAAAAAGAGGGCCACTGTTATTTTGACGTTTTTCAAAGCATACTGTTAACCTTTATATTAAATAAGAAATACTTATTGCAATGTAAACCAAATTGAACGAAATCACAAATTTTGAGTTTAGACGAAAAATATTTAATTATGATGGTTGGAAAGGAATTGACCGTAACAACGGAAAATCATTTAGTACTAGATTAAAATTTAGCTAACAATTTATTCTGTGATTTTTCAGTGTTTTGGTAAATTTTATTTCAAAAAATAATAATTATACGATTTCAAGAAACACTTATGAATTTCTGATTTCATTTGATTTACATTAAAATAAATATTCTGTAGTGTATAGCGATAAAAATTCGTGTGAATAGATTTAAATCAACAACAAAATACGAGTAACCGTTTTTATTTTTATTTATATTAAAAATATTTTTTAATTAACAGAAAGCTTTGTCTAATTTTCTTTCCTTTCTGTTTCAGGCACGATCACAGTCAGTTCGGAACTTAAAGTGAGTTTGATTTTTTATTTAACTGTTACACATGTATAAAATAATTTAAATGTTATGTTTAATTTAATATTTGCTTTTATTCACTTTTTTTCGAGGTCCACCAATTAATACCAATCAATTAATTAAGGTTTTTCAGTTGAGATAAAAAAGTGAGTGTCACGAGCGGGATCCGACCCACGCACTTCGGCTTGATACGCCGCTACTTTACCATCGTGACTTCCATCCTCTCGGGCACTAACTTCCCATCTCGACCCCACCTTTTGAATTTTCCATCCTTTTTTGCCATTTTTCAAATTTCTTGTAAACTATTTGATTCTCGGCGACAAATGAATTCTCCAAGGAGAGCTTTACTGAAGAGCACTTCATTTTAATTCATTAAATTAACTTTTTTTCGTGGTCCGATTGACCAATTAAAATCATTCAATTAATTACGGTTTTTAAGTTGAGATTAAAATGATAGTTTGCTTTTATTGTTTTGCCTATCACGATAAAACCGGCTTACTAAATTCAATCTTAACATTTTTTTTAAATTTTATTGATGGCTCTATGTTATTTCTGTCGAAGCCCACTTAACTTTAGTCCAACATCACATAATTTAATAATCTTCGTAGTGGTATTCAAAAATTAATTAATTTTACAAACAGCTTTTAATAATGTAATTTTAAAAAATTTATGAGCTATGATATTCCTTGTACTCCTTTCCAAATGTTCATTTTTCTCTTCTTCTGTATGAATGTCATAAGTTCGTATGATTAGGATAATTATTTTTTCATACGAAGAAAAAGAAACAGCGAATATGTTCTCTGTTTATATGAAGGGCATGTTACACAGAGAACCCACGAGAACTTTTGCATCAGGTAAAATGCCTTAAACCTATCCTAAACCTCTAGACTTTATGATTGCAAATAGACATATTGGTCGTGGTAGTAATATCGTGAAAGGACGGCATCCTTTTAACCTCAACCTTAACCTTTTATCCTATGTTCAACGTTTAAACAAAACGCTGTATTCCCAGTTTACGATTTTTTAATATTATTTACACCAGGCTTGGATATCTTAAAAAACAATTAATTATACTTTTTATCTAAAATATTGGTTGAGATGAAGTAATTATCAGTAACGCATGACTTTCCGCTCATTACGCTGTTGCTCTACCATTTGACCTATCGTGACTTACTCGGACACCTTTCTCATCTCAATCAATTTATTTACCTTGTGTACGACCGTTTGTGTCTTCATATCCTAGCTGTTTTGGGCTCTCAGTTATTTATTCTTCAGTCACAAAAACAGTGAAGATAGGTGACCAAACTACTTATTCTACTTGTCGGGCGATGGAGCTGTAATGGTCGTTGATCATTTTAGTCTCCCTATCCTTGCTGTTTTTTCTTTTCGGTGGGCTTTCTGTTCTTATATTCTTTGTACTCCTCTTCAAACATTTTATAGTTTTTTTTTTGTCTTTTCTCTGAGATTGCCATAAGTTCGTACGATTATAATTACTTTTCTGTAAAGCCGGCCATTTTTTATCGCAAAGCAAACTGCATTTCGATAAGTGTTCGTAGAATTAAGTATCAAGTATCCAATGACCCATCAAATTAAAATTGCATGAAGATCTAGATTAGAATGAAGCAATATTGATTAAATTAAGCTATAATAGATAAACTAGCTAATTATTGCCCTAAACAAACAAGGCCTTTAAAAAAATGTAATTTGCCTAAGTGAGAATCGGCTCCAATTTTTCACGCAACAAGCGAATGAACCCTGGCGTTACGCAAGGCAGTATCGTAGGGCCATTTCACAATGAACACTGTTGATATAGCCACACGTTCTAACAATGAATCAACTAAACTATGTCGAACACTTCCTAATCACATATTCCTACCCAGCCCCAGAATCGGAAACTATCCAAGAACAACTAAATTTGTTTACAGTGTGGTGACGGATCAGATGTCATACCAGCCCACTAGGCACATCATCCAAGGTACTCCCTCTATCCAAGTCAAACAAGTCCGATAATTTGAGCTTTACTAGACATCAGACTTATGAACCCACTAGCCAGACAAAAAAAGACAAGGGCTCATAAAAGGTACACCTTAGTGGCTTACTTGGTCTTCGAATTCGAGAGTGAAGTTGGCCAAATTCCTCAACATCTAAGTTATCCAATCCTTTCAATCCAAAGCGCGCCGCATCCTCAACGCTTCTACTTCATCACTCTAACGAAACACAGAAACTTTTTAATCCCATTCGTGGAGGATCTGATCCGAACAGATATCGACCAGGTTTATTCCGAACTATTCCTCCAACTTAATCGATTTCCTCAATATCACAGATCGCCTTCTGACTCTGTCCTACCGCTAATAAAAATAACGGAGAATTCCAACAGTGCCAGTAGGTTTTGCATGACTGTATGTACATGTAATAATTGCGAAATTCATCATTTATACAAATAGCAATAAATGAATATAAACAACAACTCCCGCTTGGGTAATGATATAAATAGTTTTAAGGAGACATAATTTGTGATAGAATGAAATTAGTCTTCTAGGGTCAAGAGGGAGAGTTTATTTCTTAGGGCATCGTGTTTCTCAAAGTTTGACCTAACGTACTCCCAGGATAACGGATCTCAATGATTCCACCTAGGAATGCCAGGAAACAGCGATCTCCAAATGAGGCGCAACCGGAAGAAGACAAGAATTAAAAAAAAACTGCTAGCAATCTCCGAGTATTTAAAACAAGCGGAAATGAAACGGCTAAAATTCATATTAGAGCCCTGAAACACGCCCAATGGGGTGTGATTTAAAATAATAACCCGATCAGGTAAATTGCATAATTTTTCAGATGGCATATACCCCCCCTGCTCCGGTGTAGTTAGGTAATTATCGAACCCCATAGGGATAATCGACTCGGCCATCAAGCGGGATATTTATAATCTCGGTTAATTTTTATAGAAGCGTGGGTAGCAGATGTTCAATTGCTACAAAAGTTCCTTCATATTTTACAACTTATAAAGCTGTACTACCCGACTTATTATTGTCTGAAAAACCACGTTAAAACCAGAGTTAAAGGAATTTAACCGCGGTAATTAGCACTAACAATATGATTTCTCATGATACCAGTTGCCTCATTCCTTCATCTCGGCGTGATCTTTTGACAGAGTTAAACAATTTTCAGGGATGAACCTTTTTTCCCTAAAACGATTAAATGTAAAAACAACTTAATGTAGTGTAATAATGCAGTCGATGATGCATGCATGCTCTTTCTTTTGGATAAGAAGAACGAAATTCTATTCGCGTCTGTTTAAATAATTAATAATTCACCTGGCCTAATTCGTGTGAAATTAATCATGCTTTAAAATTTACCCAAGTGCTTTATTTACAATTTGTATCAATATGATGTTATTTTCGCTGATACAGGCGACATTTTGGCTGGTGGTCGTTCTGTCCTTAAATGCTTGTTTTTGTATAAATCTGAGGATGCCGAGTGTGATACCGTTGAGCAAATTGCCTTTCGTTGTATCGGTCGTGTCTATTGTTAAGAAAAAACCGGTTTGTTTAGGCACGCTCATAAACACAGACCGAGTGATAACAAGCGGGCTGTGCTTCTTAGACGAAATGACCAAAAAATCCTTGAGAGAATTCAGCGAATTTTTCATAATAGCCGGCGGCGAACTGAACGGGACGTCAGAAGAGCTTCAATTCCGGAACATAAAAGGGATGGTGAACATATCTTCGCCTGGGGACCATTTTGAGCTGAACCATATAGTAGTAGTGCGCACGAACAGCCCATTCGTCCTCGGGAAGATAGTGACACTGGCCACACTGGGTCAAATGCCGCGTAGCAGGTGCAGCGACCGGCTCTGCTACATGGTGACCAACGTCATAGGGAAATCCGTCGTCGTCGCGCCCATTTTGACGGTAAACAATTGTGAACAATGTTTCGGACAGGAAGCTTCGATAGTAGTCTGTTCCAAAAAAGTGGCCGTGCCCAAGGATCCGATGTACTCCGAAGTTATCCCAGGCGGTGGGATCTTTATCGAGGGTGTAGTTTACGGCAACTTTATGGGTGCCCACTTGTGCTTAGACAATTACACAGTTCAGCCTTTGTTGCTGTCTTTTGACTACTTTTTGGAGAAGATAGAAATGGCAGCTGGATCGATTTCGTTGAAGGCTGGGCATTTTTATAAATATTTAACACTTATTGTCTTTTTATGGTCCACCACTCACAATCAATTTTTTGTCAACAAGTAAATAAAGCAAATAATTTTCCCAAACTCGTTTTTATTGAAAATCATATGACAGGAATGGCTCTGGATCTGATATTTTCATATGTTCGGTTTATTATCCAACATTAAATGGTGATTAAGAAAAATTAGTTCTAACTAAAATTTCATCGTTTTTAAAATTGTTTAACAACACTATGCATATTTGTAATATATAAAAGTTAAGGCTAGGTTGAGTATCGAACAAAAAAGGGATGAGCCGCATGGATATATCCTATGGCCTGTTTTTTGTCTAAACTTAGTATAAGATGTGACCTAGGAAACACCCTAGCTGATTCATGCCATTTCTTTATTACTCAACCTACTAGGTATCTTAATTCGGAAAAATTCATATAATATATCAAGACCAAAGTGTTAATTTAAAAAGTTTCAAATCAATTTCAGACCTCATTCTGACAATTTAAATGTTCTTTATTATTATTTATTGAATGGGACCTAAGACATACCCATGCGACTCATCCCTCATTTCTTCGGTACTCAGGGTAATCTTAATTTTACACAATGTATACAATAAATCAAGGCGCTAAAGGTAAAAAATCATAAATCCATGTGCAAATGCATTCTGTTAATTTAGTTAATATTTGTTTCGCTGCGGTTTATATTGTGACTCTATACTAATAATTGCAGACTTTTTGTCGTACAGGGATTTCCTCTGGTTTGGAAATTTCTCACATTTCTAGCTTATTACACAACCCAAGGCTAGTTCAGAAGGTTAAAAAGGGTGAAACCCGAAGGCCCTTTTGAAACTCAAGTTACGAAATCCTAGTTTTCAGCTAATTTGATTAAGCCACGAAGCTTCCGGTTTGAATCTAATGAAGTAGCGAAATCTATTCCTTCATAAGATACAATTAGGCTAAAATGGCCCATTTAATCATCTTCTGGAAAAGGACCTAAAGTCAACATAGTCGAGAAGCATGAGCATTTAACCGATATCTGTTTTGTTAAACATATATTTTATGAGAGACTTTTCTCCCGGGTAAATAATTTAAAAAAAAGTTATAGTACAGATGAAAATCATGATTTGTTTAATGACCGATGAACACCATGATTCTACCAGTTCTTAGATAAAATATCGTGAACAAAACAATAGTTTTGTCGACTTTAACGAATCATCATAGAATTATATTCTCTATATAAATAAAAATGGATAATATTTGTTGAAAAATGGCGAAAAAAGGTTGAAAACTTCGAGATGTGAGGTTAAGATGGGAAGTTGGCGTCCGAGCGGATCGACTAACTCAAGTGGTAGAGCAGCGGCGTATTTAGCCTAAGGGTTCGAATCCGACTCATAACACTGACTTTTTTATTCGCCTATTACCTTTCAAAAATATTAATTAATTAAAAATTATTATGTTGAACTAAAACAACCACCAATGTAATTCGTGACCACGAATTCATGTTGAAATTTGGTTTGATACAAATTCCATCCGATTGGTTCAAAACCGTACTAATTTGCAGTATAGGATACATTTATATAGCAACGTCTTGCCTCATTAGTAGATATTATTATTTGTCCAATTTAGGCAGAGTTTTTTTCTTTTCTCCCTTGAAATGTTGCAAATACTATTCCCGTCTTTATGCTCGTGAACTATCGCCAAGTTCCTAATGTTATTCACCTTTTTTTTATATAATTGGCTCATAAAAGGTGAGTAGACCGAATTAAATGTAAGCCGGGCGTTCTTAAAAACAATTAAAACAAAGAAAAACAATTTCGTAAAGTTAAAAAGGCATTAATATGCAAAACGTTCATGGCTGGAGTGGCAGCCGGCTAAAAAATACTTTTTTAGAGTTGCTAAAACAATAATGCTCCAAAGAAGATTTAAGTATCTGGTACTTGGTTTTTCCTACGATAATTACATCGCTCTGTATATTAATAATAATGTTTTATTTAACTATAAAGAAATAAAATCCAAAAAAGAAGATAAACATTAATAATAACAAAGGAATTGAGTAAGTTTGTCGAGTTTACATATACAAATAAATACAAAATACAGAAGTAAACTGATTAAAATTAAGCAAAATATTATTTTTTTTATAAAATGAAACTTTAATTAAAGTTGAATTCATTCACCAAAACTTTCTATATTTGAAAACAGAAATGGTATATGAATAAAAAAACGTCCTAATTGAAATAAATCGAACGAAATTCTGCCAGGATACGACATTCGCTAAAAACGCGTTAAACATATGAAACAAAGAAAAACAATTTCGTAAAGTTAAAAAGGCATTAATATGCAAAACGTTCATGGCTGGAGTGGCAGCCGGCTAAAAAAATACTTTTCTAGAGTTGCTAAAATAATAATGCTCCAAAGCAGATTTAAGCATTTGGTGCTTTGTTTTTCCTACGATAATTACATCGCTTGTAAAACAAAATACAGAAGTAAACTGATTAAAATTAACCAAAATATTTTTTTTATAAAAATAAATGTAAATTATAAATGAAACATTAATTAAAGTTGAATTCATTCACCAAAAATTTCTATATTTGAAAGTAGAAATCGTATATGAATAAAAACGTCCCAATTGAAATAAATTGAACGAAATTCTGCCAGGATAGGACGTTCCCTAGAATCGCCTTTTATTAACATTGTAATTGCTTAGCGAAACGAAGTCAAGCGGACCACGAAAGTAGTGAATTAATTAATTAAAAATGAAGTACACTTCACTGATGCTCTCCGTCGCCAATTGTCGTCGAGAATCCAAACCGATTACACGACATTTGAAAAATGGTAAAAACGAGGGAAAACTCATAAGGTGATGATGAGATAGGACGTTGATGTCCGAGTGGATCGAGGTCGCGTTAACTCAAGTTGTAGAGCAGCGGCGTATCTAGCCGAAGATCGTGGTTTCGAATCCTTCTCGCGCCACTGACTTTTTTCATCTCAGCTAAAAAAACCTTAATTAACTGTCAAGTATTAATTGTTTAAGCGGACCACGAAATCAGTGAATATATAAATTCACTTTTTTCCACATCATTGAATGTAAACATTGTTTGTAAATCCCAGGCCCTGAAGATGATCTCAATAAAGTTCGAAACGTTGGCACGATAAAGAAAATGTTTTTCTGAAAACTACATCACACCAGACCGCATCTCACGATTTGTGAATAATTATCGGTTAACTAATTACCACCCATTTAGCCATTATTCAAGCTCTATAATCCTTTCGATAATTTCACTTAAAACCCTATTCCCCCTGACATGAACGGTATATAATTATAGATAAATAGTTTCCTTCTGAATAATCGATGTATTATAAGTATTTTTATAAATTATCTAACCAAGAGACTAAGTTTTTAAATGTAAAACCGAGCATGGCTAATATGCTTTTATTATAAATCAAGCGGAAAATAGTATAATAAAACTATTTATTATAATGTAACATCGAAATTCATAACGAAATAACAAAACTAAATTAAGTATAATTATTTGTACGAAGCATAGCAATTTAAAACAAATTTGGTTAAAGGATGGGGCGTATTTGTCCCATAAGCATCCTATATAAAATAGTTCATGTACTGTTTTTTGTACATACTGCGTCTGTCATATTACTTTCAACCCTGTAAGTTTTAAAAACTAAAATCTTATCGCACGTATAAACGGCCTGAAGTTGGATCATAGAAACGTCAGTTTAGGGACACAACCGTCCTTCTTACGCCTCTAAAAATAATATCGATTTTCAAAAAATTGTTGACTACTGCAATAGGACAACGAGACGTATCGGATGTGGCTAATGAAATACCGAAGGAAGTTCAAATTGAATCAAACAAGGGCTTTCGTTAGAATTGGCGTCCCGTTGCCAAATTCCGCAGATGGCCCTGGGCTACAATTATTTCCGAACAAATAGGCCATGTGTTTTTGTTTTGTTGCTTTATAACATGTCCGGTTTGGTTTTTAATTAATGCCATCATGATTTATTTTATTAGCGACCCTTAATAAAAATGTCAATTAATACTTACTGAATCAGTTTAAGTATTTATTTTGACGATGGTGATTTTTAGAAAAAAAATTCAACAATTTGTTCATTACAATCATAAAAAATTTGCCGAATGTTTTTCCAGCCCGGATGTCAAAAGAGCTTCACGGCATGACTTCGCCGGCAGAAAGTTTGAGCTTAACCACATAATCGTAATGCGCGCCTACAGCCTATTCGTCCTCGGGAAGATAATGGCCACCATTGGGTCAAATACCGTGTAATAAGTGCAGCGAACGGCTCTGCTACATGGCCAATAAAAAGGTCAAAAAGTAGCGGTGCCGAACGATCCGATGTTATCTGAATTTGTCCCAGCCGATGGAATTTTGTTCGACGGTGTAGTTTACATCAATTTTATGGTTGTTCACCCATGCCTGGGAAGTTACACGCTTCAGCTGTTGTCGCTGTCTTTTGACTACTTTTCGGTTGGAGAGATTTCTTTCTATGCTGGTCGTTTTGCAACTAAAAGTTTACATACGATATACACTTATGAAGTGAAAAGGAAATCGCAAAGGGGCAAACTCATTGAAGGTAGAGAATTATCCGAGCAGATAACGCCAAACTTGGAGGACGATGTCTATCGAAACGACCAAACTTTTTTATTCGCCAACAATAAACAGCTTTCACCATCCTGATGGGCTGTACCAGCCTGGCCATGATATCTTACAAATTAATCCGAATTAAAAAAAACACACACACACACACACAAAATAACACTGCCAAAACATGCATTCACTGTGGATCAGGCTATATTGTCAATTAGCTTTTTTTCGTAAACGGATTTATAAAACTAGGAATGAATAATCCAGAGACATACATTATTGCTTATATTATGTTATGTGGGTAATATTAATAACAATAAACTTGATAGTAATTCACCATTAGGAAGTGATTATCAAAACTAATTTCTAACCAAAAAGAAATGAATGTGTAGCACTATTAAACTATTTATTATATATAAGTAATTCTGTAGTAGGTTTCTTTTGCAAAGTAATTAAAGAACAGGATGTAGGACCTACCTAGGCGGCCCAACAGCCAATTCGGCATTACTCAACCTACCACCTAACTCTGAAAAAAATTATATAAATATAATTAATCAATAACAATGTTTTAATTTATACAATTGTACATTAATTTCAATCGCATTTTCCAAATTTAGATATTATTTCTTATGCCGTGCATTATGCAACTGTTCTATTGAAGGCTTTCTTCCGTTTGTAAATTTGTCACAATTCCAGTTTAGTACTCGAAAGTTTAGAAGGTTTAAAAAGGTTAAACCAGATGGCAGTTTTCAAACAAGTTGTTAGACTTTAAGGGTAGGTTTTATATAGAGATTAATATACAATTTTGGCTAATCAAAAATAATTGTATTTTTTTATTATTACAATTATTTTAATAAAGGTGGGAATTTAAAATTAAAAGGCACTGTAAGCGAAACAAATTTAAGTTAACTTAATTATTTCTTTTTTTCAAAATTAAATTCACACTCTTTTTTTGAATCTTCAAACTTAAATTAATACAAAATAAATAAAATCTATTCTCCTTGAAACAATATATAAAATTGAGAAGTATTTAAACTAAAATAATTGAATTCATATTATTGTATGCGCAACCCCAGAGGAAATAGAATTAAGGAAATACGGAATAGCAAAGAACTCACAGGTTGAATGCCGTTTTCTTGAAATCTTCTAATTAGATGTTTTTTTACAAGCCCAGTTGAAGCAGCTACGTATGGTGTGGATTGTTCGCTGTCTCCTAATGGAATGTCCTCTGTCCTCAGCCTTTTAGCCTATCTGCACCTTTTCCTCCGACAGGTTCCAAAGTCCATCGCCTCCTTCTCGTTCCTTTCAATTTGTTTGTTACAAAGTTTCCAAATATCCAGGTTTTAGTAATTTGATTGAAGCTTGGCAGAGGTCGCTTCTGTAATTGTACTCAAAGTAGTATTAAAATCTATCGCTAGATAAGATCTATTAAAGACAGATTAGCCAAATTAATAGGTTTAATGATTGATTGTGGCCTTCGACTCGGTCAACTCATGTTGGACCGGAAACTCAGTTCCTCTCTGATGATGAATAACAGAAAAAACCGCGAGTGGAAACAGACCCAGTAAGTGACCCTGTGCCGGTTCAACAGGTTACAATAACCCATTTAATCATATTATGGAGAAAAATTAACTAAAAATATCAAATTCACGATTTTTAGTGTTATCAATCGGTGACAATATTTTAATACGGATTGTTTGTATACTTTATTTATTGTTCGGAAAATGTTAAACACAGGAATTTTTCGTGTCGTTTTGATACGACTCACAACAGCAGGTGCCTAGGTGTTGAGAAAGACTACCAGTGCTAAAAGTTACACTCAGTAGTAGTGAATATTCAAGTTTTAGTGAAAAACGCTCGAGTATACATGCAGTTCAATTTTTCAAGATGGCGAAGATGGTAGGGCATAAATTTTGGCCACAAAACCTTTTTTGTTTTAGTTGTAGATTGATATTGTATAACCTGACAAAAGCCTAAATTAAAACCTTTTTTATCTGCTTTTTCTCCACGATTCAAACCTCGTGTTACGAAAATGAGTTCCCGCAGCCGCCAGTTACTCGCGAACACGCTGTACGGCAAATTACCTTTAAAATGCAAAGGCGGCGGAAAGAGCTATTCATTTTCTTAACACGTATTTTCATCGCAATTATCGTACGTTTAACATTTGGCGGTTTGCCTTTCACCGGGTTATTAGCGTTTAATTAAACAATACCGTCCTTTAAGTTTATATGCCTACTACTTGGATAAGCATTCTAAACATAACACTCGTGTGTAATCAAGTTTAACGAGCTACTGCAAAACACTCCTGTCGAAATACTACTGCATTGAATTCCATGGACTGAATATTTCACTCTTTTAAGCCCAATTGCCCAGAAACTTAATGAGCCACTTCATTTAATTAGTTTTTTAATTGGCTGTAAAATCTATTGTTTCTTGCTCTATAAATGTACTAACTTATTACACTGATTAATAATATAATGAATCCCATATAAAATGGTTTTGTAGATCTTCAATCAAAAGTTTTATAATTGGCGAATCGATTTTTGAACTTATCAAACTTATCCTTAAGTCCATTAAATCGCCAATTCCCAGCAGTGTTATAAAGCATCGTGACTACCAGAAATAAGTACGAAATATGTGCAACCTATTAGACGTAATACTGTAACACACACGCCCGCACACAAAATTCTCTCTCTCTCTCTCTCTCTCTCTCTCTCTCTCTCTCTCTCTCTCTATCTATCTATCTATCTATCTATCTATCTATCTATCTATCTATCTCTATCTATCTATCTATCTATCTATTTATATATATGTATATATATATTTTTTTTTCTATCTTTTTCTATTTCTTTCCCCTCTCTCTACCACATTCTTCTATTTCTCTCTCTTTCCCTCGCTCACTTTTTTCTATTTCTCTCTTACCTCTTACTATCTTTTACGTTTTTATATTTTTCTCTCTAGCTCACTTTCTTCTATTTCTCTCCTTTCTTCATATGTCCCTTTCTTGTATCGCTCTCTCTCTCTCTCTCTCTCTCTCTCTCTCTCTCTCTCTATCTATCTCTCTCTCTCTCTCTCTCTCTCTCTCTGCCTGTAACTTTCTTATATTTTTATCTCCTCTCTCCCTCGCTTTTTTCTATTTCTTTCTCCTTTCTTTTTAATTTTGGCTTATAATTATTCTTTCCGATGAATATCAAGTATTTCCGTCAGTGAATGTGAAAAACTCTTTAAATCAATTTTTCGTTCCTAAAGACGAATGATGTAGATTTTTCCCAGTGACAAGTACATTCATATGTAAAACTTAACCAATACGCGCAGCATATCAATATGTAAATAATCACTTACAATAGGCTTAGCTTCTTGAAAAGAAGTTATAAAAAAGTGAATAATTATTAAAAATATTTAGACATATAATGATGGAGCATTACAGTTTTATCTTTCAATCCTTTTAACCATGATGACATTGAATTTTACTCCTTCTTTTGGAGCATTGTCATGAATATTAATGTTGCACTGGTGAGAATACGGCCTTTCTGAATCTGAATGAAGTTAAGATCCCGAAAAATAACATACTTACAGTTCGTTTTTTCTTTTAACACAGAACTTTTTTCTCACGAAATATCCTTGCATGGGACTAAGGTGGTAACTGGTAATATGAACAAGTAAACGCGAAATTTATATAATGTGATTTTTCATTTTCATCAGATACTTCTTCGACTAGTCGATCGTTGAGGAAAGATAAATAGACAACTTGCGCCGTTTAAAGTTAGTTTTGAAGCCCGTTTTTAATTAGGGCTCGTCCCAGAGAGAACTGCTTGCAGGTTGTAGGCCTTCGCTATTAAATAAACCACAGGCACGAGAGAAATTCACAGACATGCTTAACGGGGTAATTGCAGAGTTTCATTTTTTGGCTATTAATTACAACCAGATGCATAAATGATTTCCTTTTTAATTCTTGTTCAATAATTTTAACACACGGTTTTTTTTGTAGACTTAAACTTTCAAATTCTTATTTCCACCACTGTTCCTTTTTTAATTTTGGTTTTTGATTTTGTCTTCTGTTCGTAAATTTTTTCCGTACATCTTTATGGGATCTGAAGTCTGCAAATGAAAGAGATTTTCGTTGAAGATCAAATCTGGCAAGCGTAGATCAAAGATTCACGCAGAGGTCAAGGAAAGGGTGTTTTCATTTAGAAATTCCATTTAAGGTTTTTAATTACATTGATAAAAAATAACGAGATCGTCCAGATTTTTTTTCTTATCGTCGTAAGATCTTTAAAAATGAGTTATATTTCGTTTTGTTATATCTTTACTTTTGCAAATTTGTACTCAATTTTTATAATTGCATTAAAAAAATTTAACGCGAGAGCATTCGAAATATGAAACTAACCAAAAGAAAAATTGATTAATATAAAATCCCATCAAGAGAATATGCACAATGTCCTTTCGGTCGTAATTTTCATCATAAAAAAAATCTATTCTGAAGATGAGAATAAACCGGAACCATGTACAAAGGGCAAATTTCCTTCAGCTGAGTCAGGAATTCTCCGCCCCTTCTTTTAAAAAAGATGAAGGGCTGCTGGCTCGAGAAGGGTTAACCTTCTATTTTCGCTGATGTATCAGTTGATTCCGCAATGCAACAACAGGCTAGCACGAGGTTCCACTGTTTATCGATTTCCGGTTATCAACTTAAACGCTTTCGTAAATCCCTGTTTTCCGAGACAGTTGTCATCCGTAAACACTATCAGAACACAGTATCCGATCCAACAAAAGATGAATAAACACACACAAATGATATGCGTTGCTCATATAATCCCTAACGACGATGCAAACTCGATTTATTGTGATCTCTCGTATGAGGTTCTACGTGTACTTTGTATACGAACAATGACGATATCAAATAATGTAAGAAAGTTTTGAATAGAACAATATTCTAAGCCTGCTGAACTAATCGCCGAGCAGTTGATAAAACAAAAGGAGGAAATCACTTTATAACTTCAAAGCTTTCACAAGGTTGTGGATCATTTGCCAAAACGTCAGGGCCTGTATCCCTAGGTAATAATTGAATGTAACTGGAAAGTGAACTTTAAACAGTATTAAGACGGATACAATAAAGCCACTCAAGGCGGCGGTGAAACAGGAATTCGCCACTTCCTGTCAGCTACATCTTCATCGTGTCAAAAAGATGATTGTCTCCATTGTATTACATTGTATTTTCAGAGCCATTTTATAAAATAGGACGTCAAGAAAATCGATTTTTTTATTTTTGTACTATAAAAGAATCGATAAGCTTGATGTCACGCCCTTCAGAAGACTTCAAACTGCTGAAGATGTTTAAGGCTTCGCAAGATTGGTTTTATTTTTCATCAGTATGCCTGAAAGCAAAAATGCACGATGACAAGGTTTTTTTTAAGGGAGAAGAGATTTTCTTCTTCTAAAAAATCGATAAACTAGAAGGTGCCAAGTCTTACGAAGACTAGAAACTGGATAAAGATTAAATATTTACCCACTTTTCGCTGAATCCGTATTGTGATATGGCTGGTTGCGTCTTAATTTCTACTCTTAATATGTCGCCAAGAGGACAAATAATATCGCAAGTTGATCAATTTTTTCACTTTGTGTAAACTGTTTTGTTTTTTATTCTTGTTCTTCAGCAAGAAATCGATACACTTTAGGCTGTCTAGTTTAAAGATTTTAATCATGTGAAAAATATATATACAAAATATCTTCCCTATTTTTGCCGGGTGTGGTTCATCAATAAATAGGCAAAATTTTAGATTTTTCAAAGTTACGTGGAAACTAAAAAAAAGTAACGAAAAAATCCTTTGCCACTTTTCATTAGGATCTATATTTTTACACTGGTGGTACAATAACCAAGAGGAAAAATAATGTCCACATGACGATCGATTTTGAAATTAACCAATTAGGAAACTAGCCACACAATTGAGAATATGTTCGTATAAATTTACAATACTTAATAATATTTTGAATGTTCCTGCACTAAAATGCATTTATTATGCTCTGGCTCAATCTACTATTTCTTATGGTATTGTGATGGAACAGGTGAATGATATAAAACAGGTAAAATCTGTACTATCTTTATAAATAAAAATTATGTTTAAAAAACCTCATTTATATAAAACACGATGTATTTATAATGAGCTAAAAGTTTTTAGTTTAGACCGGCTATTTGTTAAAAACTTTTGTATATTTGTTTGTAAATAAAAATAATTTCATTGGACCAAATTTCGACTAGATTTAATTTTGTGTTTAATTTAATGTTCGGGGCCGCGGTAGCCGAGTGGTTAGCGTGAGAGACTCTCGGCTAGTAGACCCCGCGCGGTCGTGGGTTCGATTCCCGCCGTCGCCCCTGGCCCTTTTTTCACGATACCCTTCCCCCAAAAATCGAATTACGGAATAAATATATACAGCAGTCTGGCTAGATATGCTTAGTTCATGAGGCCATTAAAAAAAGAAAAAAAAATTAATGTTCTGAGTTTAGAAATCGAAAAATATCGTTATATCTTCTTTATCTGCCACAATGAAAAAGAATGTCAAAAAGACGACCATTCTATATTCTATTTGCTTTAAATGTTATAAATATTGAATCAAAATGTCAGGGTTTACTGTAACCGTAATCTAAAGTAGAGATAACTTTCAGTAAGTTAATCAATTTTGTTTTTCGTTGCATTCGGATCAAATAAATTGATAAATTTAAAGGTTTAAAATACTATCAAAAGTAGGAAGAATGCTAGTAAGGTGATAATTTTTATCCGTATTTTGAGATTAGTGGTTTCGTTTTATGTACATAACTTTTCTATAGGGTTTTAATTATACTCAAAATGAGAATGAATGTGTTTAAATTGACTTCTTTTTCGCATGGGGTCAATGTTTTGTTGACATAGACATCAATTTCACGGTTACAAGTCTAAATAAAGAGTAGGCTTTACTAAACCTAGTTAAACTTAAATATTTCCCAACTGGACCAGGTTTTTTAAATTTTGAATTAGTTTACAAGAGGTCCAATATTGAACTTTTTACAAGTCTGAAGGTTTTCTACTTGTTAGCAGTATTGGGTACAAGTATTGATTGGTGACACCTGCACGTGGTTGTGATCCTCCCTTGGAAGAATTTCTCGTACCAAGTACGACTACCAAAGAGGTTTGCTGCTTTGTTTAATGCATAGCCCTGCCAAGGTAAATGTTTTGATCAATTTTCTTCTTCCTTTCAGCCCATGGAATGAGCATCCTTACATTATTTGAGTTAAACGATTCGCGCCAGTAAGCTTTAAAGTCATTGATTACGTCAATTCCTTCGGGCTTTGCGGTTTACAATGGAAACTAGGAAGAATTGATTAACTGAGCAATTATCAATAGCAATGAAAGAAGATATTGTAAAATAATTTCCGCTTCGGTCTATAAAAGTAACGAATTAATTTTTTTTCTTTAAAATACAGAATCATGTCGTTATTTATCAGAACCAGAATACTTAGAAATTGATTGTCGTCCTTTGAATTGAACTCTTTTAAAACCAAAGCATGCTATTGCCTTCCGTTTTTATTTCAATATTATTAACTACGTTTATAGCCTTATTTACACTATCATTTAATAAATGTAAAATTATATTTTTTTAACTGAGAAATGGATTTAGGCAAGGCGATGAACTTCCGGCTTAATCGTATTTAGTAGGCCTATTCTTGCTGGCTTTGTCCGACAGGGGAGGCTAGGAACATGAGTTTATCGATTTTATTAAACTACTTTTTTGGGGACATTAGCTCTAAAATATTAGATTCTGGTTCTAATGTTTTTGACAATGTGCTCTAGAAGCCAAAAAAAAAATGTTTTAAGTAATGTAAGTATTTTCAAATTGATTTTTCTCCCTTCGTTGGGCATTGGGCACGTCTCTCAAGGTCGATCTTGTTTTTTATATAGGATTGTAAAGCTAATTATAGGCGAAATCGTATTAAATAAGATGGGATATATAAAAAGTTACAAAAATCAAAACCTAACTCCTGTAAAATAGGATAAAAATATGTGTTTTTCAAAAAAAGCAACATTCCTTCCAATACCGTAGAAATCCAAAGGAGCAATGAAGTTTTAATTAAAATATCGGTCGTAGGGAAAAGTGCCTGATGACATGAAAATAATCTTTTTTGGGTAATAAATAGGTTGAAAAATATTAGCCCCTGTCTGAAAAAACTTCTTAATTAATTAATTTCACACACACACACATGTATATTATATATTTTGCTTATGTAGGGCAAGAAAACTATGCAGCAGCAAAATATATGAAGTGAAATTAAATTGTATATATATATAGACAGTTACAAGAATTGATATTTGTTTTCTATACCAAAAAATTTGGAGATAATATTTTGCGTGAATAATTTATTTTTTCATTTTCAAAGTTTTTTCTGTACCGTTTTATACAAGTTGGGTTTACCAATAATCAACCCAACTCCCGGGGTGCCGTGAATTATAACTGTGTATATTATAAAATAATCCCCTTTAATACGTTCCTGCATATTATTTTGTTGTCCTAGTTAAAAAATTAAATCCACTGATATAATAGTGAAATTTACTTAAAACAAAAGCAGAAGGTTCTCGGCTTTGATTTTAGAATCTTACCATCGCCCCTGGAAATTCCCTCCTCCTCTCAAACACACTCTCACTCTCTCTTTCTCGCTCTCTCTTACCTAAAAGTTCTGAATTTTCGTCGAAACAAACTCGCGCTTGGCGAATACAAGGCCGTAAAAAGATTTCAAAAGGTAAAATTTAAAATTTAAAAATTCACCAAAAAAATTTTCAATAAAATCGGTGATCCCAAGTTCAAAACCTCCCTTTGTGAGTGTTATTTTAAAACCCTTTTATGTGTTCGTTAAAAGTGATAGATCCGTTTTTATTACTTTCATTATCCAGTGTTTTCGTTATTTCCTTTTGTCGGTTATAGTGTTTGTTCTTTTTAAGATATTATATTGCTTTTTTTGTTTATGTTTTCTTAAGCTTTATTTTTCTTTATCGCGGTCTGCGGTCTTTTGTTGTGGTAGCAAGATTACGTTTGATCGATTAATAATTGACAGTAATTATTACCATGCAGGAAATGCCCAGTGCTTTTCTGCAAGTTGCACAATGAATGAGTGATTAACATCATATCCGCTTAAAAGTTATCTATTTTCATATTCAGAAATCCCTTTGTTTTTAATTAACGTGACGCATTTTAATTTCAGATCAGTTCAATTTTACCTCAGGGGTCAACGACAGTGTTAATGAGGCTATATCACTCGACAAATACGTCAAATGAGCACACTGGGTTGCTCAAAAGCGACCAATATAGAAATTTTGTTGACGCAACATATAAATTGTAAATAATTAAGTGGCGAGTTTTTGAAAGCAGAAAATGTGATCATGATTTTAGGGAAATTACAGATATTTTTCTCAATGGCCGGCATATTTGAAATTTATATATTACGTTTGGCATTTTTGATAATTGAAGCATCGTTCGTGCGCTAGTCAATTTATATAAAAGTAAGTCCTTTTTGGGGTCTATTCGTTTTTATAACCTTTTGTACATCCATTCTTAGCGCGACTAAAACGCTGATTTCACTAACAACAAGTTTACACGTTTAATATTGATCGGATCTTAAAGGAAATTTAATGGTCTTAACGGAATTGGAAAAAGTGAAATAAATACTGTTGGGATTCGGGCCATAATTAATCTGGACGTTTTGGTTCCATTTTGAATGTAGAATCTACTGGCAAAGTTTGTAACATGAGTAGCCAAATACTTTGTATATAACTTTTAAATGCATGTAAAACTAAGAAACAATTTATATTTAAACAAGCAGTTATTAGATTGCTAATTTTCGGGGCTCCTAGTGCCTACTTTGGAGCAGTATTACTAGCATCTAAAAAATGAATTATGTGTTAATTTGATACAAATTCACTTTTTTACTATTATGTCCACGTTGGCTTTAAGACATTTTAGTATTTAAGCATTTTGTCGTATGTTTTGTCTTTTTTGTTCCTTTCATGTGCTTTTTCCATCTTCAGCTGTACTGCTGTATAGTATGATAGTCCAATTGATGATGACAGACAAAATATGTTCTAATTTTTTGTTTGTCAAATTTATTTGTACAAATTTGGGCTGATTTATACTTATTTTCTTTTTATTTGTCTATTGAGAGGTTCATCTGTAAACTTTGCAATTTTTAACCCAACAATTTTGAAAAAATCACCTACCCACATCGTATCACGAGTTTTATTTATTTTTCTTAATTCTGAAATCGATCTTTTTTTGTTTGACTTTGAAATTGCTCTCAATTAAATAAGATATTATTATAATATCTTTGTACTGATTTGGATGTATTTCGCTTAGTTTGGCGACGAGTTTTCCTTCCAGACTATACCAAATGCCCTTGAAAATAATAGAATACAGTGTGATTTCAATGTTTCATCTGTTACAATTTGGTCTATTGTTGAATGTTTTGATCGGAATCCAAATTGGTAGACCTGTTTTTTTTGTACTATATATTTGTTTAGTAGAGATTTTTCGAAACGCCTAGGTTTGGTATCATGGTGACTTCTGAAATTTTCCAAATATTTGGAACATATTCATAATCCAACGTATGGATGTTTAATTAAAAATGTTATTTTTTTTAAATAATTCTCCAGTGCTAAGGTCATACCCTGGAATATTTTTGGAAGATAGATTTTGGATTGTTTTGCACTATTTAGTTGGACCTCACATTTGCTTCTGCTAAAGTAGTCGTTATTCTAGTTGCCACTAAAGTTTCCATTGGGTTTGGAAATTTCAAGAAAGTGTCCTTATTTATGTATGCAGTGGTATATAATGTATACAAAGGAGACACGTACAACTAACACTAATCATCCTGAAAATTTAATTTACCTTGAACTGTTTACACCCGATGATAAAACATGATTGTGTTTGTGAAAAAGCAACACGTGGCAATAAAAACTTCTTTAAAAATTCAGTTCAGTCTGCACATACATACACAAAACCCAAACAAATACAAGAACTATACGGGCCTAATAAAAAACACATTAGGAACATGATTCTCAGAGTATAGAGATTCTTTTAGCTTAGAAAAATCAAGGGGCCTGCATCATCCAAATCCTTCTTCGATCGATATAAAGATGGCAGAAATGTATAAATAATATAAGGAATTAGCAGGAGGAATTAAAACTGGAGTATGAGGTGGCAAACAGGTTGTCCCGTTGAATTCATCCGGAATTGGCGCCCCAGTTGTCAGGTCCAAGTTGGAAGAGTGCACTGAGTGAATCAAGAGGAATGGAAATGTTTGTTGTTTCTTTGTTGCTTATAATATACACAACGCAGAAATAAAACTGTATATGATAAAGCAATCGAGCCGAACAGTTAGCAATACTAAACTCTCTAGAATGGATAGTGCACCATGCGTGGTAACTTTGGGTACATTGCGAATCAGGTCGATTTGACATATCCTTATACAGCTACAGTACGCAATTCCCATAGTCCGAGAGAAGGTATAAGGCATAGGGATAAGGTCCATGCGGGCGATGAGAGCATTGAAAGGACTAACAGACTGGAAAAGGAAGCTTCGGAAGCAACACTGCCAGTTTTTGTAAGTTCAGTACCGATCAAGTAGATCTTTCAAAACTAAGAAATGTATTGGTCATCAGTCAAACGCTTGCTTTATACTATTCAGAATTAAGTTGAAATTCTTCCCGAAGTTCACGGATGGAACCATCGGCATCCCCCCATGGTCGGGACCAAGTTTATCTCCAAGGATTTAATTTACTAAATGTTATTATATATTTCAATCTGTGTACTCTCTTGTATAGAGGGTTTTTCCTTTGTTTCTCATATACATTTAATATAAGGGGGGGGGCAGAAATTGACAACCGTGGGAATCGAACTCAAGACCCAGGTCTATGAGCTATTCTAACACGCTTATCACTCGACTACTCCCAAAATTTTAATTTACTGAAAAGCTCAAAGAAAATTTATGTTAAGCTCGTTCCAACACTTTATTCTTGTTCGATAGATAGATGAACGAAAAACGCCGACGATGAGCAGAACCTTACGAGGCAACATTTGTAACAAAAGGAATCGGAACCAATTGGCCTAATCCAATTCGGCTGATTAATAAACCGTAGGAGATTAAGGGCTTTTATCTCAACTCGCACGGCCTGTGAAAATACACCAGGACGGAAAGTTTAAAGCACGTATGAAATGAAAAAATGACTCATTTGACGCTCAGTTAAGCCTTATGATGAGCTTTCACAGTCATTTGTTTTGTTAAGTGAACCAAAAACCTGTTACGATATCATAAAGATTCGGGCCTCTTTCGGCTTTCTGCTGAGCTAACTAACGTTTTATACTGTCATATCAACGTTTTTAAGCAAAATTAAAATAAATGAATAAGTTAATAACATTTGTCTAAAAGTGTATTTACTCTACAATATTTGATTAGGTCAAGTTATTATTAGTTTTGTTTTCCCTCGCCATAGGAATTATCTTACTGATTACATCTCTATTCAACATGGAATGTTTGTTTCCCTTTAGACTCGTGTTATTTTCAATATGTTTTATCGCATGCAATGCAAAAACTCTTCTGAAATAGATAAGCTTTATTATTAAACATTTTAAACTGGGACGTGTCGTGAGTTAATCATCATGTTTCAAAAGCCCGTTCGTTCCAATAGACTTTAATACTTTTAACTTACTACTGAGAGTGTTATGAAAATGAAGCAAACCTCAGATTGGATAAACTTATGTTGATCTAGTATTCGAACACTTTCAAAACAAATCACTCGGATCAGTGGGAAATCGCTATGCTAAATCTGAAGAACCAACTTAGGCAACTCTTCAAGAAGCCAATTACAACTTGAATCGAAGCTGCCCACAACTACACTTTCAATTCTTTTGTCTTGAATTCTTATTGATTTCAATGAACGTTTAATTAATGCTAACATAAAACATTTGTAATTTAACTATAATTTTAATCCTAGTACAACAAATTGAAACACACTCACTGGTTGGAAAAAAATCTAAAAAATAAGTGACGGACTCTGCTAGCTACAGACCTTACCTCGGTCATTAGATCTTCTGATCCTATATATTCGTTTGCAATAAAAGTTTAGTTTGGACTTTCGGTTTTTGGAATGAATCTGTCGAACATAAATATTTTCTCACTGGACATCGACAAAGACTCACAAATAATGTGATTTGTCGTTGATTAGCTGATCGCATGTTTTTAGAATATGCAGCGAACATTTGACAAATTAACACGGTAGGATCGAATACATTATTTAAATTGTTCAGTTTGAAGAGGAGGAACAATGACAGAAAAAGACAGAAACTGAGGAAGTAAATATTCACATTCGCGTATATTCTCAACTGCCCGGAAAAACAATGAATCGTGAATAAGTAGACTACCTCGTCTCTAACTCTAATTCTACATAACCTAACCTAAACCTAACTGGAACCATCCATAATCTATCCATTTTTAACCTAACCCAATCCACGTGCAGGCGACAAATAAAATTAATACGGGTATTTGTAAATTATTCAAATTCTACTAATTTTAATTAAATTTACGGACATATTCGCGTTAGTTGGTTAAAACAAGATAGAAAATACGAACCAAAAACGACCCAAGGGTTAATCCTCATTTTTAATAACGGATTTAATAATAATAATAAACAAGAAGATTACTTGAATTATAAACAAATCACTTTCCTTCAATCCGATTGTATTCTCTTTAACCTTTGTTGACATTAATTTAATTTTTAAAAACAACGACCGCCTGGTTTTTGAAAATAAGCAAACAAAAATCAACCAACATTGCAAATTCTTATTTTTTAAGCCTTTTGATATCACAGACGTGCGCTAGGTCACACTTTTTAGAAAATATTGCGCGGAACAAAATGGCTTTTGAAATGGTCTTCTATCTTTAGTCATTCATCTGTAAATTGTACAATTTACGGACGTGTTAATTTTTTCAGTTAATTCTTACGAAAAGTTTAAATGGAGCTGTGGAGCCAGGAAATCGTCTGTAGGGCGGCGCCCCATAGCAGTAAGAAAATATTATTTCATAGAATCATTTGATTTGAGTATGAACCTAAAATTACCCCCAAAAGGCTAACTAATGTCACGGAAACAACGATGAATCATGGATAAGTCCGCTTACTATCACCCTAACCTAAGCAAACTATAGATAACCTAACCTAACCCATCCCTGACACTAATCATAACTAAACTAACCTATCTAACCTCTTTCACTCTCCATTTTGTCTTTCATATTTTATCTTCCAACCTATTATTTCCGCAAGTAAAGAAAGTAAAATTGTGAAACAAGGTTTTAGAGTTGCTTTTAGATGTGCATATTTTCTTAGAAATATCAAAACCTTGAGATTCATATCGAGTGACGTGTTTGTAACTCAACCTGATGATGAGCGTTTCATACTAGCAATTAGCATCATTGTAAAAAAGCAAATCTGTGAGTAAAGAAATCATTCCAAAAAGTAAACTCGCCCCATCTTCATTACAATTATCTATTAATTCGTTTCACATAATCTTTTTCGAAAAGGCGGATTACGATTTGTTTTTGTGGAATTCCTCGCTGCAGTTTTCAATTGGTGGTTGCAATGTGAATAATGGATGTAGGAAATGTACATATCAGACAAACAGAAAATTCCAATAAGAAAAAAATTATCCATGCCCCAAGTAGAATGTATTTTCAAGTTTTAGTAATCACAAACTTGATAGGGCAAGAATCTGTTTTTCTTTCTGTACGGAAGGATCAGAGGGTTTTATCAAACATCAATTGGCAGTGTCAGAGATCGCATAAAACCCGTTTTCATAATTTGATACGCCATCGAACTATACAGACGACGTAAACGGCATTCAGTAAATTGTTTCTAGACCAGAAATAAAACTCTTAGACGGAGTTGTTTCCATTTAGCAATAACCTGTGATAATTCTTATCACAAATCACGACCCGTTTTCAAAGTGAAGGATCATATAAATGCCTTTCGATAAAGTCATTTCCGCCCGAGGTATCTCAATCCTCTAGTTAAACGGGGAAATAAACACAACACGAATCGCAATATGCAATTGCACGTTCTCCAAGCACGACGGACGTGCACGGCCTTTTTTGTTGACAGCCGGGTGTACGTGACGCGCTGGGTCAGGTTCAAGGACTGGGAGGACCTCGTTCAAATTTCACAACGGGCCGTCAAGGAATGGGAACCGGTTCCACTTAGGTCAGTTACATCCCGAACTTGCCACACGCAGCGGTTTGAAGACTAAATTTATAAACAGAACAATAAAAAGTAACAAATTCACTTGCTTTTTGACACGAGATCCCTGCGGAAGGGAATATGGATCAAACTTTTCAACGATGAATTCAAGCCAGATCTATTACCATTTCCATCAATAAAGCATGCATATGCAAATAGTGGGACACATATTGGATGATGAACAATCCTATAAGAACTAATAATTGGACATTCAGAATAGATCTAGACAAGTGGCAAATTCACCAATCACAACGGCTGTTTCTTTTGTTCGGCAAAATTTGGACCAAATTGATAATTAAAACATTGATTTATAAGCCCGACTGAAATTAATTTTGTAATCGCTTTAAGCCAACCTAGTTTCACGATTATAAACTAGTAAACATGTCTCCATCAATTTGTAAATAAGTTGTGATCCTGAGAGATTACTTAATCAACTTGCCTTGAGGCACGGTTTAATATTCACAACCATGAAGTTTGTACAAAAGAAGGTTATTATTCTCATTTATTCAACTTTTTATGTTGTGGTTTGGTAGTTTCTCATTAACTATGTGGGTCGATCTTTGGCGCAATAGTTTCACATCAACTAATCCCAATAATAGCACTTATACACAGTAATACTTACAAAAAAGACAAATACAGTAGAAAAAAGTAGAAAAAGAAGTCTACTACAATACCCACTATGGCATCATAAATAAAAATCCCACAACATAAAAATACATCCCATTCCCGTCAGCGGACTTTGTATCTCGGTTCAAATACGATGAGTATAAAGTCCAATTCTTAACTAACACATAACCTCAACACGTTTCTGCAGTTATTATTCCCATCCAGACATCCCATTCCTTTACTTAATATTTCTCCCACTCTCATCTCTCTCACACACACTCTCTTTATCTTTTTCTCTGTACATTTCTTATTCTATCAATAAATATGTCTTTATTCATTTCTCTTTGAGTTTCGTTCATTCTCATTCTC
>CM077104.1:5318078-5358090 GCA_039619505.1 Cimex hemipterus
CTCTCTCTCTCTCTCTCTCTCTCTCTCTCTCTCTCTCTCTCTCTCTCCCTCTATCTATCTATCTACCTTTCTCTTAAACCCCTGATCATCAATAAAAGCCCACATTACGAACTAGCATAACCAATTACATAGAAATGTCATAAACTTTCCTAAATGTCCTCAAAACCTAGAAAGCCTAATTAGCTTTCTACCTCCTAGACTCGACTCATCAGTCATTCCCCCATTGTATGGAATGGAATGGAATGGAATGGTGGCAAGGGTACTAGGAAGTGGGGTTTGTATGCCCCAGGCACTGCAGCCTTCTGGCTTATTGTACCTTCCTAGTTCCTTGGTTTAGTCAATAGACTCGATCCTTTTTCTCATAAGTATCAATTCATTGACTGTTATTGCTTCAATGTGGTTCTCTGAGTCGCTATTATGCGTCAGATTGAACCTCCATTGAGCCGTTGCTTCGCATTCGAAGATGATATGAGTGGCTGTTTCTTCCTCCTCATTACATAGTCTGCAAATGGGATCACTATTATATATGCTCATGTTATGTAGATGTTTTCTCAGATGTCAGTGGCCGGTTAGTAAAGCCCTGATCATCAATAAAAGTCCAGATTACGAACTAGCATAACCAAATACATAGAAATTTCATACTCTTTCCTAAATATCCTCAAAACCTAGAAAGCCTAATTAACTTTCTACCTCCTAGACTAGTCGAGTGACTCATCAGTCATTCCCTCATTGTAAGTAAAATACTGGAAAAACTCCCTCATCCGCCTGACCAATGAGTTACGCACAAGTACGATATCTCATTAATTCAGCTTTTGGAATACAATTGACTTTGTAACAAGCGTATCGCATTGAGAAGTCAATTTCACATTCTTCAGGCTTTAAGATGATTATCCTGGTAGGGTGTTGGTTGTAAACCAAGCCTTGGCCAGGTATGTCTGAAAACTGGGCTCAAGGACCCACAAAACTTAGTTTAGTGTATAGAGATTAGTGACAGTTAATCGATAATTATTCAGATATTGGTCCAGATATTATTCAGGTCCAGACCGCATCTCACAATATCTGGATAATTATTTTAAAATTTCGCTAATTCAAGTTTACTACAAATACTTCAGTTGTTAGTTTCATTAAGGACAAGACTATTAGCTATTAGGTAAAATTGTCTGTTTCTTTCTCAGGACGTTCATACACGATTCCCTCCAATCCTACAAAATGTATAGTACGATCTTATTAGGGCGAAGACCTCTCTTAGCTAATGGTGGGTCGTTACAGTTTGTCTAATGGATCGTTGGCGAAAGTATTTGATACAGATTATATTTACTCAATCTTCCCAGTACGAGAAGGTTTCTTTCTCGGTTATCTTGTCATCAAACCATCGAAGTTGGCAATTTAACATAGTAACCGTGAAACGATTACCATCCCGATCTTGGATGATGGATTATGGATTATTGATGCGTAATGACACCCGACTTTAACCTAATTGTGCTTTACTCACCGAAAGACAAATATATCATTATTTGAACTATTCATTGCATCGTATTTTAAGAAAATTAACCAGTCAATGAAAAGAAAAATCTTCCTAAATATTACTTATAAGATTGGGTTGACGACAAAGGCCAACAGTCCGTTTCTGATATCTGACATTAGAGTGCTATTTAATAAAGCTTTAAGTTATTGATCGTATTGGTGTTGCAGAGAAAAATCCCCTTCTCCCGACTTGGCAAACTAGCTCTGCCACTCCCAATTAATAAGACATCTTGCCTATATCCTCTCGCTGAGGTTTTTCTTTTTCCTAAACTGAACTACCAACTCCTTTTCTGATAAGAAATTTGATCAAACATAAATATTATGCCTTTGAGCAACCTTCCCTTAAGATTTAGTGATGGCAAACCTACAAACTATGAACATAAATTGAGAGAAACGACACACGTGAGTAATCAGAAGAAATTACACAACCCAAATATACGCAACAAAAACGCACACGCCGCGTGTCGTCAGAACAATAAAAACATTACATAGCGATACCTGCATAAGTGTCTGTTTTTAATGTTTAATTGTTGTCTTTCATTTAATATTGAAATTGAAGCCAAGTTTTACTCACCTATAAACTGAAGTGATACAATTACAACATTGTGAAAAATGCGAATAAACAAACAAATAATTATATAAAGAATTGATTTCTACACAACAAAGGAAGTGGTATCGCAAAACAAAGAAGAATGGGGGGGTCAAACAAAGGGTAAGAGAGAGAGAGAGAGAGAGAGAGAGAGAGAGAGAGAGAGAGAGAGAGAGAGACAGAGAGAGACAGACAGAGAGAGAGAGAGTATTTCTTACCGTAAATCATGCAGGTTGTGGGTCGATACGTTGGTTGCTTTCAATGCTAGTTGAGAATTAACACAGAAAAGAATTAATATCTCATAATTTTTAAGAAAACCCAGGAAGCCTGATGACCGGAAAAAGTAGTACAAAGGGACGTAAAAAGTTTTTTCACGATCCTATCCGATTTTGTTATGCACACTGTGTAGACAACGTTTTTCTCTCCTTTTTCAAAAGAGCCCTCGTTTCAAAAACATTAACTGTAATATACGTCCTTCGTAGTCTGTGAAAACTTAACGAGAGATTATCATGTTAAAATACCGAACAGCTTCGCTTTCCGTTGGAAACGAGGCTAGGCAATAGCGGAAGTCATATCAACCGGAGGCCAATGGTTTTGAAGAAAAAAAACACAAATTTTAAGTGTTTAGTTCGAATCCGTTTACTACAGAGATAATAATCTTTTATCTCTATAAATATTAACGATTACCACTGATTTCAGTTTTTTATTTTAATTTCAAACTTTACAACTCAATTTGCAACAAATTGGGCAATGATAAATTATTCAGAGCGATTTTTGTTAAACAACCATAACAATTGTACAACCTTTAAAAGGCTTTTACCCTATTGCTCGTACCCAGCCATGAAAATTGCTTTAAAGACCCGGACATTATGATTTATATAACCTAGTAACACAAAGTAGAGTTGAGAGTATTACTTTTCTAATAATACTAATATTGAACTAATTTCATGATATTGCTGCGCAACTTACAAGAGTAATGTTTCTTTATTTGCTGTGGAAAATACTAAATTAATCATAACTTTCAGCATAAACGCCTGTAGTCGTTGTGACAATACTCTCGTTCCTTTACAATAATGACCCAAAACGAGGAACCTGCTAATAGACTTAAAGGCTTAAATAAACAATAGGCAAAGTAAATCTATCCTTGTAATTATATATCAACACTAAAATGCCAAGAACGTCTCTACAATTAAAAAAAACCCTCAGTGCTTTAGTTTGTCATTTCATATTGTTAATTTGTTTTTCTAATTAACTACAAACAGCTATAAAACATACTACTTACTATAATACTGTTAGTCCTCATGCCACGTAAATTTAGCCAATTTTTAAAACAAAGAAAGAAATCATTTAATTTTAAAATTGTCATATTTTTGCGACGCAAATTATTTGTGTGAATATGTGTGTCCCCTCAATTTTACATTCCAGGGTAGTGTGCATAGATTGGGTTATGTCGGTTAGATCTGGGTTAAATTTCGTTAGATAGTATTGGGATTAGGTTACCGTACAAGTTAAGGATGGGTGACTTAGGGATGGTTAGTGTGGTTAAATGGGGTTAGTGTTAGGTTATGTATTCATGATTCAATATTTCAAAGTATACAAGCCTAGCTTGTTTTTGTGAGCTAATTTTAGTTATATCCTCAACGACTTGATATAGTTTATGAATTTCGAATAGCAAAATATCATTTGATCAATCGAATAAGAGCGGTGTACATCATTTTCGCAAATGGATAGAATCAGCGTCCTAGGGGCACTATAATTATTGTCATTGTCGAATGAGTCTTGAAAGAGCTTTTTTTTCATATATTTTTTGTGACAGAGAGAGAGAGAGAGAGAGAGAGAGAGAGAGGATTTTCGATCAATCTTTCGCGTACCAAGGAGTTCCGCAATGATGGGGTTAGGCAAGGTTAAAAATGGTTAAGTAGTAGGGTTAGGGATTGGTTAGGTTAGAGGTAGGTTAAGAGGCGGTGTGATGTAATGCAGGTTTCAGAAAAAAATTTTCTTTATCGTGCCAACGTTTCAATCTTTATTGAGATCATCTTCAGTGCCTGGGATTGACAAACATTGTTTACATTTAATGATGTGGAAAAAAGTGAATTTATATATTCACTAATTTCGTGGTCCGCTTAAGCAATTAATACTTGACAGTTAATTAAGGTTTTTTTAGCTGAGATGAAAAAAGTCAGTGGCGCGAGAAGGATTCGAACCCACGATCTTCGGCTAGATACGCCGCTGTTCTACCATGTCATGAGTTTCCCCTCCTTTTTGCCATTTTTCAAATGTCGTGTAATCGGTTTGGATTCTCGACGACAATTGAAACGGCGACGAAGAGCTTTAGTGAAGTGTACTACATTTTTAATTAATTAATTCACTACTTTCGTGGTTCGCTTGACTTCGTTTCGCTAAACAATTACAATGTTAACAAAAGGCATTTCTAGCGAATGTCCTGGCAGAATTTCGTTCGATTTATTTCAATTAGGACGTTTTTTATTCATATACCATTTCTGTTTTCAAATATAGAAAGTTTTGGTGAATGAATTCAACTTTAATTAATGTTTCATTTTATTTAAAAAAAATAATATTTTGCTTAATTTTAATCAGTTTACTTCTGTATTTTGTATTTATTTGTATACGTAAACTCGACAAACTTACTCAATTCCTTTGTTATTATTAATGTTTATCTTCTTTTTTGGATTTTATTTCTTTATAGTTAAATAAAACATTATTATTAATATACAGAGTGATGTAATTATCGTAGGAAAAACAAAGTACCAGATACTTAAATCTGCTTTGGAGCATTATTGTTTTAGCAACTCTAAAAAAGTATTTTTTAGCCGGCTGCCACTCCAGCCATGAACGTTTTGCATATTAATGCCTTTTTAACTTTACGAAATTGTTTTTCTTTGTTTTAATTGTTTTTAAGAACGCCCGGCTTACATTTCATTCGGTCTACTCACCTTTTACGGGCCAATGATATAAAAAAAGGTGAATAACATTAGGAACTTAGCGATAGTTCACTAGCATAAAGACGGGAATAGTATTTGCAACATTTCAAGAGAGAAAAGAAAAAATTGGAACTCTAGCCGCTGCTCTACAGATGAGTTCTTGTGTGATTTACATTTCAAATAAGCATTTTCTTTATCGCGCCAACAATTTGAACTTTATTGAGATCATCTTCAGGATCGACATTGTTTAAATGTAACAAATACATGTAGGATGTGGAAAAAAGTGAATTTACACAATGCAAAAAAAGAAAAAATATGTACTTTTATATTCAATCGAAGTGTTGTTTTTTTTTTCTGCGTAAGTGTGCCATTCTGAGATATTGCAAGAGGAGTAGAAATACTTTGATTGGAAATAAAAAGTATATTTTTTGCATTGGACAAATTCACTTTTTGCCACATCCAACATGTATTTTGGATCGAAACGTTGGCACTATAAAGAGAATGTTTTTCTGAAACTTAAATTACACCAGACCGCATCTCATCTGATAATCAAAGACTAACTGCACTAATCATCACACATTTCTTCAATGGAAATAATCATGAAACAGTAGACAGAAACAAAAGGAATAAAGATTGATAATCTTATTTCTAAAAATGGATCTTTGTAATATAGATGATTAATATAAAAATTATCTAGGTTACCTAGATAGGCCAATTTACTGTAACAAGGTTCTTATTGAAAAAAACCATTCGCTGATAATATTTATTCATGGTGAATTGGCAGGCTAGTAAGCAATATTAAATAATTTTATTCATTCTGAGCTTTAGTGTTTCCATTTGTAGTTCCAAATCCTGTAATTTTTTTGTGTCAATCGAGCTATATTATACCAATACGCAAAATCCAGCTGGATCATCATTGGGTCCCCCGGCGATTTCTTCTATCGGAGTGAAAGCAATATCTGCTCCCTTTTTCAAAAGGTGTGGGCATAATTGGGTACAGGCGACAGGAAAAATCCATTAGAACTTTAGCCGAAAGACAACATCCGCTCGTTACAAAAAAAATTTAACTTGTTTTTGCATAATCGATTACGATCCTCGACCAAACATGACTCAGAACGGAATGAACCGAGAGGGAAAGCACGAATCAGATCTGTGAAAAATATGATGTGTAAATCATATTTTTCTTAGAGAAATGATGCTAAAAAAGAAAAAAAACAGTCAAACCTAGACAAATGTCAATCGTTATGCTGGTTTTACTATTTTCAAATGGAAAAAAAAATCCTGTTATGCCTCATGGACATAAAATCACGGGACCGTGTAAAATAGTTGAGAAGGAACCCACCCCACAGGAATTTCACACTCACTTAAATAATGTTCCTTACCTTGTTTGAATTAGATTTACATAACGTCAACAAAATCAAGATATACTCGTTAAACATAATATTATGTAGAGATTTTTACAGTGCTGCAAAAAGAAACGTTAGATTTTGATAAGTTAATTAATTATTACTGAAAGAAAGGTAAATGCAATGCCAACAGGGAATTCTTTACAGATTGATCGTACAAGATCAACTTTAAAAAGCATAAATGTTGGTATTCCCGAATTTTTGACTAATTTTGTTTAAGATCTGTATAATATTTTAAAGGTAAAAATTAAAACTGAACCGGCTCTGTTTGATGGCGATAGGGCAATTGTAAGAGACTCCGATAAGGTTGATTCTACATGCTGGTAATTGTCAGTAATTTTTGAATTTTGAAAAATGGAGAATCAGATCAACCGAGGCAGTACTGTTTCCTCGACGCAGACTACAAATTGTCAATAATGTCAAAATAAATAAATCGCCACTACCTTCGTTTGAGAATGTTAAACACCATAAAATGTGTGTGGATTCCCAATTTAATTTTAGCTACCATGAAGAAAAAAAATGTGTTAAGCTAAATGCTCAATAGTGTGTGGTGACTAGTGACCGTTAGTCGATAATTATGCAGAAATCGTGAGATGCGGTCTGGTGTGATGTAGGTTTCAGAAAAACATTTTCGTTGTCGTGCCAACGTTTCGATCTTTATTGAGATCATCTTCAGGGCCAGGGTGTACAAACATCGTTTAAATTTAACAAAAACATGTAGGATGTGGAAAAAAGTGATTTATACAAAGCAAAAAAAATATTTTTTGAAAATCTTGTTTTATATTCAATCAAAAAAGACTGAATATAAAAAATACTCTTTTGCATTGTATAAATTCTCTTTTGTCCACAATGTTTTTCTGAAACCTACATCACACCAGACCGCATCTTACGATTACTGAATAATCAATAACACTTTAACTTCAACTTATTTTTTAATTTCAAATTATTCCTGTTTAATCCTTAGGATTAACCCTTTTTAATTTCAAATTGACTCGTTCTTTAAGGCATATTTACATTATTAGTTGTTATTATTTAATTTTAATTAACATATTGAAAAAAATGTGTTAAGCTAAATGTTCAATAGTGTGTAGTGAAAGTGAGTTTGAATTTTTATTTAACTGTTATAAAATACCTAAAATAAATAATTTAAATGTTATACAGATTTGTGTAGAGATTAGTGGCCGTTAATCGATAATTATTCAGAAATCATGAGATGCGGTCTGGTGTGATGTAAATTTCAGAAAAACATTTCCTTTATCGTGCCAACGTTTCGATCTTTATTGAGATCATCTTCAGGGCTCAAAGTGTTTCTCTTCTGTGCAATTGTATGTCGTGTTGAGAGTGGCCTGAAGATGATCTCAATAAAGATCGAAACGTTGGCACGATAAAGGAAATGTGTTTCTAAACATACGCCATACTAGACCCCCATGCTCAAAGCATGAACCATCTTAAGGAGTATTGACACGCTCTTCAACAAGCGTTCATGTATGATGATTATAAATCCAAATATTTAAGTTCCCGGTTCTTTATAATACAAGAAAGAACTATTTGAGTGGTTCCACGATGGACCCCGGTAGATATGCATGCCAACCTAAACTTCATCTAGCTTAACAACAGGTCCCTCCCTATAGAGCAATTGTTCATTTTTATAATTCATGCATAAATAGGCTAACTGTTCGTGTACATAAAAAAATATTTTTATTAATTATAGGGAAGACTAGAACTACTGCAATGCAAACGAATAAGACTTAAGTGCATATTGTTTGATAAATAATGAACATGTGTTAAAGGGGCATATAGTAAAGGTAAATGTAGTAAATATACAGCAATCTAAGGATGATGTGGACACGATTGTCAATTTTTTATAAGTTTTATTAACCTCGTAATAAATGTTTATATATATTACTATTAATACACTTGTGTGTCTGTTACCTCAGTGCACTAACATAACTAATGTTATACATATCCACCTGCTCTCAAATTCGAACGCACACACATACGTACTATATTTCTTTCTTTCTAGGTGTCTGTCTTTTCCCACTTTTATTGACTTAACCCTTGTTGATCTGTCTCTTTCCCTCTTATTGCTCTCTTTCCCGCTCTTTTCTTTCTATCTTCCTCTTCTGGATTCTTCCTTTCTGTCTACTTATCCCCATCTTTCTATCTATTTATCTACCCATCCCCAAATCTATATCTATATCCATTTGGAAAAATATATTTATGTATCTATTAACTTCTTTGATGGTACAGCCTTTAGAAAACGTACTTTATAACAAAATTTTGAACTGTTGATTAACAGAAGTGATCTTTTTAATGCACTATCCAACCCTAGAATATATTAAAAGATGAAAGGACGGTTGCACAAAAAAGTCCTTTAATTGCAAAGCTTTCAGGGCACGGAATTCTGACATTTTAAGCTTCTGGTTCTAAATTGCAAAGCTAATCTAAACATCTTGGGAATGCAAAACAGGGCCACCTCCAGATTTTCAGGACGGAATAGAACAAAAAAAAAGGAGAAAAAACCTACTCGAGAAACGAAGCCTTCTGCCGTATTAAATATTGCTTGCATAATTCTGCGATGAAATATCAGAAATCATAAAAAGGAGCAAGAAGGAACTCAGAATCAAAACAGGTTTCTTGGCAGAACATTGGATAATTTTTTATATAAGATTGCAGGTTATTTAGATCTAGTATAGTTTCTCCAGAGTTAGTGGAACAGCCGGAAAATGAGACTGCCGAACTGAGACCGATTGAATAAGTTAACTTAATTAGCCGTAATATTAAATTTTGTTGCTGTTTAAATTTAACTAATTCCTGACATAAAGGGGGATTGATGTCACTATCAATTGAAATTTACCGACGACGGGTCAGAACCACCCCCAATAGTTTTTTCCATATTACCATAAATCAAAATTTCATGGGTTTTGACGGGATTGGAACCAAGAAGCGCTAGATTCCAAGTAAGAATGCCGGTGCCATAACAACTCGGCCACTGCGGTTACCAATCAAATGGGAGGCCTTCGAATGCAGGCCCTTGGATTTGAACCCGGGACTTTTACCATTTAGTGATGAACACCGTGTCACCGTTTAAACCGTTGAGGCCACCGATGCCCACAGTTAATTACTTTAAATTAATCGATCGTTCGAATCGACGGGATGTTTAATTGTAATTTAATAAACCAGTGGCACTTTTACTGTGGTTGAACCGTTGAAATACCGAAGGAGTATATCAAATTCTTTTCGGGAAGCTAAAATTCAATTAAAACTTTTTAGATGAAAGCATTATTAACTAGTTGGCTGAGCGAGGCGACTGGGACGAGGAATTTTACACTCCTGCCTCCAGAAAACCGATCGCTCCACATAACGATAAAATTTACTTCTTTCGATCGAAAAAAAACAGCAGAATCAATAGTGATAAACAAAATGGATTTTTTACAGTGAAAAGTTGAAACAAAGGATACAAAGAAAAAAGTAAACAGACCACTGTCTGCCCTGTTGGTTTATCTTGAACGTGGATTAACTGAGGGCAAATTGCGGCTGGAATATAATTACGTGTTATCGGTTCATCTTAGCAGCGGGATTAGCTTCTATCCGTATCTAATCTTGGTTACTCATTTTATTCTTTACAAAGTATAACATTTGCCTAAAAATACTGCTAAAGAGTGACCGGAAGTGCGCGTTAATGAAGATACTTAACTGGCTTGCAGTATTGCATTATCGTTAATTAAATACGTGAAATAAAAATATGTAATGTTCATTAGCATTTCTCCTTAAAACCTTAAACAGTCTACTATAAATTATCTGTCTAACATATTGTAAACTACGTAGAACAAAATACAATTTAATGAATGAGATTATTAATAATAAATATATTAAATTAATACCATATATTTCTGTTTTTCGGTCTCTCTCTCTCTTATTCAATGTCTGTTCGTTCATTATTTCGGTGTCTTTTTCTATATTTTATTAGCTTTTGTTGTTGTAAATCTCTTTATCGATTTCTGACTCGACTTTCTCTGTAAGGACATCTCTCTCTCCCTGTATCGTTTTCTGTATATCTATCCATATCTGCCTTTCGTTCTGTTTTATTCACTCTCTCTCTCTCTCTCACTCTCTCTCTCTCCTTCTCTCTCATCGCTCCCTTATTACTCTTTAACTTTCCGTCTGTTTTCTTCTAGTTTACTCCTCGCTTTTTTTATGAATATGCTAGTATATTACAAATGTTTATAATTTATTTGATATGAAATTTATTCGAGATTTTCGTTCTAATAATATATTCTTAAATGAATAAATAATCTTGAATTAATGTTGTGGGGCGTGAATTTGACCCTTGGAACCATGGCTGTTGCCGGTAAGTGCTACAAAGCCAGGTAACGCTTATAAATATTTCCAACTTCGGGGCTAAGTGCACTTGCGAGAGCTTTTCCCCGGACACCACTAAAACAGGGGCCCCCAAACCTTCCCGCCCAGAACAACAGGACGTCGATCAAAACCTTAGGCGCGGATTCCAGGAAATGTTCCATTTCCCGAAGGAAAAGGAATCTCTCATGTCACTTGAATCAGCAGTGAAAGTTCTATAGCGCGCCTCTCAAACGAAATCAAGGCCAGCGAGTTTGCCATTCCCGTGAGATGTCAACTCGATCAATTGATTCATTCAACATGGCTTTACCAAAAGACTGATAATGAACAAGATCTAAAGGAAATCTGATAAATTCGATTCTAAAAGGAAAAAACGTAGCTTTTATCCAACCTGTATCCGCATACATCCTTACTATGACTATTTCTTGTATCTTCATCTTATCAAATTTTTTACAATAAGTAGCGCCTTTTTTATGGACCATCTGTAAACATATTTGCTGAAGTCAATCAATCATAAAAATAGGGCAATTACGCTACTACTGTACTATCTATCTATATATATATATATATATGATGTGTATATATATATATTCACTTTTTTCTAGATAATGTGTCCTAATATGCGATTTTACAGTAGAAAGTTGAGACATCATTGTAAAGTGGCCAATGCTGAAAAAATGTCTTTGGTTATGCCCTGTCACCTATTTGGACATTGGTGTCCTTAAACGTCGGTGATATTGAAGGACAAACAAGTATATCGCCCCTGAACCGTTTAAACGGACATTAGAAACGCAGCGCCAATGCGATTTTCAGCAGATTACTCGATTCCTTCTTTATAGAATAAAACCGATTTCTATACAAACCCAAGAACGTTGGTAAAATAATAACCGTTATTTGGTTTAATTGTTTATATAGTTGATTGATTTGCAAGAAACTTGTTAATTAATTTGGGTAAATGCTAATTAAAGTTTCTTATGAAGCTTTAACCTATTAAATAATTAATAACCGGAATCTTTTCAGCGTAAAAAGTTATTTAACCTGTCTAATGAAGATATCTGAATACACAATACTTTTATGGCGCAACGGCTATTGTTCAATTCATTATTTTCATTAAAAGCGACAAATGTGATTTGTTATTAACAAGTGAAAATTCTTTTGCATAATGTACAGAACATGCTTCTATTTTTATTGTTTGATAGATCGGGCAAAACGTAATAAATTTTTTAATACTCCATCCCAAATTGGGAAAAGCTTGTTCCTCTGAAAGCAGGGTGCGGACGATTAATAAATATTTAATTGAATCTTGCCCGCCAATTATTGAGCCCCGTGCACATACATTTTCTTTTGTACAACTTGGTTATTCGATATATACGATTACAATATTTTATCATCTACAAATGTGAATGTGGTGGTGAATCGGGATGTGATGGCATGTCAGCTGTGAACACCATGTGTGGGGGGCCATAACGCTACCCAAGGGAACACCAGCATGGATAGGGAAATATGCAGAGAGGAAATGGTCTTCAATGTCTGTGAGGTAACTGTGCAAAACGAGAGGGTTGGTGGATGGATGGATGCTCTTGAACATGAACAGCAGGCCCGGGTGCTAAACATGATCAAAAGCCTGGATTACGTCAATAAAGGCCCCCGAACAGAGCTACCTCAAGGAAGAAAGAAATAATATCTACCATGCGATGACACGATACAGCAATTCTTTTGTCATTTCCCTCGAAACTCCAACTCCTTACGCTACTAGAGTCTCGGTGTAAAAAGAAAAGGATAAAATTCAACACAGATCTATCCACATTATCTCCACTCTGCGTAAAAAGACCCCCCCCCCTGTTTTCTTAAATAATATTCTCCTACCAACTGTGGACATGGTGAGGTGCCTCAGACTGGACATCGACAAACACCTGGAGTGGAATCCTCATTGTCATATAGAGGAGCTCTTCCACGATTTCTGGACAAACATTCTAATTTACCTCTCAAAAATAAATACCTCAGGCTGCTTTAAAACAGTTAATAGTTAAGCCGGTACGGACTTAGGGACTGGAAGTGTGAGGTCCGGCAAACATTCCAACATACACCGCATTCAAACTGCGCAGTCCTAAATACTACGAAAAATACTAGATGCTCCATTTTATGAATCGAACCTAATTACAAATACTGACTTGCATATCACTTTCGGACAGATGAAATTCGTTTCCGTTACCTAAATTTTCATAAAAACCTCCTAACTCAGGACCAGTAAATCAGAACATCAGAAATCTCTCATCCCGGAGAATCCTTTCAAACCCTCCCCGCCGGCTGACGAGACAATGGCCGCGGGATCTTCTAGTAAGTGATGGTGATGATGGTGAAATTGATAATGCCACAACTATCAATTAAGCAGACGATATTTTAGTAACATTGGAGTAATACCAATGGGTATTATCTCCACCTTTGTTTTTACTTTTGCATACATTACCTTGCTCATTGTTATTTGTTACCTAATTGATCATAGTTGTAATGTACTACAAATTTAAAAAAAAGTTTTATCTAACGATTGTTGTTGTTTTTCTCAAGATTCCGAAATTGATTTCCAGTTTGATCTCCCCCGATTATATTATGTGGAGGGCTCTAAAGCGAGCGAGGCTTTTATGGCCCCCGGCACGTTTTCTCGGAAGCTCTTGTCAACGTTCGTGAGCGTCATACTATGTGTATACATTATACATTGCCCGGGGGGACGGCATTCAAGAAATGCCCTCGCCTCCATGAACGGGGCTCGTGGAAAAATTCCAAGTCTTTTGTTTATACAACGAAGAAAGGGGCTTATCGACGTTAATTAATCTTGTTCGCGGCGTAATTAACCGAAATAATTAACGACGCCGAATTGTCTAGAAATAATGGAATAGCGAAAGGCAGAATGTTAGACTATACAAACGGTAAGATGTACCAGAGGGGAGGGCCTGACGTGATAAAATTTGTGCCACAACGTGTAATCAATAAACATTTATATGTTTACACACCCTAAACGAACATACGTTTCTATCATACATATGTGTAATACATGTATATATGTACAAGCTTCTTATAGACATAATGCATGTACAAATAATACATTTATTACATTATGCTTATAATGCTTATAATCAAGAACTCAGTAGATTTGACATACAAAAATAAAATGAATGAGAGTAAGAGTGAGGGGAGACTTAGAAAAAAGATCGATAGACAAATTAGGAGAGACAGAGAAAGGGAAAGAGTGAGAAGGAGAGAAATAAAATAGGTTGAATAATACTATTAGAATGTTCGGAAACAAGAATTGGGGAATAAAAAAGAAAGAACGAGAAATCGAGAGAGAAAGAGAAGAGAAAGAAACAGAGAGACTGGAAAGAAACACACAGAAAAAGACAGACATGGAATGAAGTAAGAGAGGGAGGGAGAGAATGTGTATGAGAGAGATGGAAGGTGAAAGGGACAAGATAGCCTGAAAGGATATATATATATATATATATATATATATATAGAGAGAGAGAGAGAGAGAGAGAGAGAGTCAGGGCGGAAGCGAGAAGGCAAGATTTGTATACAAAGAGTGAAAAGAAAAGAGAAGAGAATGAGTGTGCGAGAGAGAGAGAGAGAGAGAGAGAGCCCGAGTGTGAGTGTGGGTGTGGGTGGGCGTGTGAATAGGAAGAAGCATACAGAGAATGGTGGAAGAGAGAAAAATATTGAGACATCTTTTCCGAATAAATTCTAATCCTTTTTTTCAACATAGAGAATGACACAATCGATTAATTTTTATAAATACATTTGAGAGAAATGGTTAAGCAATAAAATTATATAAGTGCATTAGTTATTCTATAATAGTTATTTTTTTAAACAGAAAATAGTTTATAACACTTTTAAACTTTACCGATGAACAATAAATAAAATAAAGCGTTGTATAGAAATTATAACACAATGAAGCCTGCGTTGCGGAAAAAAAATTTAACCGCTCAGGCATGGACATCGATGATTATGAATATTAATATCTTAATTATTAATATTCATGATATACGCTGCCCGGCTTTACGGTGTTACATTATTCAATTTTTAACTCAACCGCAAATTGACTCAATAAAAGTTAACATTTAGCATAAAATCAAAACGCGTGGCGTTTCTTTATTATTAAATATAGCAGTTTCTATATATAAATAAATAAAAATACGATAAATTTCTCATTTTTTTGAAATAACATCAACGGGCGATCTTAGTAACATTCAAGCGACATAATAAATCAAAGTTGGGAAAGCGATATTAATGTTTATTCAGCGAATAGATGTGCAAAATCATTTATAACTTACTTTAAGAAGTATCCTAAATATGAGCAGAAAAATAATTGACCGGGCCTTTTTTGATATTTGTCAACAATCAAGGTAAAATTATTTTCGATAAGTACGTACGCTCCCTTACAAAGCACTCACGTCTTAGCCATGAGAATGGTTAGGGATGGCTAGGATGTCAATTTCACATCCTATCCAATAAAGTATGGTGTGATAACAAATCTAACTCTTACAGGGCTCCCATACAAAGCCGTCACGTCTTAGCGTAATAATTGTGGAATTTCTTGCAAAATATATTTGTTCAACAACCGTGAGATTAAAGAGAGCGCTCTCGTCAAAGCATTCATGACTTAGATAAGAACTGATCTTTTTCAAATGACGTGATAATAAAACGAAATGGGTTTATTTTTTGTGTCATATGTTGAAAAAACGTTTTGTCCAGCTATTAACAATTAAGAAAAGTACGCTTATAGAGCTCCCTCGATAAGCACCCATGTGCTAGCTATCTGTAATGTAAAAAAAAGAGATAGGGTATAAAAGAAGCGGCCGCAAGGCCTTCTGCGCCTCGACGTGAGTAGATCTACTGTGCTCCTCGCGTATCATACATGTCAAGAGCTCTGTCGATGGGTGGTCCTAGGAAGATCTGACTCGTAGAACAAGGATCATCCTCGCCCAATTAAGAATAGGCCAAAACCCGCTTATGTCTCCGACTTGAAGGGTGCAATTTGTTGGCTTCATACAGACTGCGCGCAAGAACGCAACCCGAATTGAAAATTGTGCGTGAGCATTTATGAATACACAAGCATCCCCTGTTCCGATTCTTGGTTGGAAACGGGTTGTCCTATTATATATACGAGGTTGTTCAGTTATCGACCAATTTTGATAATAATCTGGTTTGGAATGTTATTGGGTTTGCGGTCCTTCAATGAATCATACATATCATCGTACTATTGTATATAGTAACATAGCTGTGAATACTAGTGTGTATTGAGAGTGGCTGTATTTATTAGCGTGAATGTGTGATATGAGAAGGCCAATGGCGGAATATCGAGAAGAAGTTATATATTGGATATATGTAGTGTAATGGACGAATATCGTTTACTCTATCACTCCTATTGAATGTACGTGAGGAATGAATATATTTAAGAATGGACAAGTATGGATGGGTTTGGAACTGCATGCTTTGGTGGCAAATTGGCCTTATTGTTGAACAGCGCCCCCCCCCCAACCGAGCCAAAAATCGATGGATGGACGCCTAAGACTGAGGTCTGCCCCCGGGGTGGATGATTCTTGAGCCCACGGCAATTTTCTGTAACTAGCAATGGCTGGAATGGCCAATGGACTACGAGAGGCCAATAGGGTCAACTCGGCACATGCTTGTATGTATCTAAGGACATGTGTGGACTCGGTCCTATACAAATTCAATCCAAATAAATACAAAAAAATTTAAATGAAGATGAACATGGATACTCGGTGAAGCCCTATCACTGCTGTCTTCCGGCTTATTGGATTTTTCTAGTTCCTTAGTTAAGTGCAATGAATTCGATCCTTCTCCTAAGACGTCCTCATTGACTGTAGTTGCTACAAGTTCTCCTGGTTTCCATTGTATCCCAGGATGTCTCTGCTGATGTTGCTTCTCAAACGAAGTTGGATGGGTAGCTGTTTCTTTCTGCTAATTGCGTCACTTACAATGGGTTCATCATTGAGAATAGCCATGTAATATCCAGATGTCAATGGCTGAAATTTGGTCCTATCACTCCTCAAAGTTTAGCCCTTTCTAACTGTAACAGTGAGTATGATAGTCTAAAAGAAGGTGGTTATAATAAAGCTTACTGGGCCTAGGATCTCTAGAGATTATCCACTCCCCCTTTTTTTCTTTTTTGGATCCATTCTTTTTCTTTATTTGGTTTGGAGGCATCCGTACACCTACATTTTACTACTTACCACGATAAAACTGACGGTAGTCTACGAAAAGCCAATAGGCTGAACTCAGCACATGTTTGTATGTATTTAAACACGAGTGCGGATTTGAGCATATACAAATCCAAACCTATTGTGCTCCTCTGTTTTTATAATTCACTGGCCAACTTCAGGTTGTCAATCAAGCTCCATAATAAGATGTAATGTGTGGTGATTGATGACCGTTAGTCAATGATTATGTGGGGATCTTGAGATGCGGTCTGGTGTGTCGTAGGTTTCAGAAAAACATTTTCTTTATCGTGCCAACGTTTCGATCTTTACGACACACAATACACAGAAGACAAACACTTTGAGCCCTGAAGATGATCTCAATAAACGATCGAAACGTTGGCACGATAAAGAAAATGTTTTTCTGAAACCTACATCACACCAGACCGCATCTCACGATCTCTGAATAATTATAAGATGTAATGTAAATAATAAGATTAACTTGTTCAATAACTGCGTTATTTCTCCCAGAGATTTCTCGAATGCCGTTCTTTGGAAAATTGTGATGTTCCAATAATTCAATGATTAGAGAAGAAGAAAATCTCGGGGAAAGATTTTTTTTTTCAAAGTAGATTTGGAAAACATGTTGACGTTATGATATTAAATTCACTGAAATTAATAAGTGAGTTTTGATCCATTTAAACAAATAAAAAATTTTAAACAAAAAATAAAACCCAATTGTGCAAAATCGTACCATTCGTTGGAAAATGTGTTTATACAATAGCAATAAGGTATTAAGGGAAATACGCGTAGGGCCCTTTCTCCTAAAAGCACTCTCGTAATAGCCCTGGGGAGGATTTCTCCAAACTGGCGTTAGCATTATGTTGACGTTAGAACATGACCTAACTGTTCAAAATTGTTCTATTTGTTGCAAAATTTGTTTCTCTAACTAGCACGATATTAAGGAAAACACGTTTAGGCAGCACCCTCGTAAAGCACTCACGTCTTTCCCCTGGGGGAGTAGTTTCCAAAACCGGCGTCAGCACAATGATCACGTTAGAATAATACATTTGTGTTTGAATTTTGTTACTTTATAAAATTGTCTCACATAAGAAAATTAAGCGAAGGTGATTCTCTCACAAAACAATCAATTCATATCATAAAGAATTAATTTTAGCATTCCAATTAAAATAAAGTTTTTGGTTGTGTTACCAATTTGTCGACATGTCACAATTGTGTTCTTTTGAATAATCGGTAGTTATTATAAACGGAAAGTTTACAGTGAAAAGATCAATCGAAAAATATAATAGGACAAAGTATAGAAACTTTAACAGACAAAACAAATTTTGTAACAAATTTCCTTATGTAATATATTTTTAAGAAAGAATCGTTTAAATGTTAGAACATATTCAAATAATTGGAGAAGAAAATATGGTTATGGGGATCCCTCACAAAGCAATCACGGATTTTTTTTTCTTTTCCCCCTTGGGGGGAATTTCCTCAATCTGATGTTAGAATATTGTTGACGTTGGAATAAGATCAAATTAAAAAATCGATGCAACATTTGTACAACTAGCAAGATATCAAGGAAAAAGAGGTAGATTGTTCGCTCAAAAGCGAATAAAATTGATCTCACAGAGATAAAAAGTGAACGTGTAAAGAAGGACCCGTGAGCCAATTGAAGAAATTTAGTAACAAATGACACATTTTTTGCATATTTGAATTTTATTTTCAGAAATCATTTTAATTTGTTTGCTTAGCTGGAAGTAATTTCTTCTTCCCTCACGAAGAACTCACGTCCTTAGCCATTTGGAAGGTATTGTTCCTTGAACAGATCCTAGATGCTACTGATGCTACGTGATAAAACGACTAAATTGTTCAAAACTGTGCCGTATGTCGCAAAATTTGTTCGTACACTTTGCAATATTAACGAAGAAACGCGTTAGGGTCCTCTCACAAAGCTACAAACATCTATTTCACAGGGATAAAAAGTGAATGCTTTGTTATGAACACCCTAAGCTTATATTCCAGTTGAGCAAACTGCACAAAGTTTGGCATTGAGAACGAACACTTGGGGTGAGGAGGACTTTACGAAATATACATTTAGACACCAGGGTGAAAATCCGCCAATATTTGCCAAATGCTACTTCAATTTTTATAAATAAGGATTGAATAAAGTATTGATTACGAATAAACAACAAAAAAGAAGGAACAAAGTGAAGCCTAAGAAAAAAGAGAGAAAAAGAGGGAATATTAGAAAGTGGGAAATAAAGACGGGAAAAGTGGAGGAAGAGAAAGAAACGATGAATGAACGAGAAATGATTGGTTATAGTACTAAAAAATCAGTTTTACCTTTTAGGGGGCGACTACCAAGTAATTAATTTGTAAGAGTTCTAAATAAAGTTTTTTTTAAATATACCTTGATAACTCTTTCATGTTTTCTTAACAATCCTTTCTTTCTCTTAGGGTTTTGCCTTCCGGTTGTAGGTATTCTGGGATTTTATCATTTACCCCAAATTATTTAATAAATATTCAATTTGTTCGTAAATTCGTTTGATCGGTTAATGAGAAAACGTCAGGGGATCTATTTTGGATGCGCCCTCCAGTATCGGGGTAAACACCCATCCTGTTTGACATATAAATACCAGACCCCTCCCCTATCAACGAACAGACATAAACATAATTTTTTTTCATTAAATAAAGTGCTTTAATTTTTTTAAAACTTTATTGTGGACGTTGTCCTGCCATTGTAAGGATAATTAAAAGTTAACCGGGGCCAAGAAGAGATTGCCTCTGACTTTACGCAGGTGCCGCGTGCAGCGTGGTTTTTTGCGAAAACGTTGTATAGAGAAGAAGAAAATCTTACTTCCGGAGACGTTAGAGGACAAAGGTGCCTTGCTCTCTCTTGGAAATAAGCGCATAAAAAGATCCCTTTTCCGACTTATGGTATGTTCCTTGCCAACATGAAATCGGAAGACTATTGAACGTTCTTAATGCATCGGGTTTGGAACCTTCAAATCCTGGAAAACTCACTCCATGGGGCGTTGCTTGTCCGCCTATTGGGTATTCAGTATCATTTCATTTGACACCACTGTGATCCCGAAACCAACATAATACTGTTTTCTTAGTCAGTTGAATGAAATTAAATGTTTTTCTTACAATATCCCGAAGTATGAATCCGTGTTTGAGTTACCGCAAATGATTTTAATGTTGTCTATTTTGTCGGCACTCTCAACACGACATGGCACAATTACACAGAAGACAAACACTTTGAGCCCCGAAGATGATCTCAATAAAAGATCGAAACGTTGGCACGATAAAGAAAATGTTTTTCTGATACCTACATCACACCAGACCGCATTTCACGATATCTGAATAACTAGTTGTCTATTTTTTTTTTTCTTTTTTTATCTGACTTTAAACTGAACGTGGTTACTGGTAAGATTGACGTGTTCTTGGATTCTTGTTAAGTTGAATAAAGTTCACTGAAACCATTTTGGGGATGAAAAAGCGCGAATAAAACAGTTACACTCATATAGTTTAACTTATAATTTTATTGAAAATCGTATAAAAATAACGTATAAAAAAGATGGTGTTAAAAAAGGCAGAATGGTAGAACACCCGAGTGTTGAAGCAGTTGAATAATGACTCATTTATATAAATTATTCACCACAACTCGATTACATCATTCATTGTATTCAACTTTCCTGTTTAAAGACTTTCTTGGAAAAAGTGTTATTAAATGAAAACAAGCAAAAGGGTCAAAACGGCATGATTTAGGCCTGTCCTAAAGCAGTGTTTAAAGTCGCCCAACAACCTAAGCGGTTTAATCGCCAAATAAATCGATGACGTCAACCAACTTCTTTCGTAAACATGTTTACTTTGCGGTAAGCCGTGGCGAAAAATCACACCATCCCTTATTCGAAAGTCATGTAAATAACACTTTGACACAGCGTCGGTCATGTGGGATTTTTTCTTTCGACTCCCGGCCTCGCACTATCGATCACAATGAAGGCTAACCATTGTGCGGACGGCTGAAGAACAACGGAGGGCTGTTCAAATAAAATGGCTTTTTGTACATTTAAACATCAGTTGATGAATAATTCAGCGCTGATCCAAAATTCCATCTTGAGAACAATGCCTCAATAAAGGAGGCTACATGGAACTTTTTAATTTCAAGAGCTTTAAATAAACACATGTAGACTTTCATCAAACCAATTTATTTGCTTTTGCCCATATAACCTTTTAAAATAATAAGTTTTCTAAGACGATATTTTAAATAAAAAGAATCAGCTTTTAAAAGCGTACAGCCGTGCTTTTAGTGGAAACTTAAGGTTATACTTCACCGCGACTACTAACTGCCTCATTCTTAAATCTTTAAACCCTCCTAACACATTTTAATACAGACCAAGGTTTTCCGATGTCTTTTATTTATACTAACAGGCCAAAAATTCCACCCAATTGATTTTGTTTCATTGTCTCGATAAAAAAATTACCAGTAAATATGTGTTTGGTGCTTTGTGACCGTTAGTCAATGATTATATGGTGATCTTGAGATGCAGTCTGGAGTGTCTTAGGTTTCAGAAAAACGTTTTCTTTATCGTACCAACATTTCGACTCCAACTTGGGCACCCTCAACATGACGCACAAGAATGCACATACGAAGAAAACAAATACTTGAGCCCGGAAGATGACCTTAATAAAGTTGGCAAGATAAAGATTTTTTTTTGTAAAACTTACGTCACACCAGACCAAATCTCACGATCTCCGAATAGTAATAAATATTTGTTTATGGTTTGTTTAAAATTTAGAATATCAATTAGAGGTAAATACATTTTATCCTTAATCCAAAACATGGATAAAGGATTTTTCACTGTTTACTTTTCACGGAATTTAAAATTTTCATTCTCATTTGAAGTCTGAAACAATAAACTGTTTAGTTTTCTTAATTCCAATTTTTAACCTTAAAAATACTACGTGGTGCTGAGGAATTGCGCGTGTTGTGGTACTTTTTAATGACGCTCTATGGTAACAGAACCACAGGATGACTGTTGTTTAAGTGTGAAAAGTTTTGTAAACCGGCACCTTACTGTTGTTAAAGCGATTCATCAGGTCCAGTTCGAAGTGTCCAAATGTGAACGCACTGCTCGTAAAAGAATCGCTTTTCGCTCCGTAAGAGGACCACAATTCACCAGACCCAGAGTTGCATGGCTCGCATTTGCTTGAGAACACAGCTATCGATCTTTGGACGATTTGTCCGCTCTACGTTCTCCATATGGGCGTGAAAGAGTGTGGAGAATGGGAAATGAAAGATTCGAAGCCTGCCGGTTTTTTTCCCATCGCCGACCTTTTTAATGTGGTGTCGCATAGAGTTAAGGTTGTTGTCCGTGAAGTTTCTTTGATAGCCACTCGCTAGGTGGATGAAATTTTGGAACATCATGCGATGCCTATGTTCGATGAAATATGCGAAAATCCTATTCTATTCTAATGTGCTATAATGCCCGTCCACATGTCGCTCGCATAGTACAAACGTACTTACAACAGAATAACGTTAGGGTCTTAGTCTTAGCCTGGCCAGCCCCTCCTCCAGACTTGAACCCCATCGAACATTATGGTATAGCCACTAAAGACCAATAAGAGCATGCCCATCACTTCCTAATACAACCCACGATCTTGAAATCTTCGTGAAGAATGAGCTAACCTTCAGCAAAGAGACATTTCCAGACTGGTAGAAAGAATGCCGAGGAGACTTCGAGATGCAATTAAGGCTAAAGGAGGAAATTCGCGATATGGAAATGTTAATTATAAATTTAAAACAAATTTTATATGCCTGTCTTTTTTTTATATTCCTTAGCAATTTACAGGGTTTTTTAAAATATTTTTTTAGATATTACTAAACGTTAAAAACCGTGAAACTTTGATTAATATATATACAAATTAAGTTTATATTACAAGTGGGTGGCATTTTTTGCCTGCCAGTGTATATTATAAAGACCGGTATTTCTCAAGGTCATATTCTGGCATGACTCTTTTACATGACTTGTAGAGATTACTCTTTACAGCGATGGATCTTTATATTCACCGATGACAAATCTTCTCTCCTGACACTGATACTGTCATACAATACTCACAGCCTTAGCTCGAAGAATCAAGGTATACGAAAAGAAATTCTACAATAAAGTATTTATCGAAAACAAATAACTAACTCTTCTTCTAGTACATAAGCAAGCTAACGCTACACTTGTTTAAGAATGGGGTGACGTAGTTTGTAAGTTTAGATATGAAGTTTGTGAATTCAAAGACGTGTAGTATATGACCGAGGAGATACTGAGCCGAAGTGATAAGTCTGCATCAACTAGTTAGGTGAACGTCGCATCCTGAAACATTTTAATCCACTTTTCACCTAATAAAAGCAGGCGCGGGTTAGATTTAGAATCCCTGCAAATTCAAATTTTCTACAGGATTTTGTTATTTAATTATGGCCACCTTTTTAACAGAATCGGTAGCTGATCGAACTGCTGCCATGGTTACCGTTATTTGGCGCTAACCCAGCACATTCTCTAAAATAGAACGGGGTTTCAGATGGACGCCAGGCCTCCGACCCGTCGGGGTGAGACCTTTTATTTGTCTTACCCCCAAGAAAAAGCTTTTCGCTCAAAATCTGTCTAAAAAAAGTAGTCTAGGCAAAAAAAAAATACGGAGTAAAAGCCTTCTTCATTCCAAACCATATCTCGGTAAATACTGCAGGGAAAATGTTTAAAGAATTTTATAAAATATAAAACTCACCAGTGATTCGGAGGGGCGATTGGCATAATAAAATTCGGTGCGAACCAAACGGATCTCAGCCCTGAAAATACAAACAATATGATAAACAACATTCCCAGCAAAACATTTTTTATGTAAAGAAATTCAAATGTTTATTTGTCTAGTCTCTCTGTTTGTTTATACGGGTGATATATATGAGAGACTCAACGTGAACCTGTTCGTTATAAACCATCTAACTATTTTGTAACTGTACATCTAAACTAATTGATATGATCAAATTCAACCTCGCCTGGAATATGAAAAAAATTCAGGAAATGTGCAAAAAACGGTAAAGAATTTGCATCAAAACTAATAGGAAATATTCCTTTGACACGATTCCTAAACTCTGATTGTATGGAAAATAGTTTTGCAAGTAATGGTCATTAAAATTCAGCAACAGTCAATATGTAGTTTGATACCGCATTGTAAGGGTTGTAAACATAAAGAGGTATGATGCGTCTAATTATGTTGCTAAGGTTGCTACAAAGGGCTGCACTCATTAACAAAATATTCTTTTAAAAAGATAGAATTGATTCATACAAATAAAAGCTGCTATTTTATTTTTGCAGATCCTTTCCTTTTTCAGGCCAGTAGGTCAATTTGGCGATATTTTAGTTTACAAGAAATTATTGCGCCTGAATTTCAAATGCTTATTGTTTTCGAGCCGGCCATTAACTATTTATTTATGCGGCACGGATCAGTCTCTAGTCAAAGACTTATTTGTAAGGAGTGTAAGTACAGAAAGGATGGATGGATACAATATCTACCAGGGACTAGAGAAGTTCCCTCCTGAGCACTGCTGCTGTACAGCTTATTTACTATATCCTGGCTCCATATTTTGGGGGAGAGCTCGCAATGCAAATGTGAACTTGAGCACCCGTTGTACCGGTGTTCTTCCATCGAAGAAACTCATTTTTGAAGGCGGTTGGGACCAGGTTCAGGGTCGCTGAGATCCGGTCCCGCCCTTTCCATTGATGAGTGCCGTGTCAATTTCTTTCAATTGCGGCCACCGGTCCCCTTAGGCGTCAGAAAAATTCCGGAGGCGACGGTGGGGATCGAACCCACGACCGCGGAGTCTACTAGCCGAGAGTCTGACGCCTTAATCACTCGGCTACCGCGGCCCCTCTTAAAGCACGGAAAGGAGTGATGTTTCTATTTATTATGGTAGGTTGCCACAAAGGACGTTGTGTTCATAAAAACGAATGTTTTATTAAAACAAGAAATCTGGTCAATCTCATCTGATATGAACCATTCAGAAAAAGTGCAAATATAGACGTAGAAATTGTCATAAAAACTAATGGGAAATACTATTTTGATCAGACACTAATCTTTGATTTGATGGAAAACAAAGTAAATTAAGTATGTAAAAAGGTAAAATTGTTTTAAAATTAAGTTTTACTTTTTAAATCTGAGTGCTTTGTTTTTTATATCTGCTAATGTCATAGCTATTTAAAATATAATTTGTTTTAAAAATTAAGATCTAATGCATCTGTGATCAATGATTCACTTTTTTCAACGTATTTAAAAAGTGCTTATCTGCTGGGAACAGAAATTGTCATTTTGATAAAAACAATCGCGTTTTACAAACGTACAACCCGTCCTTCCGTACACCCAACACTTTCGTAAAAACTAATAGAAACATTTTAAAAAAATAAAATAAAATCGGAAGAAAAAACCAAGATAAGGCCTAATTTTGTTACTTTTGATATGAAGAGGAATGAAGATTTGTACTTAAAAAAGACGTTGATGACGAGATAGAAAGTTTTTGTGAAAACCCTGTAGTTTATTATAAAACTATAATAGAAATTGAAAAATTTTTCAATATTATCTTGTAAGTTAAATTGGACAATAGGCAATCACTGTTGTATTTTCGTACATATATAAAAAATATTTCTATCAATTATGTGATATGTTCTCTTAGCCCAATGTTGAAAAACGAAAAATGTTTACCGTTTAAGGTTTGTATGTTAAATCACAGTTGACAGTTAAGTTGTTAAACCTTTCGCGTTACGTAACATGTTTACCTTGAAAGTGTTTCTCATCCAGATCGAATTGAACAAGACCAGTTTTCTCCAGATATGTTGAAAGTTTTATAAATGAAAAGTGCCTTGGATAATCAAATATAAAAATCTATATAGGATTCGGTTGTAATTTTAACTATAAACTTTTCGGTTGTTACTAAAATTGCGTATATCGGTCAGTGTGATTCAAGTTAAGCTCAAATGAACTAATTTAAACAAAAGACGTTCGTACAAAGCACGGAAAAAGGCGTATATCATCTTGCAGGTCTGTTCGAGAAAAACAATCTTTAAAGGCCAATACCTACCTTAATAGGCCCATAAAATACTTATAGGCCGACATTCCGATCCATGTGCGCACAATATATACAGGGTACCGCATAAGTTGAAAGAACGGTAGAGTGAAAGTTAACGGTCCATATAGAAACTAGGGCCTTTCCATTTCGTTGATCTTGGCCTGTTATTTATTATTCTTCTGAGTTGGAAGGGAAAGTGAAACTTGTTCATTCGAACTTTTGACGACCGAGTGATGAGATAACATTTTTAGGATTTTGTTCCACATCAATCCTCCAGAGTAGGTGACAAGGGAAACTATTAATTTACAAAAGTTTGAAAAAATTTTAAACAAACGCGAGTTGTTCTAGATTGTCTTACGTATATTCTCGAATAGGAAAGAAAATTAATTTAAATAATAAATTTTCAAGGCATATGCAACGTTTAAATGTAGAATAAAAACTTGTAATTTTATCGAGTTTTTAATTCATTATGTAGTTTAAAACAAAATAACCATTAGTATTTTCTTCGTCGTGATGTTACGAGAGAAAATTTAATTTCATTAAAACTGCTATTTTGATTATAGTCAATAGTGATAAAAATTCCTACGTGTCAGTGGCGTTTGACAGGCAAAAAATCTTTTGACACTTTTACAGTTGAATTTAATTTATTTTGCATATTTGACCAATTACTTTGAAAATATTTTATAACTGAGGGCTATATTAAATACGAAAACTTTCATGAAAGTTTCCATTTCAAAGCAAATGTTTATTATGAAAAGTTTCCTGTTTAATCAATTTATTCAAAACATTCAACAAACTAGTGACCTATGATGTTTTCATAATAAAACTCAGCCGCTCAGAGAATTGAACTTAAGAACCGGACAATTCCTACTGACTATGCTTAAAAAACATTACTAAGACTATGCTTACTTTTTTAAATACTGAACTGATCTTTTAAGCTTATAATTAAAGAAAGCTTTTACATGGATTTTTCTACTCTGTACGTTTTTCGTTTTAAATTAACTGAATATTACAATTAATAACATTTTTGTGTAACAAGTAATAGTAAATAAGGATAGAGAAAGAAAACAAAAATTTTACATGGTTGCAAGGAGGATGGATGTTAATGAAATAGATAGGAGAGCAGGTTTATGGAGTATGAAAGTAATTTTTATTGATTTGTAGGTGTTTAGTTTAATTAACTAAAAATGATGCTGCATATTACGGGAAGAAGTGGCATAAAATGGGTACGAAGGATAATAACTGGTAAAGGAGGGAGCTAGGACACTACCTTATGGTACACCGTCTTCGATAGGATTGTGTAAGGAAAGAGCAGTTCCATAACCAAAACGGGAATACCGAGCATCGAAGTTGCTACATGGCATAAGGTTGATGAGAGGATGCCCTTGAGCAACGGCATCAAGCCAGGGTGGCACATCCACCCAGCCTGAGCCATATCAAGGAATGCCCCCGAACGGCCCAGCATCAGGGAGGATCTGTTCTTAAAACAAAAATAGCACTTCTGCTTTATGAAGAAAAGCTAATATTTTTGAATACTTAACTGAACTGCTGTAAAGAAATTGATTTCAATAATTAAATCAGAATTAGAAATGGGTCTGACCAGGTTTGAAATTATGTTAATAAAGTTGACTTTTAAGCTTATAGCTTAAGTAAATGAACCGTTGCGTTTGAGTTGGTAATTTAATATACTCTGTTTGTGAACCGAATTTTAATTTTGAACTAATTGAATTTAAAACGCTAGTTAATTATGAAATAACACCTAACTGGTTTGAGGGCAAGGAATTAAATTTAAGAGACGGACCGTCAGTCATTTTACTGCGGATTAACGGTTAGTTCCGCCATGTCGACCCGCTAATTCAAATCTATTCCGTTCCACCCCCGGAGTAAGTCCTTGAATATTTTTCCGCTTTGACTTTCGACTAGAAAAAGTACGCTGTGCTATTATTGTTTGTTAAATCCGATCCGGTCCCATCTCAGCTCTTGCCATTCTCAATCCAGGATTTGCATTCCTACGGCCCAAACCCAACCCAACAAAAAGGAAAATATCTGTGCGGAAAGTATATATAAAACTTTCATGATATTGCTCATTGTTATTTCTCCGAGCTTTCGATTCCAGATCACCGCGTCTCATCTAAGTCCAGTGAAATATTTATACAAAAGTTTATATAAATATATCTTTATTGCTTTCGCTAAAAAAAGAAACACACGTTTCAAAACCATTACTCTTTTTAGGTCCATCCGCTTTGACTAAAGCAGAACAAGTAAATTTAATATGTGCATTAAAAAACTATCTTGTATGAGATTAATATAGTACATTTTTAGCAGCAAAATAATGTTTGAACTTGTACTATAATATGATCTCAATTTATTAAACTTGAAACCATAGATTTCAAAATTTTGAAAAATAATTAATTAACTTGATAAAATATTAATTTTTTAACCTATACATGATCGTACAAATATGTGCACATGATTAATCTATCACACAGCACAACCCTAGCACTAATGCCAGCACTGGACCGGTAGAACACATGCTTTGAGGAGCCAGCCATTCCCGGCTCTCAATGAGTATGATTAGGTGCCAAGGAGGTTCTGAAGCCACCTCGGTTGATGCTACGTAGTGGGTTTTCAGGGTTGGAATGAGCGGAGAGGGCTCGAGCAGTATTGTTAGAATGGTTCGAAATGTTCGGGCGGATCTGGACCGGATCAGTTCGTTGATAAAAGAAATGTCGAAGTCTTTGACAGTTAAGTTACTGACATAATAAGATGGTTTGGCAGTTTATCTACTTTCGATTGGAAGGACGGTTGCGCTGGATATTGGAAGACGTGGCTCCCCACAGTTCCAGTCCGTATGTCCATATTCGCCTCAGTAGTCTTGTAGAGGGTTAGCTTTGTCTTAATTGTCGAAGTCGATTTCGGTCTTAGAAGTCTTCGTGTGGGGATTCAACGTCGGTCTGCTGTCGAGATACAGGCCCAGATTTTTGACTTTTTCTTTGTTGTTGATGTACAATGAAGGCAAGACTGATTTTTCAGATTAAAGTACATTGAGTGATTTTCCTTCGTTCAAACTTGTCCTCCATTTTTACACCGGTCTTTGAATAGCTCAAGGTGTTCCTGGATGGTGGGCGTAGCTTGGACAGGATTTGAGTTAAACGATAAAGTTGCGATCGTCCCCGTAGGTGGTAATAGTGTCAGGATGTATTGATATTCGAAGGAATTTTGTGAATGGGAATGCCCCCCCCCCCAATTAAAGTTAAAATGCATTATATTTAATATTACATATTTAAATAAATAAAGGGTATAATGCAGTCAGTGGTTTAACTGGAAAATCGACAAAAGCAAGCAAGTTTCTATGATTGTAATTAATTGGCCAAGCGGGCCACGAAAACTGCTGGAATTATAATTAATATTACACAGCAGTACAAATAACTTTAGATTTAACCATCGGAATTTTCACTCATTCATTTTCTCCACGGACATATGGCAATGGAAATTCAAAACGGAAAAGCGATTTGTCACGGGCAAACCTAATTTGGAAGGGGGTTAAAAAAAAATATAATGTCCGTTGAATTGAAAGTTAATTAATTAAATCCAGATCCCACCCGGGTCACCTGAGGTTATCGATAACAGGCAACTTGATAGCCAACTCATTAATCTTGAACCGAATGTCCCTTTTCTAATTTATTTTGCATCGGATCTTATTTCCCCAAATCGATTATCGCATCTTCTATGTGTATTAGGATTCAAAAGTCGAAAATCAAAATTGAAAGAATGTTTCCAGTTAAAATCCATAGTGGGGTTGGGGAAATACTGTAAAAAGAGTATTACCATTGATTTTTTTCAGAAACCAATCAACCTACATAAGCTCTACACTTAAGCATAGAAAAAACCTAAAAAATGAAATTACTACCCCTATCAATTGCAGATAACCTTAACCTAATGTAATCTTATTTTTACCAGTAACCCTATCTAACATAATCAAACTGTTCCTTAACCCTAACCTTAACTGTATAAATACAAAGCGGAATAAGACGATATCATGACTTTTCCAAACACGGGATGCACTCATTCAATAAGGCGTAAAGTAATACTTTCAAAGCGCTTCATTTAAAATAAGATTAAGTAAAGGGGACTTGTCGGAGTAGTACCAATATAACGCCAACTGGAGCTGTTGATAAAAGAGGGAAGTCGGCCTCATTGAAGAAAATGAAAAGCTGCGTTATGTTTAATTTAGAATGAAAGATCGGGGAAAGGGCCCCATCCCATTTCGTCGAACGGAATTAAAGTGAGAAAGCCAATATGTTTCGACAATAGGAAAGAAAATGTTGGGAACCGAATCACTTTTATTTCACAAAAACGGCAGAAGGGCTCTGGTAAAATACCCATTAGGTAGAGGTGTCTTCTCAGTGAGCAGTGGCCCGTCAGAATACCTATGAGCCGCCTAATTCCCTTCTCTAAGATGGAGAATAGCCATTTCGATTCTGCTGATCTTCTGCTGATCGCCTTAACAAACTCTTTCGATTGCCTGTGTCCGGGGAATAAATTTCACTCCCTAAGGAATTGTTTCATGCCCCAGTTATTGTGTGGTGCTTTAGCTGGGCTCATAGAGTGAGATAATACCGGTTGTGGCCCGACAAACGCAGTATTAGAATCTTCTTTGGCCGAATTATCCGCCTTTTCATTGCCATGGTATTATTTATGTGCTGGTATTACCTTGTTCTCACACTGGAAGAGCGCCTATTGATATGATCTACGGTTTCCTCCACCAGTCTTGTGGTTGGCAAATCTTTTTTAATGACCTAAGACGAACCTGACTGTCAGAAAAAAATCTAATATCCTTTCCCTTAATTTTATATCTCATAAGTGTTCTACAACACACATTAATGGCCCAGATTTTCGCATGAAAAACGGAGGTGTTATTGCCAAGAGGAGAGAAATGCTGATTTTTAATTTAGGTATGTAGGTTTCTGCACCATTCCCTCTACCTTTGATAAGTGAACCATCTGTGTAGCAATCTATGCTACGATGGTTATCATCCAAACTGTAATCAGGCGGGGTGACTACCTGAAAGTGCTTTTTCCTCGAAGAGGTTTTAATCTTTTTATCACTAACGTTTAACCTTACGACCGTTAACCTTACTCAACAGTTGGGAGGTTTTCGAGTGGCCTATGTTATTGCCTATGGCTTCGCTAATTTATAGCAGCTGCTGTGTGTAGAGGTATAGTTATGGTTATGATTCCAAGTGCTAGGGTGAGTGTAAATTTAAATGCTCTTGTCATCAGTCAATTAAATACAACATGTAACAACACATCAGAGAAATATATCAAATTCATTACTCGGTTCATCAAAATCATAAACCTTTTGATGCGTCCCTTCGTTAAAAGAAATCAAGATTTTTTTTATTCATCTCTTTACTTTTATAACAAGCGAAAGAGTATTAAAAGCTTAAGTGGAAAGAAACAAATACTATACATCTTTTAATTATGTACAAGATTTTTTCTATTGGGTGTAACCATATTTGCTACTACAATTAATAGTTTTTCTAAGAATTATTACTTAAAAAGAAAATTACTAAAGGTACTAAATATCGAAGAATTTTTCCTCGGCGACACATCAATAAACTTCAAGAATGTGTGTTTACGTATTACTAATTACCTTCTAATGAATTTACTTTATTTGTCTATTTTTAGAACACTTTCGCTGAAATGTTACGTAAACGTCTTTAAAACCATCCAGCATCCACCAGTTTGAGTGTGATTACGTCTGAATTTCGAATGTCTATTGTTTTGTAGCAGGACTTTTAAAGCTATGCGGCACTGATCAGTCTATAGTCGGCGACTGCTGTGTAAGGGTTATAAGCAGGGAAAGGCATGATGCTTCTACTTACGTCAACGAAAAAGCGAGACTGCTGACATGGTATCTCCGATTTTTATGAATTATTTTTTGATGATACTAGGCTTAAAATGTAAGCAAATTGTCCGTTCATACCAATACACCCTGGAAGCCTAGTAAAAAAAAAAAAGGTTTTATGAATTTCCACTATTTTTATGTATTCGAACCCGGGACCTTTTACCTTACAGTGATGAGCACCGTTTCAAAGACTGAACCGTGCGCCTTCAGGAAGACTAGAAAATTATTTCTGAGGAACGGTTAGTAGTGATGAGAAGTCTGATGGTTATAAAGAGTTGGTTTCTTTCCGACCTTACGAATCGCGACCAATATTTGCCCTTGTCCAATCTCTATTATTGTCTAGAGCTCTTGTTACGCTTAAAATCTTAAGGTTTTTATCAGATATGAAAGGTTTGTTCAGGACTGTGTGTTTCCTTCAGGCCTAGCTTTTCCTGTCCCAGGAGTGGAAACCTAAGACTGTTGTTGTTTTGCTCCAGACCGAGTCTGCGGTATCCAGTCAACAGACCTACCCTTTACGTAGTACACACAGTCCTACGTTAGCATCTCTGTTAGTTCTGTTAATTGCTGTGGTGGTCCTTTGATGAACTTTTGTAAATGCTTCTGTTTTGAAATACACTCCCATTGAACCAGATTCTTAACGCATTGTCTTCTGAAACTACGTTTTTGGTAATTTAGTTTCCCGCAAAATATTGGGTTGTCCGGAAAATAATGCAGGATTTTGGTATTAAACAAAAAAAAAGAAACTAGTTAATTTAAAGCAATGTTCTTTAATCAAAATAATTTCCCATACTCTCAATACATTTCTCCCAACGTGTTGGTAACTTATTAATTCCGTCTGAGTAGAATTCAGAATTTTTAGAATTGATAAAGTCAATAAATGCATTTTCCAGTTCCGTTTGATTTTTGAATATTATGTGTTGTAAGTAGTGGTCCAGGTGTCTAAAAAAATGGTAGTCAGTAGGCGAGAGGTCCGGAGAGTAGGGTGGGTGAGGCAAAGTTTCATAGCCAAGCTCCAATAATTTTTGTGACGTTACACGTGACACATGTGGTCGAGCGTTGTCATGCAACAAAATGGGCCCTTTCCGATTTCACTTTTCCAATCGCCTTGAGGTGGTCATCGACGGTCGTTTTACTGACTTTGAGTTGCTCTGCAAGTTCTCGAACAGTTGTTTTGGGGTTTTCTTCCACCACTGATCGCAGAACATCATCATTAACACAACCCTCGCCCCAGACTTGGTTAATGTTTCTAGCCGTTTGGGCTCCGCTTCGGCCGAGTTTAAACTCGTAAAAGAAAATCGTACGAAATTCTCGCTTTGACATTATAAGGATGACTGAATTATTTCCAAGTAGCGGAATGCTACAGAGGTAAACAAACAATATCATTTGGAAGAGGATTAATAAGTGTTGACATTCATACAAATGAGTAATCCTGTAAACGTAAACAGAATATTTTATATAGATTTTTTTTAATGAAAACTTAAAATCCTGCATTATTTTCCGGACAACCCAATACGTGTCCTGATCGAACTTTCTTTGGCCGATTTAAGGTGCCCATAGAGGCTCCTTTGCCCAGTATGCACGGGTACCAATACAGGGGAAATTTTGTTGTCCTCTATGTCTGACTCCGCCTAGATGCAAACCCAAACGGCTCTGGACTTAACCGATTAGTAGTTGCCTTAGTGCTGTCAGTTGTTTCAGATATATACATTTTCGAGTAGATATTCCTTTGTAATACAGTTTTCAATATTTTCAGCATTTCCCAGAAAGCTAATAGAATATTGCTCAAACTATGGCTCATGGATCTACTCGCCCCCTCAACCTTGGCTGGTTCCTCATCACATGTGAGCAGTGTTGAGCGTAATGCCAGTGCCATGACCTAATGAATATAACAGTACAAATTTGTATGAATTTATATACAAGATACAAAAAACAGTTTTTTTAAGTAAGATATTTGAATTGTATGATGATACACCTTGCCTATAGCCATACCATCTAAAATTATTTAAAATTCGCGTACTTATTTCATCAACCGCCAAGAGCCATTTTTCCAACCAGCTGACAAGTTTTCTGCATTTATAATCAAATTATTTCAACAAACTCCGCAGGGTACCACTGTAGCTACAGCTACATCAACACTTATGAAAAAAAAAAAAAAAAAAAAAAGTGGAAAGCCTAAGGTTTGTGAAAAGTTTCTGGGCGTAAATCAACACCAGCTATACATTATAATAGAAATTCAAATAAAGCCTCAACTCTTTCGGGGAGGATGGAAAAAACCACTTACCCCCGTTTTGTTAGGCATGAAAATACTGAAATTAAGGTGTACCCGTCTTAATTTACCTTTCAAAAAACCTCCATACCGCTGCATAAAATTCCATAAATTATAATTGATTGATTCATTTCAACAAAATTAAATTATGGTTTTATAAACTTTGAATTTAATAAACCGTATTTTAAGTATTAAAGCAAACGAAGCCCCACCATTAAGAAATATTTTCGTGTTTTAACTAACCATCAATCAATCATTATATTACACACTACTTGCATATTCGAACATATGCAAAACATGCGCATTTATAGTAAATTAAATATTTTGAAGGTCAACATTTTTGTTGTTTCAATTTCAAATTTCCAACGGAGCCAAGGACTATTAATCATTAAATTTATAATTACAAGTTCCTTTTCCCGTCTGACTTAAAAAACCGTGCGAGATAACCCATGTAGAGCAGTCCCATTCGTAATTATGTTTTGTTTTGTTTTTATCTCTCGAAAAGGTAAAAAGTCCTTTTAATCAAGCGATCCCCGATTGAAATGAGCGATTGGCACCGGTTCAAGGCGTACCAGTTCTGTTAAAGTTTAAATTTACGGACAATGTCACGCAAATCACCCCTCGAGTGAGGCGTAGACGGCCAATTTTCCGACCGGATCCCCTTCGATTCAGACGGAATGGCAAAGATTAAACAGGACGTGCTAAATGTAGAGTCATTTGTAGGAATTCAGTCTCACCGATCTTGGCTTTTGTATAAGGTTTGATCGATGCGGCGGATGTTCACAGATAGACATGGTCTAAATTTATTACATTATCTGACATGGGCAAGAATGGATTCCCAGAAACATCTGCAACGTATCACCTATCTTTCAAACCTAGTTTAGTTTTAATCATGACGTCGATAGGTTTTCTACGTCAAAAATAAAGTTGAGAAATCAATTAATCGCGTCCGACGATACACAACCAGCGAGAACGACGAATAAAATGTTACTAAATATTGATTTCTTTTACCAAATTTTCGACATTTTTTACTAAAATTACTATATAAAAACAAAATCATTTTATTTCCTTTCATTTTCTTGAAATTTTTCCCAACGCGTGACCAACTTTTTGCCGGAACTGAAGGATTCTTAATTTTGAAATGAAATACAATCTGAAAACCCTTTTTAGACTTGAACATCAGCTTCAATAATTTTTCCTTTGACGAAGTTCCAAAACATATGAAAATCTGTTGAGGACAAGTAGAGAGATGAAGATGAAGGCTGAAGAAAGTCCTAACCAAGCTCTGTCAATTAGTTTACAGCATGTTTTGAAAATGAGCCTTGGCGTTGTCGTGGAGGAGTACAGAACTTTTTCTATGCAGGTTGTTTTTTGAGTAATTTTTTATGCATTTCGTTAATTTCCTTGCAGTACTATATAGAGGTAATGGTCTCACCTCTATGCAAAAAATGAGTGAATAATTCCAACCATGGAACTTTTTGGATGTAAATTTGGTTTTGGTATGTGTCTTAGTTTTTCGTCGATGTTTAATCACTGCTCTGACTGACGCGGATTGTCATATGCAATCTTTTTTCGTTCCAAATGATTATTCTTTCGAGAAAAGTTTTTTTGCCTAGCGAGCGGGAAACGCATGTCTAAAGGCGCATTAATTGCTGTCGCTCAGTGAACCCACGAGGGACCTATAGTTCTAGCCTACAGAGGGACGTTTTCTATGATACTTAATTGTCTTGATATTGTAGCTGCACTTGCATTTAGTTGCGCTGCAGAGTCCTCTGACTGTTTGATAGTGACTTTCTTCCACTTGAAGCTTAAGGGCATTGTTATCTTCCGCCTGGCTGATTTTCCAATTCGGGATCCCTTTCGAAAACCTATCAAACCAACGGCAAATGGTCCGTTCATTTACATTCCCTTTCCCAAACGCCTTACTCGTTTCTTGCATCCTCACCTCCCGAATGACCGACAAAAATCGCTTCTTTCCATGTTCATATTTGGAGGTTTAACACCAAATGAGTAATGGATTTGGGGGCTCATAATTATAAACAAAAGCGGAGGATTAATAACTGGTTAATTATAATATGTAAACAATTGGAAGTAAACAACACGAAACCGCTATATCCTCCTGGAATTTCTGAAACTATAAAATTGAACATGTTATGTGAAACACAGTCAGATATCCTACGTAAACCAAAATAACCTATTAATAACAACAGATAATCAAACCTGCGTGAAATTGTATTGGTAAACTTTACAGCCCAGAAGATGTTTTTCTTCAAGCAAAATAAACACCGAGAATAGGCGTACTAGTTGAGTGCATTTGTTTACTACATCTTGCCGATTCTGGATTATAAAAGAAAACAGGTATTAAATTTTACAATTTATTTTGGTTTAATAGAGGTTTTGTTCAAGGAATGTATTTGAAGTGCATGTCAAAAATAATTTTAACAATAGGATTTTTTATTTTGCTTGTTGTTGCATTCACGTAGATACACATACTACTTTATTTAATGCAGCCATATTGCTGCCAAATTCTCGTTGGATTGATAATAACGGATTTAGAAAAAAAACTATCATTTCCGTTATCATTTATTAAATCATTTCCGTCATTGATCCAGATCTATGAATGCATATTATACGATCGGCAACATTGCGATATAGAAGTAAGGTAAAAGAAAGGAGTGAATATATTTATTAGCGAGAATGGAGTGTATGTAGTAGTGTAGGTATGCAGGAACGATATCGGCCCGTCGTCGGCGTGTGCAGGACCTCACGGTCCGCCACTTGTTAGCTGTGTGTGTTGGTATGAGTGAGAACAAGTTACCTACGGAATATTAAAAGCATATGCAATCTGCCAAATAAGTATGAAAGTTATGTTTTAATGTGAAATTAACATAATTAGTGTCGAGGGGCGGACCATGAACTGTGACCCAGGCGAATAAAGAATTTCGGTACACATATTAATAGCCAATAGATGGCATACATATTTACATCTGACAATCATAAATAAAAAGTCAAATGAAAAGAATATCGGTGTGAGTAGTGAACAACAAATGGAGACACCTCTATCACCAAAATGCAAGGTGTCATAGATACCTGCAAGAAAAAATAGCCCACAGCTGGTATTTGATTTGATTGGTTGTTTAATAAAAGCGCACAGAGTAAGTATAGAGTTGTTGAAAAGCTCTATCACCCTATATAATAATTATATCCAATTCAACCTTAGTGCCCGGTCAGGCCGAAATCGATTCACTGGATTTTATAAACTGGAGAATCAGGCCTGATACCTTCAGCGCAGAAATTAAAATCCGGTATTGAAGGAATCCAAGGAGGGTTGAGAAAACGGTAATTACTGAAATATCTCGAGTCTGATTGCTGTTTTTCTTTTTAATTTTAGTCTTGAATTAAAAAATAAAATCCTTTAACTAATATTGATCATGCCCTGACATATTGCCAGACGATAAATGAAAAGAGTATGATTTATAATAGTCGTTGTAAAGCAGTTTCACACGAGGATAAACCAATGAAGCAAGACACAAAGAACGAAACTCAAAGGAAGAACTAAAGCATCATATTTTCCTCCATTCAGCCGTGACACATGGTAATAAAGACGGTGCGTTCCTGGCATAAAAAATTATTTTACGCTCTTTTCAAATCCATTTGAATGAAATAAACATGTATAAATAATAGTGCCAATGAACAAGAACAATAAATGAGGATAAACGTTGATAGTAATTTTTTATTATCTGCATTCTACTGATTTAACCAATTAATCCTGCTCGTAACATTGAAAAATGGCAAAAAAGAGGGAAAATTCAAAAGGTGGTGTTGAAATGGGATGTACGAGTGGATCGAGATCACGATAGCTTAAGTGGCCCAGTAGCGGTGTGTCTAGCCGGTCGTGGGTTCGAACCCCCCTCATGACACTTACTTTTGTTCTCAATTCAAAACCTTAATTAATTGAAAGATATTAATTGGTCAAGAGTACCAAGAAAACTACTAAGTTTTAAATTAAAGAGAACGATAATCAGAGTACGATTCCTTTAAGAATTAATTATACCAAGTTTTCAAATATATTCACAAGAAAAAAATTTCTATAAATAACTAGGTTCCACCATTAAGTGTTCATGTTGAGATTGTGCAAAAAATACTACAGACGGGCTAAACGATACACAGGGTGATTCGTTTTTTGACGCACCATTGGAAAATCAACGTGGGTGCGTTTAAATCTGGCTCAAGGCTTATTTCCTGTGATTAATACGTTAATAAAAAAAAGTGAGTCAATTTTCGATCCACCAAAGGAAAATCGACGTTGGTGCATCAAAATTGACTCACTTCCTTTTTTTAATGTTAAAATCAAAAGAAATAGTCAGATTTAAACGCACCCACATTGATTTTACAATGGTACACCGAAAATTGACTCACCCTGAATACATATTCTACGACATCCAAGCGTACGTAAGATCTTAAATTCCTTCACTTTAATTAAAATCTGAACTCCTTACACTACCTTTAAATCCATACATTTAAGGGGATGATGATGTGGATGATGATTCCATGACTACGATGTGGATTCCAGGACAAGAGGGGAATAAGGCTTTAAAACGTTTGGCAAACTAGCAGGAGCAGTCTTTACTCTTTGGTCCAAATAGACATGGCCCAAAGCATGTTAAAAGCGGTTCAGAACAAATTGATGGAGAAAGAAATGACCACACACCGAATGAATTCGTAGGTGCAAAGCAATCAACGATTTTTCTCAATAACTCAACCAGAAAACAAAAATCTACCTCTTTCGCAGATGTCAAGGATCGAGGAAAATAATAGGCTTTTATACTGGCCATGTCCCTTTTAATTGCTACCTAAAACAATGGGAAAAACTGGGCGGAAACCTGCCACTCTGTCATGCAACAGCAGAGACATCGGTGCACTTCGGAAAGGAAGTAAGCCAAGTGGAATCCCGGAAAGTGCCCAACTATTTTAAACGTAGAGTAATTTCAAGGGAAGAAGGGTTAATTACATAATAGATATTTTAGTTCTGAGCGCAAGAAAGGAGGACTAGCGTCACTAGAAGCCCCACAAGAAAAACTTGTCTACCAGCAATCGAAAAAATGTTTTATTTATATCTATCCTAATAGTCGTTACAGGTCATGATAAGGTAATTTGATCCTTACCGATCATCTTGGTCTGCCTACCCTCGCCATCTTCAGTGTCTCTGTGCCGAATCGCGTCTACCAGACCCAGCGAGAATAGGTAGAGCAGTACGATCGGTAAGGATCAAATGACATCCCCGGCAGGAACAGGAAGGAATCTCACGAAGTCGTGATGACATTGTATTGGCGGAAGGATCATAATTTATCCTTTTTTACCTAAGTATAATTTGTTCCATGCAATGATGCTAAAAGATCTACATTCAATCCACTTGGAACAACAGAATAAAAGCCAAAGAAGCACTGAAATTATTCGAAGAAATGAAGTGAGTTTCCTAACCATCTCTAAATACATTATTATTTTTAATCTTTTATAGTTCCTTTCTCAGTATTACCTGTTGCTGAATTGAATGTAGTTGTAGCATATAAATTATAAATAAATAAAAATAAAGGTATTAAAAAAATAAAAAGTTTGATAACGTGTGTTTTTAATTGAACGTTACACAAATAGGCTTAAAAGAGTTTATATATATATATATATATATATA
>CM077104.1:5358490-5371731 GCA_039619505.1 Cimex hemipterus
ATATATATATATATATATATATATATATTAAGAATGTTGGATTGTTTCTTTTAATTAAAGGCTTTGGCTTAATTAAGAATATGTTTCATTTGTATAACTTGACATGAATTAATGATCTAAAGTTGTACGTTTGGTAAAGTCTCACAATTGAACAGTTCAAACATGGGCATACAAATAATAATATTGGTATGAGCTGAATTAGATCAACTGTGGTAAATTTCAACTTTTCACTATCTTCTCAAGAGAGTTTTATTTTATTTAATGAGACTTGTTTCCTCATGTGTTCCAAAATAGAAAGCCTAGGCATTGACGTATAATTTGATATAATAAGAAGATTTAGTGCTTTTAAACCTTAGATTTTATTAAATTTTAATGTGTGGTGATTAGTGACCGTTAATCGATGATTATTCGGAAATTGTGAGATGCGATCTGATGTGATGTAGGTTTCAGAAAAACACTTTCTTTATCGTGCCGACGTTTCGATCTTTATTGAGATCATCTTCAGGGCCTGGGATTTACGAAAATTGTTTAAATTTAGCAAACACACGTAGAACATGTGGAACATCAAACATACATAGTCTAATTTTTCAACAATTTAGCTTTCCTTCTCCTATTTAACCCTATCTATATAATCCTGAAAGGATAATCTAGCCGAACCATTACCAACGTTTTTTCCCATCGTCGGCTCTTTTCACCTGTCCGTCTTTTCTATACCGACTTCCTTTCCCACCCCTTCAAAATCTAACATACACATAAAACAGCAATATCTCACTGGCACTCTCAACACGACACGCAAGAATGGCACAATTACGCAGAAAACAGACATTTTGAGTAAGTCGAAATACATTGATTGAATACAAAAAATATTAAATTCACTAGTTTCGTGGTCCGCTCGACCAATTAATATCTTTCAATTAACTAAGGTTTTTAGCTAAGATAAAAAAAGTCCGACACTAACTTCCCTTCTCAACATCACCTCTCGAATTTTCCCTCGTTTAGTGTCCGAGTGGATCGAAGTCACGATAGCTCAAGTAGTAGAGCAGCGGCGTATCTAGCCGAAGGTCGTGGGTTCGAATCCCGCTCGTGACAATGACTTTTTATCTAAACTAAAAACCTTAATTAATTAAATAAATAATATTTTTTGCATTGTAAAGATTCACTTTTTTACACATATTACATGTTTTTATTAAATTTAAACAATGATTGTAATTCCCAGGGCCTGAAGAAGATCTCAATAAAGATTGAAACGTTGGCCCGATAAAGAAAATGTTTTTCTCAAACCTTCACCATACCTCACGATTTCCGAATAATCATTAAGTTTTAATGTTTCAACCAGTTAAACCAGTTAACAAGCCCTTCCTCTCAAAACTGTACACCTTTTTTTGTTAATTCAACGATTAACATTACGAATGTATTTGTAGAATTTAAACTTTATTATCGTAAAGGATTAAAAGAACTCCTGAATATTTAAAAAACGGTGGCATTCCTAATGCATTGAGTTCCGCATTAGCACAGCACGTTAATTCCGTAAAGTTTCAGTTTAAAAAAATACGAGCTTGTTTCTAAACTTAGTCCGAACATTGCGAGGAAGTTTTCCTAATTGAATAACACAAGTCTAAAAATACGGTATGATTTGAATATTTCGAAAACAGGCTTAAAAACGGTGTTCCAAACTTTTCCCAACATTTTTGTTTAAGCTTAAAATGACATGTTTTGTGTTTAAATTTAGTTTCAATGCAAAAAGAAAGGGGTACAAAAATATCGTTTTTTAATGTAGGGGTTAATAGGGTTCTAGATGCTCGATAGAAGCTGTCATTGTCAAAACAAGCATTGTATTAATTAAAATTTATAAAAGGTATTGGTTGAGATAAAAAAAGTCAGCGTCACGATTGTAAGACAAGTATAATTATAATAAAATTATTATTGGAGGCATAAAATAATACGTCTGTAAAGATTTTGTTGATTTTATCCTTATCACTTATTAAATTCACTAGTTTTTTGTGATCCGTTTACCAATTAATATCATTCAATTAATTAAGGGTTTTTAGTTGGGATAAAAAAGTCAGTGTAAAAAACGGTATTCGAACCTACGACCTTCGGCTAAATACTCCGCTCCTCTACCACTTGAGCTATTTGACCTGGATCCGCTCGGACACTCACTAACATTCCATCTCAACCTTACCTCTCGTATTTTCTTTCCTTTGTGCCATTTTCCATTCAAATTCGAGTGGCGAGGTTGAGATGGGATTAATTAATTGAAAAAAGTTAATTGGTCAATCGGACCACGAACTGTAATGGACTTAAATGTACAATTGATATATTATTTTAAAAAATGCGCTCGTACTGTTAAAAATTAAAATGAAAAACAAAAAATGGCTTTTTTGATTTAAAAACAAACATTAGGCATTATGCACCAATTTATGATGACCTATCTAATACTTCACAAGAGTGAATGATATGATGAATGAGTGAGAATGTAAACCGATAGATTTACAAACTGCATGGGTTGGGGGCTGAAATGACGTAGCTGTTGACAACCTCTAGAATCTAACTAAAGCCAAAACCCGAGGGAGGTGATTTTGTACATGTTTGTGACCTGATCAGGGTGTCGTTATATAAATCAGTTATCGTTTATCAGTTAAATTTATCACAATCGGTGTACTGTTCTCCAAATTATTGGTCAACTGAACTTAAGCCCTCTTTAACGTATAATTCTGAAAACGTACTTTAACTTTTAAATATTTCATTTAACAAAATCAAAAATATAAAACTCATTAAAGCGTTGAAACTTTACGCAATCGATGTGGGTTTGAATATTACATCGCCGGTGATATCATTTTCAATCGGGGAGAGAGAGATGGGAAAGCAATATCATTAAATCATCCGTCGAAATCGTAACAGAGTAGTGACAGGCAAATTTCGGAGAACATTTAACAAGATCTATTCTGATCCCTAGGATTAGTGTATATAACGTATGAATAGTTTCACTGCTTATTGTGTAATAGGACTATAAGGTAATCCTTAATTGGAATTTATTTTAGTCACTTCCATCTTGTGTCCAGAGAAAACATCCAACGAGTAAATTCAGTTATTACATAACTGATTATATTATTGTAAAAGAAAATCACAATGTTCTTTGACATGATGAAATAGTGCGAGTATAAAAACTATTTATTAAATTGATAGATTTATACGATTTGCCAGAATTTATTCCTTGTAAACCCACAGTTTTAAACGTATAACATATTCTGAGATTTTGCAAGTATGTATATCTCTCTTCTGAAAAATTATTAGTTAATGCGTTTTTATTAGTCAGTTTCGTTCAGATCTTGTATTTTAAGAAGGTGTTTTGTCAATTTATTGAATGAAGAAAAACTAGTACATTTTCATCATTCATTAGTATTTTAATACCGCAAATGGAAATCCGTTGGTTAGACTGCTAACAAAGCGTATGTTTGGTATGGCTATCGTATAACGCTTTAGGAGAAAGCGACTTTCAAAAGTAGTTTGTTCGATTCAGAAGAGGAAATTTTGATGTGGAATACGTTAAGGGCTTTGGACCTTCAACCTGGTAAGTACGAGCTTTTGTCACACATAACCCTCACTCAATGACACAAGGCATCGCAGAGATACAAGGAGCAGCTGGACGGTTTTGGTTCCTTACGTATTGGCTTAGAAGAGAATTTTTTAACGAGGGTTTGCAACAGCAGAGGTCGTTTAAACGCTCAGGGTGACCGTGTTTTTAAAAAAAAAAAAAAAAACATTTGTAAGTATGTCGGCTTCGAATGCAGGACCGCTGGATTCGAACCCGGGACCATTGCCTTACATTGTCAAATACTAAACCTTGGGGCCAACGACACTCCTCCAGAGGAATATTGGAACGCATCTCCATCTGCGATTCCCTCATAAAAACACAATGTATTCGTTTATGACCAATTTAAAAAAAAAGATTGACAACTGGGGATGACATTTGGATCCTTTACAAAAATGTTCCGAGAAGAAAACCCTTGGAAAAACGCAGCGACATACCGTTAACGACTCCAAGAGCCAGATTACATCTCAATCCGTTAATTCTAGTGCATACTGCACACATTTGTAGCGATTAAAATCAGCAATTAACCAAACGAAAAGCTTTGGCTAATCCCAAGGGGGTTATTTTACACCACGATAATACCTGCCCCTGCCTTGCTAGAAATTGTTGGAGCTCGTATGGGATGTGCTACCCCACACAACATATTTTTTACTTTAAAATTTTATTTCACTTGGGGACTTCAGAAAATACATAGCTCAAATAGCAGGGGAAGATCGAGGAGGACAGAATTACAAAATTGTAGTGAAAAAATACGGTTCATATATTGTTGATAAATTTACAAGAACCTGAAATTTTTATTGTATTTACAATAGAAAAACATTACGGATCTTTAGATTAATTTGAATTTTGTAAAAGATCGTTTTATATTCGAAACGTACCAGTAAAAGTGAAATATAAATTTTTTTATACTGTCTGATGATCCAACTTGTTATGACGGCCAAATTGGAGATGGGAAAGTTTTAGTTTAATGACAATCCAGTTTGCAGTTAGTAGTAGATTGACCGATTAACAACATTTTTCAACTAATTAATTTTTATAAAAGGTATTGGTTGAGATAAAAAAATCAGCGTCACGAGCGGGAATCGAACCTACAGCTTTCGGTTAATTACGCCGCTTGAGCTATCGTGACTTCCATCCGCTCGGATAGTAACTTCCCATCTCAACCTCACCTCTCGTTTAGTGTCCTAGCGGATCGAAGTCACGATAGCTTAAATGGTAGCGGCGTATTTAGCCGAAGATCGTGGGTTGGAATCCCGCTCGTGACACTGACTATTTTTTTTATTTCAACCAATACCTTTCATAAATATTAATTAATTGTTAAATGACAGACTTCATTTTTCTGTTTGAAATCTTTTTTACTGTGGCTCTACCTATTTTACTCTGTGTGCCTGTGTATTGATTATTATCAAGCAAAATTTTCTACGTTATCCTGAACGTCTATTTAAATACAGCTAAGCAGTCACCCTCAAACGGTGCACGTCAAGGACAGCAAGTATGATACGTTTAGATGTATTAATACCACTTTAATATGTGTTAAAGAAACACTACTTTCTTTATGAATTTATTATTTCAAAAGGGCAATTTGGTTTTTGTAACAAAAAGGGTTTCGTTATTTTCCAAATGAGCCCCTCCTTTGATTTTATTTTTACACAGCCGTCTTATTTTTACATTCGCCCTTTTCAGTGAAAAAACGATGGACGTTATGGCAGGACAGTGTATAAAATAGAACACGTAGTATCGACCAGACTATTCTCTTTAACTCTCGACATAAAGAATTAACTCGGTGTGCCCAGTTTCGCTTTTAGCCATTCTGAAATGAATATATACTCGATTTTCACCACCAATTTTTAACACTTCGTCAAAACGAGCCTGAACTCCTGGTGAAGTAAACAAAGGCGAATCGCTGTAAAAAAAAAACTGTATTTGAGAGAATACCATGTTAAAATTACATGATGCATTCTTTTTTTTTTTTAAATATTTGAATCTATGTGCATTTAACGAAACAGACGCAGATTTGCAGATTTACATTCAATCCATAAGTATTAAGTTTTTAATAATTCCATTTATTAAGTTATTAACAATAATACGGGCAAGAGGACGTAGGTGAGCTGTTTTGTAAAAAAATTTTAATTATTATAAGTACTTTTATCACGTAGTTTTATGCAGTTGATGTGTATTTATTCAAAAATCATTATGTACCATTCAATTTTTATCGATTGGCAGTCCTGCCGATCGGTTGATGGGATTCAAAGAAAATAATAAGTAAGAATATCTTATTATCTCGATGAGTCACGAACTTTACTTTTCAATACCCCATCCATGACTAGAACCATGGAGACACGGTGGGCGAGTTGGTTAAAGCCGTCTGACCCGTATTTGCTGCACTAATGTTTCTCAATTTAAATGCCGGCAAAACCCATGGCTTTTTATTTAAGAATAAGCCGAAGAAGAAGTATCCTAAAGTGTTTCGACCTATTGTCGCAGATAACCCCTTCTCTATGACACCAACAAATTTTGAAGTAGTGAGTGAAGTATTTATTTTCGTTTTTTCCTTTCCTCCTAAAACACTCCTGAACTGTAATTTATTGGGGAAAAATTTGGTCGCAAATCACATAAATTATTGCAACTTATATGACTTCGCCCACTGATAGGTTAAGATAGAGCTGTAGAATCTAAATGTATAATGTATATTGTATATACTATACATACTAATGTATATACTATACATACTAATGTATATATATACATACTAATATATATATATATATATATATATATATATATATATATATATATAGATAGATGTATATTGTCACAAACTTAGAATTTTGCGAATAAACCACAACTATTGGATATATGGTTATATATCTTTATCATATCTACTTTTTATAAAAGTGTTTTTTTTTTAGGTTTCAATTACAACCTATAGAATATAACATGAATAACGATATTATCAAGATAAGATAATATAGTATTTATCTGTAATAAGTAACGCAAATCAAATTATGCTTTAGCACGCTAGGCTAAAAATAGGTTTTCCTGAAAAACTTTAAAGCCAATATGGACGAATATTCATAGTAATAGTATATCGAAATTTTTGGCTGAAGAGCCGGAAGCTGAATTTTTCCTCATATGCCCACTGTTCCGCTTAAAAATTAATAAATCTTCTTAATTAAATCCAAATTCAACAGCCGATGGAAAGTGGTAGAAGTAGTGAGGGAGCGGCCAGGGTTACACGTATTTCAGAAAAACACCTATTTCATTTTATTGCCGACGTTTCGACCTTTATTCGGATCGTCTTCAAACCTTGTGAGCCTCACACAAATTTCACCACGCATACACTAAACTAACGACACTACAAGAATAGTTTATTTTATTATTATTACTAAGAAAATTTTCTGACTTGAAGATTGACCGAATACAGTTCGAAACGATGAAAATAAACTGAAAAATGTGTTTTTCTGAAATACATCCAACCTGACTGCTCCTCACTCCTTAACCATTTATTGAACCGGTCGCTAAAAACACAACCGTTAGAAAGCTTACTATTTCTTCTTTCAGCCTTTATCAACAACATTTAGATTTTATTGCAATATAAGTCAACAAAGTAAATTCACTAATTTTCGTGGTTCGCTGACCAATTAATTATCGTTTAGGGTTCGAATTTTTCAAAAGTGTAATCTATTTGATCCCGCTCATAACACTGACATTTTGATCTCAACTAAAAACCTTAAACTTAAATAAATTTAAAAATGGCAAAAAGAGGGAAAATTCAAAAGGTAGTGTTGAGATGGGAAGTCAGTGGCCGAGTGGATCGAAGTCACTACAACTCAGGTGGTTGAGTAGCGGCCTATCAAGCCGAAGGTCGTGGGTACGAATCCCGTTTTTACACTGACATTTTTATCGCAACTAAAAACCCTTAATTAATTGAAGGATATTAATTGGTAAAGGGACCACAAAAAACTAGTGAACTAGTGATAAGGATAAAATCAACGAAATCTTTACAGACGTATTATTTTATGCCTCCAATTATAATTTTATTACAATTATACTTTTATTATAAGGGTCATAAGGTTCTGTAAAGCTTTGTGTACCTCAGTGGAGTCGTTTCAATATGATCACTGTTTTTGTGATTTTCAAAACAATATCAGAAAAAATATTTTTTTAAATTAACCATAAAATTTCCTGTAGATCAGTGGATTCATTTTAAACATATTTACTTTTCAAAGCACGAAAAAATCTACAATAGAGCAAATTTATCTAATGAAATGCAATACGTAACTATTTTGTGACCGACATAGGTTCAATTAGGTTAAAATTTTTTTTACTAAGAAACAAAGTAGCTAGCTGACACTCCAAATTACAATTTAATTAAAAATTTTGAGAAAACAGGTCAATTTAACTATCATAGATCTATTTTTAAAATACTTGTTGTAGTTTTGCGCGTTAAAATCAGTATTTTATTTGAGTCAACTCCATGATATATTGTCATTTTATTGATGACTTTCTGACGCATATCATGCAAAATTCATTATTCAACCGACCAACAAGTTTTATAATAAAATAAAAACCTCTATATTACAGTTTTTATTAATTTCACGGAATACTATCGTTTTTACGTAGAACAATTTTCTATTAAACCGAGGGATAATGATGATAGATGATATTGTGACAACGTTAATTATATAATTGTTTGTCCTAGCAAATGCAGATAATTTAATCGTTCGAACGGTTTCGATTTCAAGAAGGTTCTCGGTCAAGTTTAAGCCCCACCCCACTAATCAAGCCGAATGGTACCTCGTTTGCGCGAAGCCCTCCCTCACCCGTCTCGCTTAACATCCTTTATCCATACAAAAACAAATTTACACCCTAGATCTATGTTCTTTGAAGTTACAAACTGATCATATGCTTGTTTGGTCTCGGCGCTTAGAAAACACTAACAAACAGAAACGACTTAATTTTCTTCCGAGCCTCCGACATCGTGTCCCTTCGTAACAACCTGTAAATTAAACTTGTATGGAACTAAACTTCCCCTGTGATACGAAGTTGGAGTACCATGGAAGATTTTCGATTGCATGTTCCAGGCTTTCTTCCAAAGAAAAATCTATTGAGCTAAACTTCGCAAACCACCTACAGCACGCCAGCTAACATCGTCAGGCGCAATGTACTACATCGATTATTCCTTCTTAGCATTATTTTTTACCCAAAAAACAAGAATTTTAATTTGCCAACCAATTTTTTGCTATTTAAGTAAAAGCAGATAGCATAAATACATGAGTAATATATAAAGTATCAAATTAATTTTAGCCATTCAAACAGGGTGAGCCCATTAATAGAAACTTTGCATTTAAACTGTATAATAGCCTATCGCGTATGACGAGAAGCTTTGTAATTACATAAGCTTCTAAACATTTAATCCTTGGCTTAAAATTCGTTAATTTCGTCTCATTTGTGCCGGTATAATCTATCATTTGTAATTCACATATTTCCTTCCTCCTTGGGAACAACTACAATAGACAAAAATCTAATTTTGGATTACTTTTTTCAATTCGAACCGTGTGTATTGTTTTTATTTGATTAATTTTCCTTCGGCCATTAGTTTAAACCTGAATTCAACCTGGGTCACAGTGCAAATACGCCTCTCCGTAAGGGCAAAGTTATCGTGTGTTTCCGTCTAGCCGGGGGCGTAACGAACTCACAATGTTTTAGAGGAGTTTCAGACGAATCGCAACAATCTGCGGCCTAGCAACACTTCAAAAACAGAGTTTTTGATTAAAAGTTAAGGACTTTACTAAACAACGCCACCCTCGGATGAAACTTGAAAGGTTTGTTTATTTGTTTAAAAATTACAAATGGCCATTCCTATATCAAAATGTAAAAAGATAAAACTTTAATCAAGCCTCCTTCACAAAAGATTAATAATTATCTAGCAATCAATTTAGTAGTAAACATTAATAACCAAAAGTGGACAACATGCCATTCAATTACAACTCCTCTTTACCTCGAACGTCGCCAGTTTTGATCAATGGGGAAAACACACCGAGAACCGACGGACCGATATGGCCAGGAACGATAAATCTATATTATCCTTGTAAAAAGGAACAACTCATAATTTAGCTAGTAGACTTTTTCCAAATGGAAAAATATAGAAAAAATTATCATATTGTTCAAAACGGACTGAAAAATCAATATAAAAATAATAATTTAACCAACATTTTGGCTATTCAATTTTTCTTTGTTATTTATATTGCTTTCTTGGCTGTGTTTGTACTTACAACTTTAGACAATATTTCCAAATAGTAAACAATACCAATAGTAATGTAGCAATTAGTTTTATTCTATGATTATCAATAAGCCAGTATGGGAATTAAAAACACCTACCTACCTATCGACTATTATCTTGTAACATTTATGTTATTTGTTAATTATCTACAATATTTGTAAATTATATTTAAAGTTTTATCGAATAAAAACATTAATAACAGTGAAGGAGAATGATGAATAATTGAAGTACAAATGTTTTGACTTGTAACTTAATCCTCTTCTGTCAATATTCTCTTATTTATTTCTTGTTAATAAAATAACTAAAAATTAAAACAGATGCGAGCAAAAAGACTTCACAACCACTGTTTATTTTATTTTTTTTTTTTTTAATTTATTTATTTTTTTTTTTACTGGGGCTTTCGACATCTTGGCCATTTCAGCCCCACACTAGGTCTATATTCTATGCATGTTCACACACATCATTCATACGAATAAATACGTTCATACAATTAACCACATTCACACAGCACACTCATTCCGTTTGGTCGGTGGAGTACTTGATATTCCTCCACCGACCTACAATTAAACTAAGCTAGAATGGGGTCGATGGGGTACTTTTATTAATATTCCGCCATCGACCCCGCACACACACTCACTCGCTTTCATCGTTCGAGGGGCGATGGTGACGTTCTATTCACCCTCACCCCTCGCCATTCACACCAATAAATACTTGCACACAGACAAAACACAAAGACACATAACACATACTATATACAATAAAAAACCCCAATTTCCCCTAAAAAGCGGGACAGGGGACTCAGAAACTCGCTACCGTGTTCGAGGACTCTTCTTAAATCCGGCGGCATGCCTGCACGCTGCCTGTAAGGAGCCAAGGCATGACACGCCTCTATTATGTGGGACACATCACTGTTTATTTGTAAATGTTTTTGTCTTGTGAGTCGATCAACTTTGTGGATATTGTCTTCTTTATTTTATTCACAAGCGTTAAAAATAGATAAAAAATTTAAAAAAATCGCGAACAGTCAGACGTCTTTACAGCCTATCTTGGTTTATGTTGTAAAAAATGTATTTTTCTATACTTAACTTTATAAATTTTAAATACAAATGGAATTGGCATGTGTTTCAATCAATTGTTTGTAACTGTCTTCTTCATTTTGTCCAAAAACGTTAAAAATACGTTTAAAAAAACTCGGGAACAGAAAAACTTCTCTCAACATCCTGTGGCATTTTATGTTGTAAAAAATGTATTTTTCTATATTCAACTGTACATATTTTAAATATAAATTTTATTGGCATGTGGAACGATCATATTTGTCCAAATTGTCTTCTTTATTTTATTCAAAAGCGTTAAAAATAGGTAGAAAATAAAAGGTCGCGAATAAAAAACTTCTCTCAACATCCTGTGGCATTTTATATTGTAAAAAATGTACTTTTCTATATTCAAACGTTTATATTTTAAATACAAATCTTATCGGCATGCAAGTTGAACATATCTAGGCAAATTGTCTTCTTTATTTTATTCAAAAACTTTAAAAATAGGTAAAAAAATAAAACAGTCGCGAACAAACAGACGTCTTAACGGCCTATCGCGTTTTATGTTATAAAAAATGTATTTTTCTATATTCAACTATACATATTTTAAATATAAATTTTATTGCCATGTGATTCGATCATTTAACATCATCATCACCAAACCTATTATTATCATGGGAAAGAAGACTAAAGGGTTGTAAATAAGAAAGACGAAAAATGACAAAAATATTCTAAGCCTTGTTTTAAGTACTAAAATTTGAACTTTTCCCAATAAATTTACATATGTATTTTAAAGGGGAAGATTAAATCTGTCCAAATCTACATTTTTGCTTTGTCTTTCATTAATAATCCGTTTAAAATTATTATTTTAAAGAAGGCCAACAACTTTAAGCCTCCAATCTCCTTTCAAGTTATAGACATTGGTTTTTTCCCCAAATACAAATTTGTATATTTTAAACACAAACGATATTTTAATGTGAATCTATTGTTTTTGTCCAAAAACAGGCAAGATACGTTAAAACTGTATTTGTTTCCTACATACATTTAAAAAAATGATACTCGCATGTCAACAATAGTTTTATTCCCAATTCACATCTTTATCTGGCATTTTATTCATGACTGGTTCAAAATAAAAAAAAATTGAAAGAAGGACATCATCGTTTACGCCTTCTATGGTGTTTCAAGTTATAAAAAATTGTTTATTTTGTTTTTCCACGTGAATTTATCTATTCTTTTTGACCAAATTCTTCAATTCTTCCGCTCCTTTGTTTGACCTTTTGTTCGCAAAACAAGATAACATGACCTCAAAGATCCTTACACCTCCTATCGCAATAAATCTAGTAAAAACTGTTATTTTGCATAAATAAGTTTATATATTGTAAATACAAATGTGGCCGGCATGTGATCACTTTATTCCAAATTCACGCCTTTATATGGCTTTTTATTAATCACGCTTTAAAAATAAAAACGTAAAAGACAACTTTTAAGCGTCCTATCGTGTTTCAAGTTATAAAAACTTGTTCGTTTGTTTTTCCACGTACAAATTATATATACAGGGTGAATTGCTACTCGTGCTACAAACTTCTCCAGTAGATTCTTTACCCTAAAATGATCAAAAAAGTTCATATTGTCCATGGTCCGATTCTCAACCATTTCAGAGTAATTTCGCTTTTTATCGATTTTGAAAGATATCACGTCCTGGGGTCGGAAAATCGTGATATCTTTTAATCTAAACATTTCTCTGAAAATCTAATAGCACCGTTGAAATTCCCGTTAATTTTTCAATAAGAAGATGACGGTGGCAAAATGTTTGGGCTAATTTTTTGTGTTTTATTTCAGCCAGAACTACAAAAAGAGTGGAAAATTGTGTAAATCGGAAAGTGTATAAAGTAATCCAGAGTTTCTAATTTTAGTCTCAGAAGGCAGCAAATTTGAGGAAAACTACCTGATTTAATAACGCTTCCAACGCACTCGTCATTTTCTTATTTAGTGGTTGTGAGACCAAGATGTTGATGACAAAAAGAGAAAAACTGTAAAAACCACAAAAAGTTTTTTCACTTTGTTTTTCTCTCAAAATCATAATTCCATTGAAATTTTTTAATTTAATTTAATGCCCATTTAGTATGTAATGCTTAAGAAGGATCTCCCAGTTCAAGGTGTGTGAACAACCACTAAATAAGAAAATGACGAGTGCGTTGGAAGCGTTATTAAATCAGGTAGTTTTCCTCAAATTTGCTGCCTTCTGAGACTAAAATTAGAAACTCTGGATTACTTTATACACTTTCCGATTTACACAATTTTCCACTCTTTTTGTAGTTCTGGCTGAAATAAA
>CM077104.1:5371831-5383370 GCA_039619505.1 Cimex hemipterus
CATGGACAATATGAACTTTTTTGTTCATTTTAGGGTGAAGAATCTACTGGAGAAGTTTGTAGCACGAGTAGCAATTCACCCTGTATATATATATATATATTTATTTATTTATTTATTTATTACTATTGATTTTGTCCAAATTCACTTCTTTGCTTGACCTTTTATTAATAAAATAAGATAACACGATTACAAGTATTTCTATACCTCCTATCGCAACTTACCTAATAAAAACTGTAATTGTTCGTACATAAATTTATACATTTTAAATACAAATTTGTCTGGCATGCGAATCAATCATTTTAATCCAAATTCCCCTCTGTATTTTGTCTTTCATTAAAACAGTGTTTGAAATAAAAAAGGTGAAAAAATGATCATGGAAGACCAACCTACCTATCACGTACCAATTTTTGATTTGAGCAGTAAAAACTGATAAATTTAATTGCTTTAACTAAAAATGCTAATTAAATAAAAAGCCACATGAATGATTTTTATTCAAATTATCCTCTATATTTTTTCTTTTATTCATAAAACATTACAAAATAAATAAAAACAAACGCGAGAACAAGAATCTTTAAGCTTTCTATCGAGTTTGATTTAGTAAAAATTATTTTTACCACATACACACGTTCACCCATTTCGAATGCAAACTTTTTATTAACTTCGTTATTTTTATTTTAGTCATAAAATAAAACACGATAACTGTCTCTATCGCGATTTATGTAATAAAAACTGTAATTTTATATATTCAAATTATTTATTGGTGGCTTATATATATAGTGGCTTATAGGCTTATTTATATATATAGTGGTTTTATCTATATGCACAATGCTTTTTTAATTCTTTTTTTGTATATCTTGTTCTTTATTTTGTTATGTAGGCGTAAATGATGAAAAAACAATGAGAACACGAACGCAAAAAATTGTAAGACTTTTCGTGAGTTTTAAGTAATAAAAACTGTAAATTACCATATACAAAATTACATTATTTCTAATTATTTTAACGTAATGAAAGAATGTAATATTTTTAATGACACAATAAAAATTTTATCAAGATGAGACAACAAAATAATGTCAAATTAGGGATGTGAAGGGGGGGTTGCCAGGAAGGAGCGTTGTTTAATTTACCGTCGATGGGGTGAGTTGTAACCTCCCCTTTCTGAACAGTTTATCCACGCACTTGGGCTGAATACAGGAAAAATCTTTTATTTTTGAGAAAATTTTATAATTTACATGCCAATTTTTTATTTTTATTTTTAATATAATTTGTTTTTTAGAACCACGCATGCCATGATGAAGAAAAACGTCGAAATCTATGAACCTCGACGTTTATCACAAGTAAATTCTCTCACCTGGGGAAAATTTGACGTAGATCGCATTGTTGGCAGGCCGAACATCGACTTGAACCGGTAATCACGAGCCGTATCGACACCAACGAAGGCTGTAGACTGACCGGTTTTGCGTATGGATCCGGAGGGCTTTCTCCCCTCTTCGAGTCGGCGCAGTGTGGCCAACACCAGTCTGTGTGGGAATTTATTTCAGATCGAAATGGGGAAATTTCACCAATTTTTTTATGTGCAAAATGTTTTCACAGGCAATAAGAACATAGGCGGATTTTGCAAAATTTTAAGTCCACAACGGAATGAATAGGAAAATTCCCTTTTCTATTTTCACGACGAATTCTATTTAACTTTACTTTTTTCATCTAAGGTTTTTGGTTGTTGGCGTCAAAAATAATTAATATGGTTAATTATGGCTGCTAAACAAATATAGATCAATTTGCTATTTAAAATTTAAAAAACGTTTTACATGTAAAATTCGTTTATTTGAAGTACTGACTGATGGTATTTAAATGCATTACCAAATTATAAATATTATCTGTAGCAAAGGAACAAATAAAAGATTGTTTTCAAAAATGCAGGGGGCAAATACAAATTTAAAAAATTACGTGATGGCTATTTTCTACGGAGGTTTCGCAACAGCAGAGGTCATATCGACTCTTGGAGTTCTAGTGTTTTGGAAAAAAGTTATTTTTTTCATTTTTAAGTACGTTGGTATCTTATTCTTAGCTGCCTTAACTGATATGGCCACCGACCCTCCGAATAATAATAATTTATTAAAAAAGTATCCATATCCTCGGAGGCCACCTACCGATGGTGAGATGGTTTGTTGTTTGGGTACTGGGACACATAGGCCTGGAGGGCAATGAAAAGGCGGACGAGACGGCTTAGGCCGGGGCATTCGAACCTCTGGACTTAACCTCCGATATGCTGCCCACTGACATTGGCACCTTCTTTTAATCATGTTTTATTGCATTTTAGCGTCAGATGGCCGGATATTGTTGGTTAAGTCCAGGGGTTGGACTGTCCCGGCCTAAGCCGCCTCATACGCCTTTTCATTGCCTTCCAGACCTCTAGACCTTTGAGTCCGTATACCCAGATAACAACCACCGTTTTGCCGAGACGCTCCAGTTCGTTGAAAATCGCAAAGAAGAGGGTCGACGGAGAACCCGTTACGGACAGAAGTAACCGAGCTCAGAGTATCGGTGCAAACTAAGTAGGCAGAGCTACCATCACCTCGAAGCGCGGTGTCAAAGATGCCGTGTAAACGCTACAGTGGACCACTAGGCACCACTAAGTGAACGTTCACTTGCGATACAAGGCACACGCAACACCCTCGTCGGTTTCAGACCCTTCAGTGATGGCGAGCCGAAAACCAACGTATATCATTCCAAACTCCAACAACTTATCTCGCTAAAGGTATGGCGGCGTAGTCGACTTGGCTAGCATAGCGAGATCCCCGAAATATACAGCTGGGAGTACCCAGGGCGAATCGGTTGATTGCCAAGCTCAAGTGCCGTTCCCTGCTCTAACTAAGGCTTCGCTGAAGCGGGGTTATTACTCGGGGTCGTGCCCGGGTCTGAAGTCGTTCGTATATTCTGCTGTACTGGCATCTGAGGATTGAATGCAAGGCGCAAATTTGTCTTTACGAAGTTGGGGCGGCTGCACTCCAAGATCACAGCACAGCCAAAGGACCAGGATGTTCCGCTTTAAAATAGGATATTCAGGTCCTGCAAGCACGTTTTTTTCGGGCCAAGCAACCGTTGAGCACAGTATCGAGGCAAATATTTTGCAACCTTTAGTTTGATGACCTCATTGTGTAAATATTTCCCCAAGAAAAATCGAAACATAAACATTTCTTTGGGAATTTTTCAATTTTACTTTTATCATGATGACCAAACGTTGCTATAGTACAAGACTTTCAAGATCAGTCCTTTATTAAATTCGAGACATTTTCTTATTACTAATAATATTAATTAAATTATTATTTCTTATTGTAATAATTTATAGCAGTTTAAATCAATAAATAATTATTAAGATATTAAGTTAAGTTTTTCAGATTATTTATTTATATTTAAAATGCAACAAGAAAAAATTATATTATTTACAATGATATACGCAATAATGCTCGTACGTTAGCATTGATTCGAACTGCCACTAACCCAGTGAAAGTGGCCGTAATTGGCCATTATGGCGTGAGATCAACAGCAATCCCGCAGTAGCAGCAGCTACATACACACACAGCTACAAAATGCAGCAGTAGCAGCAATTATAAAATCAGATGGTGCCTTCAGTCCATCAACTGCGCTTCGGTCTTCTATGACGGTTGAAATAAAGTGTTTGATGCTGGACAGGTTGTCAGGTAGTTTGTAGTGAAATTTATCATAGTGTATAGTAATGGGAGATCAGCCGTAAAGAACAAGTAAAGTAAGGGAGTAAGTGTGCTTCCTTGGAGGACGCCGGCTAAAATGAGAAAAATGGAAGAGGCAGTGGTGCGTTGGGTTACTTGGACGTAATTTGTTAGGAAGGATTTGAGGAATAAGCAGTACGGCCTTCACGTTCAACAGCAAGTCCTGCCAAACCCGATATGGGTTAAGATAACTAACAATAAATTAAAAAGTATTTGTATACAGGGTGTCTTATATCAATATGTTACTGACTCTATAGGTTTGTATATATTTACATCGTCGGCAAAAAAACAAGACTATAATTTATAGCAGTTTAAATCAATAAATAATGTAGAAAGGAGTCGGGATAAATGCCTCCCGGAGGAACCCTACAGGTTACTAAAAATTCAATAGACAGATAACTTCCACATTTGATTCTTCGATAAATTAATTTATCCATCCTAACCTATCCGTATGTATACATATTTATGAAGCTATGCTATAATTTACCATACAATGTTCTAGTGATGGCTAAGACCTGTTTTTGAAAAATGAACTGCGATAATAAAATAATATAAGAAACACAGGAGGTTATATTAGATATACCTATAAAAAGTTAAAGAACAATCAAAATATTCAAATAAGCCTCTAGATATTTGACTGTTGGATATATGATATGTTGGAACGTTCGTGCCTTTGGAACCAAGCAAAAAAGTATATTAAGAAATTTAAGGTCTATTTTAATTCACGTTTTCGTGGTCCGTTTGATCAATTACCATCTTTCAATTAATTAAGATAGTTAGTTGAGATAAAAAAGTCATTGTCACAAGCGGGATTCCAATGGGAATTTAGTGTACGAGCCGAATTATTGCGGGTTCGAATCCCCCTCGTTACATTGACTTCTTTATTTAAACTAAAAACCTTAATTAATTGAAAGATATTAATTGGTCAAGCGGTTCACGAAAACTAGTGAATTGAATAAGTTAACATGAAATGTATCTTCACTAAAGCTCTCCGAAGCCATTCCATTTGTCGGTGACAATCAAATAAATTACACGACATTTGAAAAATGGCAAAAAGGAGTGAAAATTCAAAAGGTGTGGTAGAGATGGGACGTTAGTAGCCGAGTGGATCGTGGTCACGATAGCTCAAGTGGTATAGTAGCAGCGTATCAAGCCGAAGGTCGTGGGTTCGAATTCAGCACGAACCAGGTTTTTTTCTGCTTTCGTTAAACAAGTATACCAAAATTATAAGTTTATTTATTTATTTTTTTAGGATAAGAAAATTAGTATAAGTAGTTGGTTTCTCTCCCCAACTGCCTCCTGGTCTGGCAGATCTATCAGATTAACTATTTGCTCAATGTATACTATGCACAGATAGCAATAAATAAAATAAATAAATCATAGAGTTTTTGTTGATATCGTGCTTATTTTTAATCATATAAAACCCAAAGATTGTTAATGTAGGGTCAAAGCATAGAAATGCAGCCTTCCGACCGTTTTAAATACTTGGATGTGGAATAAGGTATTACGAATTTTTAAAGGAATCGGAAATGGAAAATCAATTGCCCCCGGACGGTCAAGTTCAAAAATGTCTACTTTCTGGTACTATAACAATTCATAGATAAGGGCACACAATGAGTGCTTAAAACCGTAAAAAATCCAAAATAGCTTTTGTTATATATCTAATCCTTTTATATGATCCTGCGTATTATTTTCTTATCCTAGCTCAAAAATATTTTTGAGAATAAATCGACTTGTATATAATAAATAATTCTGAATAATTTTGAAATAAACAATAAAAAAAACAATAATAAATAAATTTGAAATAAAATATTTTTTTATAGTCTTTTAGGACCCATTTAGCTAGTACGCACAGACAAGAATCTAATATTTTTGGAACAGGTATGACCAAAAATGATAAATCCCAAATGTGTCTGAAAAACATACAATATGTAACTATGATGTATGCAACCAGTCCGTGCCTATCCCTAACCCTTACAACACATTTGTAACCTATTCTAACCAAAGAGCGAAACGATGCTATTCAACCGTTGTAATACCGTGGACATGGTCAAAAGACCAGAGTAGTCATAATTATTTTAGAGGAATTCCTGACACCGAAGAAAACGTATTTTTCAAGGATATGAAACCATCATCTAATTCAACCAGTCTATCCGTAACCTTCACCTTAACCCTAATTGACTCATGTTTATTATCTTTCGAGAAAATACTCGATATTTTGTCTTGCAATCAACGAAATGTATCTCCATGCATGCTACTCCAACTACTACCGTTCAGTTCGCTCATGACACCATAAATCAAACTTAGTTTTATAATGGTTTTTTCGAAATGTCTTGAAACTGTGGGTGTACTTGCTGAGTCCTCTAACAGTTTGTTAAAAAATTCCTTCAACAAAAGAATGAAGACTATGCCAATAAATGATGGAGCTCTTCCTAAGAGCAGGTTTTCCAGTTCCGTGACAACAGCCGAAAACTTGATAAACTAACGATGAAAGTTGTTAATAATATAGTTAATGTTGTTAATCAATGTTAATGTTCAAAATTATCAATAAAAAGTGTATAAAGATGAGATGCGCATAATAAATTGGGAAGATAATAAATATAAATAAATAATGGTGGATTTATAACGTCTCATTATAATCTAGAAACAAGTTGGTAGTAAACAAAACTTAAACTTCTAAGAATTTCTAATATATTTACATGTTGTTTGTTCATTGAATTAACATACATCAATTTTTATTTTATAATTTAATTCAATTTTGTTTTGATGCAGTTCCGTACGAGAATACTTATGTAGATAGAGTCTAGTAGAATTGCGTAATGAAGTACAAATGTAAATTGAAGGGTCCGATGACTGACAAACAGCAAACTTAAAGTTTCGAACTTGATGCGAATGGTATATAAAGTGTGTGATGAAGCCCCAGAGAAACGTTGAGTAATCAGGGGGATTTAGATTGGAACGTTCTTCTCTAACAGGGAAGCTATTATCTGTACTCACTCTTCACTCCTTTGCGTACAACTTTACAGAGCCAAGCATACCTGCAAAGGCATTAACAACAATTTTCCAATTCGTATGTCATATAAATGGGAAAGATTTGGTATGAAACTGATGGCCTCATTTAAAATATGGGTTTTCATTTCCTATTTTTGTGTGTCCTCACTTTATATTTTTTTCTTTTTAGTATTTTGTATCTGATTTATTAAATAGATTTTTATATGTGATCCATTTAACATCTGCCTATAAGTGTCGTATTAAATATGATCTTACATACTCCCTGTATAATTTTTCGAGTTGCAATTGTTATGTACTTTTCAATGTTTTATTCTTAACTCACGCATTGCTTCGGATGTTTTATGCCATATGGAAAAACCATTGAACACCATGGAATATAAATAATCTGAACCTAATCCTACCTAAACTAATCCGACGGTAACCTAAATCGAACATTTTCTAACTTAATCTAACCATCCTTCTCAAAAACAAAAACAGTAAATTGTTTTGCAATGATGGGCATTTCGAGCCCTTTACCTCATCATCAGGTTTAATGGCGTTCAATTTAAACATGCGAAAAGCCAGAATTATAACACAAATAAATATAATAATAGTAAATACTGTAAGAAATTAATTATAAATTAGTGATTAAAGGTAAAAGATAAAAAATTAGAATGATACATTAATATTGTTAGAATCTTATAACAATAATTTGAATTGAAATTTTATTTTGTTTCTTTTAGTTGGTCCTTAAATTCCGAAAATTGTTCGATTTAGGCAAGTGTTCTTTTACTCTTGTTTTTTATCGTATTTTACTCTAGTATTAGTTTTTTAACTGCATATTGGTCATTTGAAACAAAAAAAATCTCTATTTTTCATGGCTGTTTTGACTCGAGTTTTTAATATTTTAAGACGTGATCTTTTTGTAATTCTTTACACTCATTATTATTTAGGATTATTTAGGATATTTCCTCCACTTTAGAAACGTAATTTTGATGTTCAATGATAACTGTACTATTTAAAATAATGTTGTTGTACTCTCTGTTGTTACTTTTTAACTTTATATCAATAGGCCTAATTGTTCGTGGGATATTTTGATGTTCTGACATTTAGATTTACCAAGTTATTTCAGCACATTTATAATTTATATTTGTATTTATTCTTTCCAAAATGGCAAAAAGGAGAGCAAATTCAAAAGGTGGGGTTGAAACGGGAAATTAGTGTCGTGGATGGAGGTCACGAACCTTAAGAGGTTTAGCAGCGGCGTATGTAGCCGAAGATCGTGGGTTCGAATCCCGCTCGTGCCATTGACTTTTGTATCTCAACTAAAAACCATAATTAATTACTTGTATTTATGTTACGACAATCTACCGAAAAACCAAGGTATAGTAGTTTTTTTTAAATCCAATTCTGTTTTAGGGACAAATTTTAAGCATTTGTTTAATAAATTGTTTTCTTCTTTATTTAGTACCATGTTTGTTAAATTTATAACCCTTGGATTAAATTTAACTGGATTTTTCGGATCTTTATGGGTATTTTTATTTTTAAGTGTACCGTACATTAAGTTTTTAATTTTTTATCTTTTATAGTTTGTTTTTTATCAACAATAAATTTAATTTTTGTTCACGTATCATAATCGAATTCGTTCCATTCTACTGGAGACAATAATGACGCAAACGTGTGTACAATACAGTGATAAAAACGTTTTGTATCTTTTTGACTGTACAATTTATGTAATTCATTAATAAAGATAGTTTTTTGGCATTTACGTGAGAGAATTCAGCAGTTTTTAACATTTAATTTATCAAGAACGAATTTTCAGGTTAGATTTAATTTCAAATATTGGGAATCGAACGGATCGTCGCAAAACAATACGATTTCGAGAAGGATTGAACACCACCCTCATCCCATCATTCATCATTTCTATTAATCTAACCATTGTATTAACCCTAGCCCAACCTGGCGTAACCCAATTCCAGCGCACTACCCGATATTTTGTGTTTACAGTTATTAATTTGAATGTTTGAGACGTCAAAGGTTATAAGTTCAATCCGTCTATCGTTTAGTTCAATACGGCCTTATTTTATCTTCATGATAGTTAAATCCTGCACGTATGTCACTGAAGTCTGAAGTCCTACAATTATGGTAGAAGGTTATATGACTCACCATCATTCACCATTCTACACCAGGTACAGTATTTCTATTCATCTAGTGTCACATACAACACATATTCAAAATGTTCAATGTGAGCTTAAGGATCACACACACACACACACACACACAATTCTATCGTCGACAGCCCCAGTCGACATCGTTACTTTGGGGTAATGTAGTTCTAAAAATTATTAGTTTTCGTGGGCGGTATGCTCCGACAACTAAGTAAATTTTTAGCCCTAATAACAACCCACCCGAAAAAAATAATTCAATGGTTCCATCCTGTATGAGATATCTACACTCCCGGACCTTATATCCAACCTATGGATTTCCCGTCTTCACCCTATCCGCCGAATCCCATCTCTTTTTACTTTTAAGATCCGTCTGTTTGATTACCTATAATCTTTATAACTTGCCACCACAGGTATTTAATTATTATTTTTCTATTTGCATTATTATTATGCAAAGTATTTTTATATTGTATGCAATCTAGCCTGGTTTAGGCTCAAAATTAATCATTAAACTGGCATAATAAAAAAATATAAAAAAATTGTAAAAGCTGATACACGTCTGTAAGACCAAAGCAGGAAGAATAGGACCAAAATGACCAATGTACAGTTCCATTGCCCCGCAGACCGCCAAAAGAAATACCTTCACTTGAGATTGGTGGACCGTACTACAAAATATTACTTTACAATACATAGTTTCTTACATTTCATAATGTCACAGATGACAAAAATTACTCCAAAAATATGTTAGGTTCTTTACAAAGAAAAAACCTTATAGTAGTAGGACAAAAAGCATTTTCTAGAGAGAAAAATAGCAAAGTACTGTGGGTTCGAATTAAGTTAACGTCATTCGAACTCGAGACTTTTTCAGTTATGAGTCAGCGTGCTAAAGAAAATAACTTACTCTACATACTGTTTAGTTAATTATTATTACAACATATGTTAATCTTGTAGAGTAAATTATGTTTTGTTACAGTTTTTTGTTCATTTTTCTCGGCATTTGTTCAAGTGCGCCGAATTTCTTATCTCAACTGAATGGCAAGCCAGCAATATCACGGATCGCCCAAGGGGAAGATGGAAAAATCCAAGATTTTCCTTATGTCGTCAGACTATACCATCCGAAAGTTCTGTGCAGCGGTGCAATCATCAGCGCTTCTTGGGTTTTGACCGCAGCGCACTGCATTGTGGAAGGATTTATATATGAGGTCCAACGACGGCGACAATTTAATTTAAACCAATTAGCATAAAACGTTTTGTAGGTACAAGCAGGCTTTGATGATAACAGTTCTACCACCATTCAAACACGAGTGCCTATTGAGACAATTCAACATGAATCATACAACGGTTTAATTTCTGGTTACGACATTGCCCTCATCCAGGTACAGATCGTTTGTAAGTTTCTGTCACTTTTAGTCGATTGTATGAAAATCCTCGTTCAAGATAATGGCTGGATCAATATTTGTAAAAGTAGGCGAAGTTTCCATTACTCTTAATGTTTTTGTAAAAAAACAAAAAATATGTTGCTATTGATTGTTTTGATTATAGACACAATTTATTTGTCCAAACACGAGCACGGGTGTTAAACCTCTGACGATACTTGTGAGACGCTGAGGAAGAGACTCCGGATGTTTAATACTCGCTTTCCCCACTCAATTTTTTTTTTTTTTTTTTTTTTGGGGGGGGGGGCTTAGAATTAGTTAATTCGTAAGGACGTAAAAGGATTAAGTATTATCGTTCTGTTTCAGTGTGAGATACAGGAAAATATTTTTTTCTAACATGGAATTATTTTGTAGTATCATGTATCATATTCCTTATATTTATCCTCGCAGTTCTGCTCTCTCGGATGCGTTTCTGCTTCTCACTCATCTTCAGTTGTGAATAATTGAGTGGTAACACTTCACATTTTCTGTGATTCATTATCCCGAACTGAAGTCGGCGAGAAGTCAAAACACTCCCAATCACTCAATAATTATTTTGTCAACATAATTTTTTTTAAAGAAGAAAAATAACTTTTTTCTAGGACTTCTCCTAAGAATAATTTACATGAAATAAAAAAGGAAGTTCCTTCTATGAAGTTAAAAGTAAAACAAAAAAACATAGAAATCTTGGCACAATGTATACCAGTAAGGCATGCCAGAAGAAAAAATTACGAGAATATTAAACAACAATAAGAAATGTTAACGTGAGGTCTCTGCTTGGAGGGAGAGGAGATGATCATACAGGTGGGATTTAAAGGAGGAAAAGGAGGCAGAGTGACGAAGAGAAAGGGGAAAGCAGCTCGAGAGTTTAGGGGCTGGGACCAGAAAGGATCTTTCGAAGGTATGGGTTGCATGTTGAGGAAGTATAAGCTCGATTGGGGATGAACGGGTGTTACGAGTGTTACGCGAGGAGTTGAATTGGATGGATTGGATGATGTTACGAGGACGACGAATGTGGATGGACTGGAAAAGAAAGCAAACTAGGAAATACTGTGCACGGAAAGAAGGGAATAGCCAGGAAAGTTGGAAAACAACCCCGACACCCGGGATCCCCGTGGGGTGCCTTACACAAATCTTACGCAACAATTCATAATACGCTTCAATCGCGCGTTCTCTCCTTCCGTGAGACCACCTATCACACAGCTATAATCGAAGAAGGGAA
>CM077104.1:5441332-5463723 GCA_039619505.1 Cimex hemipterus
TTGATTGATGATTATGGTTGATTCCCGAATGGATGTTTTAGCAAGATGAGCACCAAATAACGTTCGGCGAATAACCAAACACCCACTTCTTCTAGGCGGGATTCGGCGAATCCAGCATGTCTGGAGCTACCCTGGCTTTAATTAGATCTGATCAAACTAAAAATGTGATCAATCCATTGCCAAAATAATTGAAAATTGTGACTTAACGTACATAAAGAGTATAACAATTTTGACCGGTTCCTTGATTTTTTAATTTAGTAATTTTTTGTTAAAAAAGGTAATAGTTAAAATAATTATATGTAATTGCTCACATTCCAAGTGCCTAGGCCAAGAGCTGGGATAGTGAATCCGTTGTTTAATTTTAAACAAGCCGACATGATTTTCGAAGTAACGCAACTCAAGTGTCAAGATTGAAGACTTCAAAATTCAAATGAGTTGAGTCCAGAGAGTTCGAGACTACTCGGTGACCGGTGATCGATGTCAGGCTATGACAGTATGACGTGTACAAATGCATTATCAATATCGCAAATTCGCAACTAAGGGGACTGATACTGGTAAGAACTAAGTGGTACGGATAGTACATACATCACAAATATCGACAGTTCTATTTGCCATTATTAAGTTTGGAAAAAATTCACTGTCGAACGGCGGATTTCGTTCAAACTTCAAATTTGATTCAAGCCTTAGAACGTACCTTGATCTTCTGAAAAGTCGACCAACTCTTTTATAAACGAAAGTTCCCATGATCAAATTCGTCCATTTTTAGTTGATTAGTGAGAACGATTCTTGTACATCAACTCTGTTGAACCAAAAGTTCTCACAGCAGATTTCATTTAGATTTTTTGATTAAGGTCTATACCCTCCATTCACGGTAATAAATTACTTTCATCCTCCAGATGACCTCACCCAAGAGTACTTTATTCCTTGGAGAAGGTTTACACCCTCAATTCCGCTTATAAATTACTTTAATTTATTATACATTTTATCTAAGGTCTTAGTTGAGATGAAAATGTCAGAGCCACGAGCGGGATTTGAATCCATCAGGCTCAATACAATGCTGCTCTAACCTTTCGAGTCATGACCACTCTCCACACAACACATTCTCACCCCAGAGCTCTCGGTATTCCTTGGGTCAGGTTTAAACCAATCCATTCACGCTAGTAAATTACTTTCACCCTCCAAACGACACGCTCACCCACAGAGAACTGTATATTCCTTGGATCAAGTTTAAACCTTCTATTTATGCTAATAATTATTTTCACTCTCCAGACAACATACCATTAACACAGAGCACTCGGTATGCCTCGGTTAGGTAACCCTCCATTCCACTTATAAATTAAAATAATTCAATAAAATAATTAAAATATAAATTAATTAAACCAATCTCTTATCTAAGGACGTGGTTGAGATGAAAAAGTAGCGTTATGAGCAGGATTTGAGACCGACTTTCAGGCTCAATACACTGCTGCTCTAACCCTTCAGATCATGATTCCACTCTCATTCTCACCCCAGACAACAAAGTACTCAAAAATTCTTGTGTCAGGTTTTTTATTTTATTTTTTTTACGAGGGTTCGCAACAGCACAGGTCATATAAACCCTCAGGGTGCCGATGTTTTTGAAAAAAAAAAGCCCATTTGGAAGTACGTCGGGTGCGAATGCAGGGCCGCTGGATTCGAACCCGGGACCTTTGCCTTACTGCAGGGGTGCTCAAACGGTCGATCGCGAGTGCTTTTTGAGTAGATCTCTAGAAGAAAAAAATTTTTAATAAGTAGGTAGGTAACTAAACTACAAAAATGTAATACGTAATAAAATAACACTGCTTGCGGCAAAAGGTGGCTTTATCAAAGGAACGGGCGGCACTTGTCAAAGAAAAGCCGCGTTGTCTCTAGACTAGTGACAGTACAGTCTAGTCTAGACACAACGAGAGACAGTACAGTCTAGTTTCGGAAAATATAGCATCATTTATGCGTTATCCTTTTTCATGTAAAAACATTGAGGAATTAGATACTGAAATAGCAAGTCAGTTTAATATGAACTCATGTTCTGTTGAAAATGAGTTGGTGCAGATTATATCAGATATACATCTCAAAGCTACAGCATCTGATACAAATTTCTGGTGTTTTGTATCTGGAGATAAATATCCGAATGTAAGTCAAATCGCCCTTCAACTGACGGCATTTTTTGGGTCAACTTACTTGTGCGAGTCTGCATTTTCTGAAATGAAGATAATTAAGTCAAAATATCGCAATCGACTATCATGTCATTCTGCTTGCGATTAGCACTCAGTGGTTACGTACCATCTTATGAAAAGTATGCTGAGGACATGCAGTGCCACGCTTCAACATCCAAAGCCACCCCTTAGTTAAGTTTAACACCATATGTAACTCTTTTGTTTTGCAACAACCAATAAACTCGCAATTTTGAATAACTATGAGTTTTTTCATTGATATTGTAGAGAAGAACCTAACTAAACCTAACCCAAACCTTGACTAAAATAATGTACCTATATTGTGCAGAAAGTAATATCTATGAAGAATAAGATCTATAATATCTATCCTAGGTAGGTAGGGTGTATCATGTATGTACGACAACCTTGCAGCCTCTCAGAGTCGATCGTAAGTAGTCTAAAAATATTGAGGTAGATCGCCAGCAGTTCAAGTTTGAGCACCCCTGCCTTACAGTGATGACTGATGAGCACCGTGTCAAAGACTGAACCTTGTGGCCACCGACGCCCCCTCTTGTGTCAGGTTTAAACCATCCATTCATGCTAATAAATTAATTTCACTTTCCAGACAAGCTACTCTCACTTTAGAGTACTCAATGCAGCGTGGGTCTGGTCTTGAGGAATTTTTTTGGCAATAATTAAACAAAACAATAATATAATAAAATGAATTTATTACAGGTTTTCTTGTTCTAACTAGACAAATTATCTCATTACATTGAAAACATATTTTGTTTATTCCTAATACCCAAAAGTCCTTTTTATTTTATCTTATTCACAGACAAAATTGTTTGACTGAAAATCGATACATATCAAATCTTCAAATTACAATTGTTATAAAGGAAAATAATATTTCACATAAAAATCAAAATAATATAAACTTAATTTTTATTTATGTACAATTGCTTTGATCAAATTATCTAGTAGTAAGGTAAACTTAGAAATTTTTAAATCGTCATATCCCTAATAATATCACATAAATGAAATTCTGAAATAAAATAAAGATGATTTACTATTACTTTAATGACTTGAACCATAAAAATCAATTGATCTCCTTGGGAGATTACAAAATATCTTCAATAGCTATTTTTAATTAATCCTTTTCTTGCCACATATTTTAATATGTTAAATCACACGTTAAATAATTATTAGAAAACTCATTGTACAGTAAACAAGTGTATCATTCCCTTTTTATGAGAGGAAAAAAAATTAAAAACACATATTTTTTAAACTATTTTTATAAGTTAACATTAATCACAACATTAAAAATATATAATTCTCGCGTCCGCAGGATTCTGCTCTAGAGGGCAATAAGGGCATTTTAATCTGAAATAAGAAAACTCCATTTAGTTCAAATGAAACACAAAATAATTCAGGTTAACTGACTTATTTGCAGCAGCTAATTTATTCAAGGCATCTCGAGATATGACATGGCCGCAAACAAGTCGCATTGGCGGATTGCTTTCTGTGCTCTGTTGCTTGAGAATGGGACAAGCGAATACAGAGTGAAATCTCCTTTCAGTGCCAACGTCAATTTCAATCTAAATAAAACAAAACAATATTTATATTCACCATCCTATTTGAGCGAATGATATGTAAACATGAAAAAATGTATTTATTAGCATGATAAATAATAAACATGATTTTGTATATATATGTATTTATGTGCATATTTGTGTGGAGTTGATAAAGGAATTTATCAATATAAATTTAATATTTGTTTTAGTTTGGTGTATAAGTACAACTTACAGGAAGCTCATCCTTTCCATTCCAAATCCCGCTCACTTGTCGTTGAAGCATCACTTGTTTTATATTCAAAAGTGCAGGGAGTGCAATGCAACCCGCATTTATACTGAAAATAAAATGTAAATTTCAATCAAATAAATAAATGAAAGTACAAATTTACCACATACCAAACACTCAGAGGGCTGTCAACGCTAAGTCCCAGCATTGAGCACGCATCTTTGGTGAAAGTGTCGTAAATGTCAGCCCAAAGGCTTGGCTGTAATAAATGAGCGTAAGGCGATCTTGAAACTCCATTGGCAAGATAAATAAGCATTCCCATAAGAACTTGTATATCTAAAAAATTATATTTATAACTTTTTTTTTTATAATAAGTCTTATCCAGCTTTACCTTTTTCATGTGTATGAACAAATTTGCTTAAGTAAGTCCTAGCGTATTGAACTGCTTCATTTTGACACGCAGTACCTTTTTCTATTAACCCTATAAACCTGAGCTGGTGTAACTTAAATTCTAACGATGAATTCTGCATGAAAATAAAACTTCATCAATACAAAGAGTTAAGATTGGTAGAACATTTTTTTACTTGTTTCTGAAGGCTTGCTCGATGTTTTTGCGCCCATTCCAGAGCTGGATCCAAATCTTTGTGCTTGAGCCTCTCCAATATGAAGTTGAGTTCTGTAAAAGGCTCTTTCCCTTCTTCTGAGTCGATACCAGCTTCCTTTAAAATTCAGAGAATTTAAGTGTCGTTTCAACGTATAAAAAAAAATTATTCTTGGGTTGAAACCCTTACCATGGCCAGCTGGTCTGCAATGTCCAGCATACCCTGGCGGTAAAAGTGTTGACAGATAACTCTGTTGAGGAGAAGCACCTTCTCAGGCCCGGCAAAAACTTCTTCCCGACTTGTCGATGCAAAGTCAGAAACAAAATTCTAAAATAATAGTCCACTGGTTAATTCTGACCATAAAATACCTTTCTTTATGAGTTATATTTCAACTTCGACAAACTGGAACTCAGGAAACAAACCAGGCAATGACTGATTTTGCCAGGAGCAGAATAAAGCAAACAAAACATTTCGACTTGGCCGGTTTGATACATCCCCACTTGAATCTAGACCAAAACTGTCATTTTGGTTTGCCTCAAGCATGGCTTTACAGAAAGTAATTCATGTCAAACAGGAGAAACCTATTTTAAATTTCAAGGGCAAAAAACCAAAACCGATAGCGTGGCAAAGACAAGGCAGATGCCCTAACCACTTCAGTTGCTCTGTGCCCCTTAATGATTATTTGTAAAATGTAACAAGTACTGCTTTCTGCCTAACTGATCTTAATAAATTTTTATGATTATTTGGAGATTGCGAGATGAGGTCTGGTGTGATGTAGGTTTTAGAAAAACTTCCTTATTGTGCCAAAATTTCAATCTTTATTGAGATCATCTTCAGGGCTCAAAGTGTTTGTTTTCTGTGTACTTGTGACATTCTTTTGTACCATGTTGAATAAGATGTTTTTCTAAGACCTAAATTACACCAAACCTTATCTTATCATTGTGGTATGGAGACTGCTAGTGGTATGGGCGAGGGTAGACTGCTTAGAGCATCTTTGACAGAAACCAGTAAGGGGGGGATTAAAAAAATCGAAATGTCGTAGTTACCCAGAGACTTGGGCTTGGATTAACCTCTCAAGAGGTTTGGAGAGAGTTGGATAAGAAGGGTCGGTAGTCCTTAGGGGAAGAAGGATAGCAAGTTTTGTTGATAGGCTGGACGAGGGCTTTTTGCCAGGCTAAGGAAAAACAGCGTTCTGTAGAGTAATTGTAGATAAGAAGCAGACAGGAAGAATAACAGGGAAGCTGAGTTCCAGGAATTTGCTAGAGATGCCGTCAGCTCCAATGACCCTGGAACGGGATTTGGCCAACGGGCCAATCAGTAGGGGATAAAGTGGAGAAGTAAAGATGAACTGTATAGGGGGGAGGGCAATGGAGACAAAATGGGAGGGAACTAAAGTTCATCTAGGGAGACAGGAAAGAAGAGGACGAGTTGGTAGGTGACATAAGCCAAGATTTTAGAGGAGATCCCATTTAGCTATAACATAAGGGGTATCTTGGTGGTATAGAGCACAAAGAGCAATGGCTTGGGTTTTATTGCGAACAGTACGGAAGGAGGATTGACCTTCGGGAAGTCAGGTACACCAAAGCACTTTCTAGCTTTTAATTAGAGCTCCAATTTCGTCACTTAACCACGGCTGGGGAATGATGGATAGTGTGCGATTTTTAAGAGAGTTTTTATCAAGAATACTGAATAGATGAGCCTAGATAAATAGGGGCCCAGTTTATTGCCTCCAGATCCAGTTCCAAAGCCAAAATGGGTAAATAATGGGGTGAATACCTACTCTGTTTTTTTTTTCTCACTACTTTAGAGATGGTGTTCAGTTTGAACATCAGTTGTCTTCCTTTTAGGAATGATTAAGCATTCAACAAGTGACTTCCCATAAGGCAGTTATTATTGCTTGAAATTTTAAGTTTTGTTAAAAAAAAAAAAAAAAAAAAAGTAATTTTTGGTAGAAAATAGAAGGGGCTGCTATTTACATCAACATTTGGCAGGGAGTTAGAAAGTTCATTTTTGTCTAATCCTAAGTTCAAGGTTAATCCACATGGATTTGTTAGGATTCGCTATTTTTAAATATCAGAACAGGAAATAATTGTACAGATCGGCTATTGTTGGGATTAATTAGATCTTTCAGTTATTATTTTAGCATTCCAAACTTTTTTATTTGAAAAGGAAATCACCTACCCTGTCAATAGCTTTTCCTACTTTGGAGACAGTACTGTGCAGGTCTCTGTGGTCAGTGGCCAACCTCTGGACAGTTTCTTTGGCCTTGTTCATCGCCTGTTTTATAATAATGATCTGCGTCTGTGTGAGTACGTGACCAGGCGGGCCTGTGACAAATAAGGAAAACATGAATTTTCCGATGCTGGAAGCTCGGTCCGGGTTGGACGTACAATCGCTGAGGTCCTTTCTCAGCTCGTCGATAGCTGTTGTGATCTCCAGAAGTGTCCTGTTAGCGTGGTCGTTGATGCTGCTGAATTTGGACAGGACTTTGTCCACTTCCCTCTCGACGGCCACGCACGCCTCCATTCCGATCACAGGCGAAGAAATGCGCTGGAGGAAAATTATTTAAAACAAAACAAACAAAAAATCAGGAACAGGAACAACTGTCAAAAGGGGCACCTGCTGTCAACGCGGAGACAGCGGAACGTGAGCGCTATCGACGGTTCTGCTGCCCCTTCTGCTGAACTGCTGAATGCTGAGTTGCGTTACGACCACAGCGCCTTTGTTCGACTCTGCTGCTGAACTCGTCGACGAGTGCGTCAAAAAAGGGGAAAACTTTCTAACTAATAAATAAACCTGAACACCTTCATTTTTAAAAACAAGTAATATTCTATTAGAATGAAAAACCGGTCTGTATGACTTCTTTCAGTGGTTTGTTTAGTAAACTTTTTTACTAGGGAACTCAAACTTTGCAGTGCATAAAAACACACAGGGTCCAGTTAGCAATCCAACTAATATTATAGTTCTAAATTGTTCTAGATTTAGTTAGCTAGTAGTTTTGCTATTAGCTTCTGTGATGAATTTTTTCAGATGCTTCTGGGCTAATTCCTATAGCACAGAGGACTTATTCTCAATCAATTATCTGATGGATCCATGTTTTGGGCAGTTTAGTTTGTCACAAAGGGGTTCAAGGGCAGTAGGAGTCATTGAGCTTTCCTTGACCAATTGATTGACCCTTCATTGCCCCTGGTACACAGACGAAGGTGATTTTTGTTATCTTCCCTCATGCCTGATATGGCCTTAATGACATCTCAAAAGACTCTCGACTTTAATACCCTACCCTCAGTGCTACTTGACTGTCCAAGTAGATTCTATTCTTCTGTTCAAATTAACTAGCCTTTTAATCTCTTTGGCACTGCATTCAATAGGCACACTCTCTATTGAAAGACAGTGGGGTATTGCCCAAGTTTTATGAATGTTTAACTTCTTGATATTACAGTGTGTAATGTAGAAATTTAGTAAATTGATTAATTCTGGAAGCCAAGTGAATATAAGGTCATTATTATGTCACCTTGTATTCAGCAGTCGCCTTCTGTGGATTCTGTAATAATTTGATTTGGGTCCAAGTATGTTTGAGTAATCTTAAGCCAAAGAGTGCGAATAAATCTTCTGGGGTAGTAGTCCTATCACTCCTCTGGGTCTTGCCATCTCCAACTGTAGCAGTGAGTTTGCCAGTGTTGTGAGGGTTGTTTTAGCATCAGTTTAATGTGCCTGTAAAGTTTATCCACTTCCTTTTTTTCTTTTCTTCTTCCTCTTTCATTCAGATCCATTTGATGATGGAGGAGTCAATATTTGTTTTTGTTATACCAAGTATACAACCTACGTATGGTCTTGCAAATCCTCCAATGGCCAATGTGTCTGCTTTTTTGTTACCCAAAATTCCTCTGCGCCATGGCACCCAAGATATCAACAAGTTGCGTTTCCCCAATTTTGGATGCATACCCTGACCAATTTTGTTGAAATTTTTTACTGTGCTAATGCTTTAGTTGGCATAAACGTTTGTGTGAAATACGGCATGTATTTCTGCTTGAAAGACAGGTGTACTTTATACCTTGGGCTTGTACAGAAATCACGTACACCAGTTCCTTCATTTGTTTTGGAGCCTTCTGTATACCATATCCTTGTATATGATGCTTTACTGAGTTCTTTCTCTCCTCTATAGTCTGTTGAGACTCTATAGGATACTTTCAAGAATGGTCATTCATATGGTCAGTCCCCAGTTTTAAGAATGGGTGTCAGATTTTATTAGTTATAGTTGTATGCCTGAATTGTTCAGTTCTTGTTTTTGTTCTTTTTGGAGACTAAATGCGCGTTTGGTAGCCTCTACTTGTATAAACGTTTCCAGTGGAGGTGGGCTTAATAGAGCTTTTAGTACACTTGTTGGGTTATCCTCATGATTCATAGGCTTGCTAAACTATGCTAATGCTGCCTAGTGATTGAGTAGCTACTGTTTTGTTGAGCTTTGGTCCACTAGATTAATGATCTATTGGTTATTTTAAGTCTTATTACTGCCGTGTATAGCCATGGGCCATTTTTCGCTTTAATCCCCAAGATTTGCCTAAAATTCACATTGAATCGTATGAATGGTAGTTTTATGCTTTTCCCCTATTTTTAGTATTTGGCAAATGAATGATAATGAATAAGAAACATATGTGCAGTGCATGTAGTTATGTACAAGACACACGATGACAAGGCGACAGAATGAAAGAATTTTGAATGGGATTCAAGAAAATCGCATCGCTAAAATTAATTAACCTTAATATAACAAAAAATATTTATCCAATCGGTTCAAGTTTATTGAATCGTAATAGTTTATTCGTTTGAGGGTAGGCGGGAAGTGAAAAGTGGCAAGTTGGGAGGCGTTTGATGTTTCGCAACCAAGATCTCTCTCGGCCCAACTTGATCGAAGAGAGGGTTGGCCCATTTTGGAGGTTTCTCCGTGCCGTCCGACGCAGCGTCCTGACACTGTTGTGGAAGTGGAAGTATTCAAGCCTGTTTTCGAATACTGTCACCATGACTGATGTCATCGAGGGTTTGCAGGCAGAGAGCAGCGAGCTGGCACGTCGTCTTAAAGGCCTAACCGACGATCATGCGAAGGAGGACGCGTTGGTGAAGTACTTCAACCAGTTGGACGTCTTCGGTGTCACTCTCGTCCAGTTCGACTTTCCCTTGGGTACGGAGTTGTAACGCCTTATTTCCGACCGGCCCAGCTTCATTTGGCTTTTTTGCAGACCTAGACTGGATCAACACTACCCGACCGCTATCCCTGAGAGGCGAACTCAACGGGAAGGTGGTCCTACTGGACTTCTTCACCTACTGCTGCATCAACTGCATGCATGTTCTGCCTAGCCTGAGACTCCTCGAACAAGAGTTTCCAGTTTCTGAAGGCTTCGTCGTGGTATGGCCATCATTTGTTTATTTGTCACCTGTCTTATCTTTTCTACAAATGTTCAACATTCTTTTTTTTTTTTAATGGAACTAACTATCAAGTGTGCCTCATCTTAAACATTTATTTATCTAAAGGTGTAAATAGGGCTTTAAGCCCTTGCACAAGCATGTATTTTAGATATAAATTTAGCTTTATTTTAGTAAAATAACAATAAAACACAATTAAATTGACAAAAAAAGTTGACAGATTCTTTAAAATTATTGTTTAGAGATTGTGAAATGTGGTCTGGTGTGATGTAGGTTCAGAAAAACCTGGGATTTATAAACATAGTTTAAATTATTCTATATTTGCTTAGAGGTCATAATTGACCATATTAATCTTTTTATATATGGTTTTTGGTTGAGATGAAAAGTTAGTGTCATGAATGGGATTTGAACCTATGACCTTCGGCTCAATATGCTGCTGCTCTGCCACTTGAGCTATCATGACTTTGATCCCTTCAGACACCAACTCCCCATCCCAACCTACAACAAAAGTTGCTGAGAATTGAATCCTGATTACATGAAATCTGGAAAATGGCAAAAGATCGGGAAAATTCAACAGGTTGTAGGTTGAGATGGGCAGTTGGTGTTCTCAGGGTGCCAGTGTTTCTGTGATGTGTACTGGATTCAAACCCAGGACCTTTACCTTTCAGCCACAAGCACAGTGTCAACGCATAAACCGTTGTAGCTATTGGCTTTTTCTTGGTTTTCATAAAATATATATTTTCTATATCCATTTCGAATCCCACTTGTGACACTAACTTTTTCATTTCAACCAATACCTTACATAAAAATATTAATTAGTTGAAAGAAAATATTTTCTATAGTTTAATAATTCAACTTTGCATATTTACAAAGCTTAAATAAGCTAATAAACATACCTTAATTTCTCTTCAGAGTGTGGAAACAGTAATAATTAAATAAATGTTGCTTTAAAATTCAAGAAATAGGAATAATAAAATTTTAGTTTATAAAGTTATAATAAGACCTTTGCTCATGCTGCTTTTCACCTGCTCTAAAAATACTAATTACAAATAAATAATAATAATAATAATAATAATAATAATAATAAAAATACTAATAAATAATAAATAAAAGTCCTCCTTTTGTATACAAATTCACAATATTCCGGAACTGAACCAGCATTAACACATATTTATTGTCTTAGCTGATCACAAATTCACAGGATGTTTTATAAAATATAGATTGCTCGGGGGCTGAGTGAGGATTCTTAATAACCTTTTATTTTATTTTTTATGTTTATAGGTTGGTGTACATAGTGGGAAATTTTCAAATGAAAAGGATCTTCACAGCGTAGAACATGCCGTCCGACGATACGGAGTACTTCACCCAGTTGCCAACGACCACGACAACCAGTTCTGGGATGTGTTAGGCTGCACTTGCTGGCCTACTCTCTGTTTAATAAGTACAACCATCTTTGAGACTAAATTGACATCCTCTTGAGGGCAGTAGTCAATTTTCTTTTAATTTTATTCAGGCCCTTTTGGCAGCCCTTTTTTGATACTGATGGGTGAAGGACACTACGAAACTCTGAGATCAGTGATAAAATTTGCCCTTACATTTTACAAAGGGAATTTGAATGTTGACCCGTTGAGTGAAATAATTGTCCCTCGAAAAAATGTCGGAGGTTGCCTCAGTTTCCCCGGTAAGGTCACCGTCAGCCCCGATGGCTCGTACATTGCCATTGCAGACACGCACAATCACAGGATTTTAACTGTGGGTTCAAAAAACAGTCAGATATTGGTGAGTTTTTGTATTAACTATTTAGAGCTGTTGATTGATTATTATAACTTTTTTCAGGATATAATAGGGACGAAAGAGTCAGGTTTTGCTGACGGTGCATACAAAGATGCAAAGTTTTTCGCCCCTCAGGGGATGTGTTTTGGTCCCGACAATGTTTTATATGTTGCTGACACCGAAAACCATGCCATTAGAGTGGTAATTAAACAATATAATTAATAAAATAAATCAAACGAGTTACAATTGGATAATCATGTGTTTACAAACTTCATTCTTTACAAAGATTGACCAGAATAATCGGACGGTGGCTACATTGGTCGGTAATGGCCAGCAAGGGACAAATTACGTAGGTGGCCTTGATGGGGCTGTCCAAGAAATTTCATCACCGTGGGATGTCCTGCTTCACAATGACATACTTTTCATCGCGATGGCTGGTACACACCAGATTTGGGGCTACATTTTTAAAGACCTCTACCTATGGGGCCGGTAAATTGACCAGTTGTGCAGGAATTAAATGTCAGTCTTTTATTCGGATTTCTTTATTAGAAACCTTTCAAAAGGGAAGTGTTATGCCTTGGTCGGAAGCGGGAAGGAGGAAAACAAAAACAACACGAGGGCTATGCTCGCTGCTCTAGCCCAGCCGTCAGGACTCACCCTCTCCAGGGATGGTGTGCTTTACTTTGCTGACAGTGAAAGTTCAGCTATAAGGCGTGTCAGGCTCAATTACGGCAACGTTGAAGGTGTCGTAGGAGGTCATTTAAATCCCTCTGTAGGTTTTTTTAAAAGAAATAATCTAGCGAAATTATTAACTTAATATTTAATTTTTAAGAATCTTTTTGCCTTTGGGGACGTTGACGGTGTTGGGAACCAGGCAAAATTGCAACACCCGCTTGATGTAGCCTACTGTTTACATGATGACAGAGTTTATGTAGTTGATTCATATAATCACAAATTGAAGGTAATTGATACCAAAACTAGAACTCTTACAACTGTTTCTCCGTCTAACTCTGTTCAGGTGAGTCAGTCAATAGTTTTTCTACATTTTTTCTCTCTTGTGGTTTGATCAGTTCTGATTGTCCTGCTCTGCCTATTCCCTTGTTTTTCAGTTCTACGAACCTGGAGGTATTGCATGTCATAGAAATCTAATTTATGTAGCTGATACCAACAACCATTGTATAAGGATTTTCAACACTGATACTAAATATGTTTCAACTGTGAGTTGTTTTCATCTTACTTACGTCTTATGTCAGTTTACATTTATTTATTTGTAGATGGACATTAAAGAAATTAAAGCGAAACAATCTATAACTGGTGGGTTGTTCAGAGATCCTTATGACATGCACGTTGTAGTGAATCCAAAAGGATCTCTTGAAATCAAGGTTGACCTCACTCTTCCAGAAGGAGTTGGGTTGACTCGCAATGCTCCTTCTAATTGGACTCTTCTTCTCAATGGTATGCACATATAAAAAAACCCTTTTTTTACAAATATAAAAAAAAAATATGTATTTCAGATGAAAAGTTATTTGTACAAGATGAAGAATTTTCGCTCACGAAATCCTGGACAGTCAAAGTAAATAAGATGGTGAATTCCAATGCTTTGGTCAAGTGTCGAATATTCCTCTGCTCTGACAATAGGTGCTCTATCAAAGAAGTGAAATTTCGAATTGGTGTTAAATTTGACGAGTTGGCACCCATATTGGCCAATTGCAGGATAAGTCATACGGTGGAGTGATTGAAACTTTTATTTTTTTAACCTTAAATTGTCAGTGATGCAACTGTTGCAGTAATGCATCGACATATTTATATTAATTTTAAAAATATCAATTAACCAAAGAGGCTTATTTGTACTAGCAATATTTTAACATTTTTACAAGAACATAATAGATATTTCATTTTTACAAACCTGTTGTTTTGTATTTTTCGCCTACTTTTTTCCTAATGTTTTTCTTAGCTTTTTAACTCTAGAAAGTCACTTATCTAATAAATTGTGCATTTTCTTCATGAGGTATAATGGATGGAAGTTTGATTATTCAAACAGGCATGATGTCTACCAAACTACCAGGTCCTCAAAAAAGTTCTATCGTTTTTTTAATTGATCTTTGTTCGAGCTTTAGCATTTTCATTATTTTTTTTAATGTGTTATTTTCTGTGATAAACACCAATGTTGATTGTCCGGGCCAAACTGATTCTCCTAGGTACATACATGAATTGTGTTGTAAAACAAATATAAGTAAATTTCGAAAATTTGTTATCTCTCGCATTTTGGAAAAATATGTATTTAGTCTTTAGTGTTTTTGTCAGTTTTGTTTGATGTTGTCAATGATGGATTGTCGAGGTGTTTTATTTATAATTTAAATGTAGGAGAAAAATACCGCATTTAATAATTTTTTGTCAGTGTGAAAGAACTGCTAGGAAAATTTGCGATTTGTAAAGCGATGACTCTCAAGAGAAAGTGCCATGTATAAGGGGTTCGTTCGGTTCAGAAGTGTTAAATTTTTAGTTGGGAGTCACAAAGCGCTCTGGTCTTCCTAATCTAGTTCTGGTCCCTCGATTATGACCAAATACAAGCTTTTTTCACACGTACCCCATACTAATGACACGGCATACAAGCGTTTCGATGACATCTGAGCGATGTCAGCTGGCTCTGTTTACAGACTGATATTTTAAAAAATTTATTGGAATTTCCATCCGCAATTCCCTCAAAACACAATGAAAATGACACATTTTTTATATAAATTAATAATGCTAATTAATGAGGATGTAATGAACAACATTTACAACAATGTTCAGGGAAGAAAATTCTGGTGAAAATGCAGCAACTGACAACTCAAAAGATGGGGTGGATTTTTCCACATTGTTTAATATTAAGACTTAAAGGAATAAAATCGAAGACACTGAACGGATGGTTATTATTGTATATATATTTACAGTATATTTCCATTAATTGTTTTTAAGTAAAGAAATAACACATTTCTTTCCAACTAATTATTAAAATTTAAAACTATAACCAACACTGAATTTATTTATCCTAAAATACAGGTAGATAGTTATTACTTAAATCCGACAGTTTTGTTTTCCTCTTATATCTATATAGACATTTAAACACATAACTTTCACTTTCTAAGAAGACTGGTTTGATTACAGAGGGAAGACAGCCAACTTACATTTTTTAAATGGTCAAGGTTTTTTTTTTCTCTTAAACATATTGACATATCATATAAATACATTTGCCTCAGTGAAAGTTAATACTGAGCTGAAAGATCAGACACGCACAGAGTCCCTAGGCCATTAGGAACAGCCTTCCAGTTTAAATTTGAACATTTGTGTTGACAATGTTTACGATAATACAATTTTTTCTTTCGTTATGAAGCTGAAGTCATCGGCATTGGCACACACGATAGAAAATTAATTAATTAAAAAAAAAAAAAAAAAAAAAAAAAAAAAAAAAAAAAAAAAAAAAAAATTGGCACGTCTGTACGTGAAAAATAGTCGGTCCAGATGAAATTGGTTGGACCCTTTAAAACAAAAGCCTGTTCAATTTGATACAAATTAAACGTACATCTCACACTGTTCCCAACGTCAATCAACCATTGCCTTTATCACCAATCGCACTTAAAAATACCTGAGATCATAGAACGACCAATTGTTAAGTACAATAATTTAAAATATCCATTGTTTCATAAATAATTTATATAAAACAAAATTTACATTGTTAATAACATTAAATACAGCTTTCTTTTTAAACATCTATTTTCAAAATAATTATTTTGTTTTTAACAAGGAGAAAAATATATTTCTAACCATGCAAACTTTTAGTCACTTTTATTTTTTCTTAATTTTTTAATTCTTAAATTCTGAAGAGCTATACACATAATAAATTTTTTGGTCTTGTAAGAGTTTATAACTAAATTCTATATACATTGTCAAGAAGAAACACGAAGATTCAGTTTTAGCGCAGCTCAGAAGTCCATATTGTACATAATACAAAGAAAACTGCTAGAGAGCTACAAGACAGCTTTTCCTTTATTTAGTTTAGAACTGTTTTTTTTTTTTTTAATATTTCAAATGACAATTTCTCTTAGCACACCGGGTCAAATTTAGTTTCAAGGTGAGGGTTGCATTTTTCTATATATTAATTTACCTTGTTATTATTCATAAACCCTAGATAGTGGTCCACATAATATTAAAATGATTATAAGATTTAAAAAATTATAGTTCAAGGAAAACCAGAGTTCCAAATTTTTCTGATTTAGTTGGCCAACTGAGAAAAGAAAAACAAGTGTTCCATGGCATAAAAATTTAAATATCATAATTTATTCTGTACGTTTTAGGCATATTGGTCTATTCTCAGTAGCGTTAATAAATTCGTCGGAACATTTGGTTTCCCTTTCTCTACCAACAATCTAAAATAATAAATAGAATTCATGGTAATTAAATGGAAGAATTTCAACACTTTTTGACATCTTGATCCCACCTTCAAACTATGATGCTGAGCTGACTGGGTTATAACAAATTACAAAATCACATGTAAGAGTAAGATTCACAGCCTTTCTCCCTGTCACTGCTGCAGTATTCCAAACAAATTGTCAGCCTAAAATTGTTTGAAAAAAGGTGAAAATGTATCCTCTTATTTTGTTCATTACTGAAAATTAGCACCATAAAAAGTTCAATTTTCATTCTTTAAATTAAGTTTGGCTAGTTAGGAACTATATGAAATAAAAGCACATGTATAACCCAGTAGCGCATTTACTCTTCTTTAAAAAAAGTTGTGATTTCAAAGTTGCACCTAATGGTCTTTTTAACCTTAGAACCTACATTTTTGTAAATATTCATTTCAGTTTATAAATTATCTGCTTGACTGTTTAAAACCTGTAGACCGGTGTGCTCGGTATCCACGGAAGATCCACAGTCAATTTGAAAACAATACATATACGGTGGACATCGTCCCTTAATATTATTTACACTTAGAAACGAGAATGCTTATGCTGCGTCGCCCTGGAGAAGGGGGGTGGTCGCTGTGACGGCTTTGTGGTTTGAATTGGCCTGAGACTTAGAAGTCGGAGTCGCAAGGTTACTCTGGAACCTAGGGATAGAGCCTGGAGTGAACGGTGGTTGAGGCGGTGGCTGGATCTGTAGCACCTGTTGCTGAAGACCTGTATCACCAGAAACTACTTTCTTCTCACCAAGAAGCCAATACGTTGTCATCTTACCTTTGCCCTGAGTGAAAGAATTAAAAAATTTAAATGTTTTCAGATAAATTTTTAAAAAAATTTACCTTCATTTCAACTTCCCCTCTCAAATCAAGTTCAAATGTTCCAAAAGTGTCGAGTACCTCTTTTGTAAATGGTGATACGTGAATTTTCAATGCTGTAAGAATAATTTTAGCAATTAAATATAGAGGATATAAATAATTGATGTATTAAAAAAAAGCATTTTGATAAAATATTTTCCTATAAAGATTAATTTGAATAAAAAATTAGTCAAAAGTTTTAGTAATTTTACTGAAATAAGTTTTTGGATCAATTTTAAATATTGTATTCAAAGTTTTGATCATGGAGATCTGGGATCTGAAAGCCTATAATGTATACAATGGAGATGTTTTTGGTGCTGTATAAATGAGATTTTAGTTTACAGTATGTCAGAACGACTGTTAAACAAAATGAAAAAGTTTCTTGCTCATTCTGAGGCCATATTTCATGTTTTAATTGTTACACCGTAGATGTTTGATCAATTTAACCAGATTTTTTCAATTTTTTTTTTTTAAATTCACCTTCTCCGTTTGACTCCATTCTTGATGCTGTGTTCACTGTATCTCCGAACAGGCAGTACCTAGGCATTTTTAGCCCAACAACACCTGCAACACATGGGCCTGGCAACAGAAAAACAATATAAGTAACTTTGAGAGATGGTACAAGCTAATTCAACTGACCCGTATGCATTCCTATTCTTAATTTGAGCTGATCGTTTGGTCTATGACGTATTGTGAAGGACTTGACGGCTGCCAGCAGCGCCAGTGACATTCTTGCAATTTCTCTTGCGTGGCACAGTCCGTTCCGCACAGGCAGACCGGAGACAACCATGTACGCATCGCCTATGGTTTCCACCTTTGAAAAAGAAATGTTGAAATTTCTGTTCAAAATGTGACCTGTCAGGACTTACTTTGTAGACGTCGAAGTTTTCTATTATCGAGTCGAAGCAAGTGTAGAGATCGTTAAGAAGCTCGACTACTTGGAGTGGCTGACTTTCTGCACTGAGCGATGTAAAACCGACGATGTCGCTGAAGTAAATGGTAACTGAATCGTACGTTTCTGCGACGACAGACTGACCCAGTATGAGCTGGCTTGCGACAGATCTGTTAATAAATAATCATTAAAATATGCTAATTAGTAATAGTATTCAATTACATGAAATTAACAATGTATTCATTGGTCCATGGTTTATGGCTTGCTGAAAATAATAGAAATAATGCACTATTTGTAATTTAAGTGATAAAATCTTTGAAAAACTCCTCCATTAACCACCATATCTCATCTTTGAAATGGTCAATTTTTTCCATCCTATCAATTATGGTAAGACGAGATCACTCTACTATTCAACAATGTCGCAGGGTGATATCACTTCATTGCATCCACCCTTAAATGGAAGGAATATTGGAATATAATGGGTGCCTTCTTAGAAGTGAGTGAACAGAGTGGCACCAGGGCTTGATCTGGAATTGGACCATATTTCTACCCCATCCATTATACCAAAGCGGGGGTTCCGCAAGGCATCAATTTTTGTCCTTTCCTTTCACAGTACACACACACAAAAGATACAGCTATCCTTTCAGCAAACCCAGACCTAATAGTGACTCGAAGAAATCTCCCAGATATTCAAACTATTTTGGACGAATGGCTCAAGAAATGGAGGACCAGACTTAATGAAAGAAAATTTCATAAAATATAGCCTTCATCCTTTGAACCTACTCATCACTACTTCAATGTTCAACCATGTTCAAGATCCCTACTTCATATCCAAACTTACTATCCACCTCCAAAACCCATTTGTCTTCAAAACCACTAGAAATCGATTTTGATTCTGGAACCTTCATCGCAAACCCCTAACTTTTCAAGACAATCCTTCAAAACGCTTAAAATACTACTATGGACGCTGAAGTGCATCCTTCTCTCACTTATTTCCCATCTTAAAATCCAATCTATCAATTAGGTAGAGATAAAACAAGTGTTCCGCAAGGCAGCATTCTTGGACCTTTCCTCTTTTCAGTATACCTGGCATGTTTTCCTTTCAATTCCGATTCTATAATCGTTATATATGCAGACAATACCATCATTGTTTCAGCTCAATAATGACCTTAAGAAACCTTCATGTTCACCTCTCCTGTTTGGAACAATTTTACATCGACAAAAGTTTTACCTTGAACCCCAAAACTCAACTAAAAAAACTTGGAATAGACAGAAACTACTCAAAAACCTACTTGGCACAAATTGAAATTTTCACTCAAAACAAATGTATCATCACACTATGTTGAACCGACCCACGGCCACATCATCTACTGTACTAGTACTAACTTCGAAGTTCAACCAAGGGTTACAGCCTCCAAAGAATCCAGTCACTCCAGAACAATACTTCGAACCATCCAACTTAACTGCTTTGTATCCAAATAATCCATACACACAGACCATCAATCTCAGTTGTCTTCAAAACTGCTAGAACTTGATATGAATCTAGGACAATCATCCCAACCCCCTGAACCTTTCCCACGACCATAAAACACAATGGCCTCGCGATTTCTTCTCTTTTGAGGAAAGTAAATAGAGCTGTGATAGGAGTGTAATTAATGGATTACTTTTCCATTTGACCTTATTTATTAGACATGTAAACTAATTTGTTTTTGTAACTTTTCAACTTATGTAACGTATGTAAGGATATGTTTAGACTAAATTTACAGTGCACTCCCCTCAACCATCCCCTTCAATAACTATTTTTCTAAAATTTTGATAATAGTACTTAAACAGATATTTTTCTCATGTTGAACCGGCACACGGGCACTTACTGGGTCTGTCTTCACTCGCGGGTTTATTGTTTGAGTCAATCAAACGCGTTTCGGCATTATCGGCATTACGCCATCTTCAGTGATAAACTGTCTGTCATTTAGTCTGCGCGGGGTTTATATAGTGTTGTGTCCGTCGCATGTCGCTGGGGGCGTTTTCACTTTCTTTATGTAATTATATTATTGTTTGTTTTGTTATTATTAAATAGAAACAAAAATGACAGAAAAAACTCTTTTGTTGTTATGATAAAAATTTATAAAGGCAATGAAATGCTAGAGCACGCACTGTTGTAACAAAATAATAATAAGTGGATAGCCAGCAATGAAGATCGATGGTCCTGATTGTGGACATTATTATCACTGTATGTTAAAAGTTCTGTGTAACAACTTGGACTGTCCGAACTTGAAATGTTTCGGTTGAACAATGAACGTGTTTTTTTAAGCATTGCTGGCAAAGCATATATGATGTTAGTTTGGCTAGTGACTTTTGTGTAGAGACTGTGTTTTAAGAAAATAGTGCAAGAGGAAGGATTTTGACAGATAAATGATAAAACCCTTTGTAATGTAGCAAGAAGAGGGTGAAAAATAATAACGTTTGCCTTTTGTGAATTGTGAACTTGTTGACACTCACTTGGGAAGGAGTTGATAGAGGAGTTCTTCGCATTTCCTCTTCTCTTCCAAATAATCCGCTGTCCTCTCTTCGACGAGAGTCTCTAAGTTGTTGGCATACTGCTCCATGCGGGAGAGCAGGTTGTCGAGGATGTTGTTGCTCTCGTTGTCTCTGGAACAAAAACGTTACCGTGAGCCAATAAAACCAGGATTTATCCGACAGCGGGTCGGCGCATTTATTATTAAACCCTTGAGTGTGTTCAGCAGCCCAAAGAACTCCTTCGTACACGCTCGTCGTTACTTATGCATTCCGGGTCACGTTGGGGCTTAATCGATTAGAAGCTTTCATTAATAATAAAGGAGATGGAGGCTGCGTTATATCACTCGTTAGCGGCAAGTTTGACGGGTTCGTCAACCTCCTCATTTCTAGAGATTGCCCAAGGCGGAAGGGAGGACGGAGGACGACGACCTCGTTAATGTATAAGAAGAATATGAGATATCGTCTTGGAGATTCCCCTTCTAGACCACTCCCCCTTTCTAAAAGAACTGGGTCATCCTCATTCAACATATAGATGAAATTGAGATTCAACAAAATGTAAACATTTTCCCTTCGATAAAAAGTATTGTGAATCATCATTCGAATGAACTTTAACTTTTTACAGATATTAAAACATCCATAATAATTAAATTTAAAAAATCAGAAAATTCAAGATAAATTTAAACTAAAAACTTCGCCTAGCGTTCGGTAATAAAATTGGGTTTTTATAAGTGCATTCACATTTGTTTTTTGTGTGTCAAATGTAGAGAGAAGTGTTTTTTTTATTACCACCCCATCCTGTTGATTATTGTGGTTTGCCCGTTGCATAAATGAAGAAACCACCGGTTAATGAATTGTGCTGGACAAACCATCGACCTGGAAATCAGATAAACCAGGACAAGATATCCAAGTATTTTAGTGACACTTCTGCTTGAGACAGCGTTATTTATTCCGATTTTATTGACGACTTCACAGATCGTTATGCGATTGTGTTACTTGGGAGGGGAAATTCTTTAAATAAAGTTAAAACCCAAATATAAAGATCAAATTGAAATATACATATAAAAAAAAATTGGAATCGACTTAAAAATAATTCATGATAACAACCTTAAGACTTCTAATTGGTTCTTTAAACCGGGTAAAATTTAAACGCTACTAGAAAGTTAAAAAACCGTGAAAACATTCGTTTTTTTATACCTGCATACTTATAATTATATTTATATGATAGCAATGTTTTTTAATGTAACCAAATAATAAAGGAGTGAAAAAAGCTTCGTTACTAGGAAAGATAATTATCAAGACATTATTGAATTACCAGACAAAATCTTTGTTTTTTAAAAATGAAATATTCACAGCCCGAGCAAGAAAGATTAAATTTGCATACTAATAACTAATTCGGTTTTAACAAAACCTAAACATATTGATACGGAGTCAAATATGACTAGTTACGGCGCTAAGAGCAACACTTCGGCAATACCGGTAAGTATTGAGGGTTTAGCCGAATGAACGTGTATTTTTAAAAGAAAGAAGGTAAAAAAAATTTCGTCTACGCCCTCAATTGTATCTTCTTTAGTACAACTTACATGGCCGGCTTAAATATAATTCATAATAACAATCTTAAGAGGCTTACAAGTCTAATTGGTTCTTGGTACCAGTTAGTATTGCTACCAGAATGTTAAAACATTAATAACTCCTCGTAGTATTTAGTAACCGTTAATTAATGATTATTTAGAGATCGAATGATGCGGTCTGGTGTGATGCAGGTTTGGAAAAACATTTTCTTTATCGTGTCAACGTTTCGATTTTCATTGATCATCTATTGCGAACCCTCGTAAATATGTATACAAAATTCATATTCTATCTGGTAATAGTTTAATAGAATAAAAAACATATATTTGGATGAGTTTACAAAAGAAATAACGTTAATTAGGCTAAAC
>CM077104.1:5598464-5627972 GCA_039619505.1 Cimex hemipterus
TCGCTTGATCGTTTCCGCATTTTCCTCGTTATTTTAGTCTGTCAGACGAAGCAAAGAAAACGATGAAGCTACATGATTTGATTTTTCTTCCGATCTGACCTCACACGTCTTTTGTTACATTCTTCCTATTTTATTTTCACATTCGGTTTACTGGGCCTCCTACTATTCGATTGTTCGTTCCTTATCTTTAAATCCCGACTGTGTACGGTTGAATGTATGCTAGTAAAACTGTTAATTATTTACACATTTTCTTTTGCCATGAAATTTTTACTCAAAAATAACGCACTAACACTGTTTTACAAATAATATGCGCTGCGTGGTTGAGACCACTTTTACACCACTTTAAAACAGAGAAATACAAATGCGTGCCCGTTCGTTCCAATTCTTATTGGCAGACTGTTCCTTCTACAGTTTACTTCAATATTATCCTCTCAACTGCGTTACGATCGTACATCGACAGATCCGATGGCCGGTTATAGGCTTCACGACTCTCTGATCGTAATCTAATGACTTCACAAACAATAGGCTGATTTATAACACCTTACTGAAGACAGTTACAACGACTACAAGTGAAGGTTCAGCCGAACATTCCTATATCCCGGAGAACTACTGGACATCCAGAGTTCAATCCATAATCCTTAGAGATATCCTTGACTCTAGGTTGGTAATCCAACGAAACTACCCTTACATACCCAAATATTGATTTCGAATAAGATGTAATACGTTCTCATTACTGTTAATTTATTAAAACTTCCCCTACCACCATAACCTCAAATATAGAAACTCTGATCCCGATAAATTACTTCAAACCTCAAACCGTGATCAAACATCTCCTATCCAGTGACATTTACGGTACTTTAACACATCTAAATTAAATAGACAGCATTGTAGTATCATAGGCTTATTTTCTAACTCAATGATTGTTCATTTAATGTATTTAACTATTACCATTATCACGCACAAAGTAATATTGCCCGTGTACAAAGTAAAACAAAGAAAAAAACGTGCCACCTGGGAAAGGTAACTAAAATGTTTTCTTAGGTTTGTGTTCAAGCAAAATGCCTTAGACATTAACGTTCATAACCATAAACGGTCCCTGATACAACGGTTATCCCTTACGGCGCAAAAGGGAACAATTTGGTTATACCGATAAGACTTGCCGGCTTAGCCTCATTTAGACAATCAAAAAGTTTTCAAATAAATTTTTCGAACTTGGGCAAAGTGGCGGTGTTTTTTCATTTAATTAGTTTATTGCTGTTTTACTTAAAATAATATTCTACAACTAGGATGACAAATGGGATATAATTAATTATTCAAAATGATAAAACTATCGATAACTTAAACATAAAAAAAGTCTGTTGCTCAGAAGAAAGTCATACACTTTTCTGTTTGAAATCGGTTGTTATAAATTGTCGATGGGTCCTCTTCGTCTAGACCACCTTGACCATGGCTCTATCGGGCAGAGTTGGTGTGATTGATTGACTTCTCGGCTTATTCCGAAGGCCAGCTTCCTGGATTTTGATGGGGTCAAGGGCCCAGGAAATTAATATTCGATCCGGGAACCGAGCCACGGTCGGCGGCCTTCATCTTTCCAAATCTCCCAGTGAAAAATATTCTGGCTCACTGAACGACGTCGTTAGAAAAACTATCGAGAAAAACGGCACATTTTTTAGGATTAGGCGAGGCCATTGGGATACATTTATATCAAAATATTTCCCATATTTATGTTCATAAATATGTTTTATTCAAGCTGACAATTTTCATTTTTATATTAAAAAGTAGAGATTCAAGTAGACTGTTGTTACTATGTAGATGACCCATTCTCCCGCTACCGTTTCTGGGTTCGAATCCAGACATACACCTTCCGGTTTTATTGGAGGTTTATTTGGAAAAAGTATTGTAATGTGGCTTGAGCCAAAGTCCGCGACATCCAACGGGAGATGAACGTTAACTTCTTCAGTATACTAGGAATTATTTATAAATAAATTTTTTATTCAAAAGTAATAAGGGCCAAAGAAAACACTCAGGCTCTTTTCGAGCTTTCATAGAATTTATGCTGGGGAATGCAAATAAATGTATAAAATAATTACGCGAACTAATTGGAGTAATTATTAAAAAATGGAACTTATTAGAATTGGATCCTAGTAGAGTGCATCACATAGTCACAACTGTATGGATCAATACAAAATGTAAAACACGGTCAGTCCTAAACGTAATACCCTCAGAACCGGTTGCCCGGTTTAACCAGATCGTCAAAATAATTTTACGTCTCGTAAGAGTGATCGTGTAAAGGGAACAGATTAAACGAGGAAATTAGATTTCAGTCATTTTATTCTCTTGGTGGTACGGCAATGTAAACAGAGAAGAGAGAACAATGTTTAAACCTAGTTAGTTGGGTGAAAGCCGGCTGGTGTTAAGCAAACTGGCAGCGAACTTGTACATTTAAACAACCGGACAAAAGGGGATTTTGAACACTAAGTCCTGCAATCCTGTTGCCCTAACAATTACGTTTCCAATTGAACGTTTAAAATTGACCCGCGGAAAATCAATCCACCTCTTCGACTACACCGATAGTCTCTTTTCCTTCGGAAGACAATTGCTTCAAATTAACTCCTAGACTGAAATATAAACGACTTAGGACATGGCCGAGCTCCAGAAGCCGTCTCTAATGCTAAGATAAATTGCCTTCTCGACTGCGCCCTCCGATCCGCCCTGTAAAGAGATTAAAATAACTGCTCAGTGTACACTTCTCTTTGAAAAAAACCATGACTTTTGTTGCTAATTACTGCATTAACGTCATCGCTCAAATTAAATGAGCTCTTGTTAAAAGCAAAGAAAGAAATTTGTTTTTCCGACTTCTTTTGAAAAGTCTGTTATTCTCTACAGCCGGCTAATCAACCGAATCATTACTATACCTAGAACTCTTTCCAAATGTAAATTATAAAAAACAAAACCCAAAAACAATTTAAACAATTATTCTAAATTTTGAAATGGTCGCAATGCAATGATATTTTTTCGTCATATTACTGAGAACTTGCTTATATTTCCCTCCATTTCTGTTCAAAAGTGTAAGCAAATATATTTCATTTCAAATATGGAATTAAACCATAAACCCACTAATTTTTAAAAATATTTTTTAGGGCCGGCAAACTAAAATGTTCATCGCCACCCCTCAATTCTTTTTCTTTCTGTCTCTAGTTTTATTGTATTTCATTAACATAATTTAAGTTTGTTGTGAGTCTAGAACTTAAACACTGTTAAGTAATAAATGTAAAATAAGTTTAATAATAAACGCTAAATAATCTTATGTATAACAATTAATTACGATTTTTAGTTGAAATAAAAATGTCAATGGCACAAGCGGGATTCGAACCCACGACCTTCGGTTAGATAACCCGCTGCTCTGCCACTTAGTGTCCGAGTGGGTCCAGGTCACGATAGCTCAAGTGGTAGACCAGCGGCTTATCTATCGGTAGATCGTGAGTTCGAATCCCGCTCGTGCCACAGATTTTTTTATCTCAACTAAAAACCTTATTAATTGTAATTGGTCAAGCGGATAACGAAACTAATGAACTTATATATAACAACGAACTATAAAAAAATACTTGGCAATTATCTACTTCATAGTTTTGAAATTATTTATGCTAACCTTTCAAAGAATAATAACTCACCTCACGAAGAAATTGACGTAATATAACGGTAAAAGCGTTTTCCATTATGGAAAGAAACAAAATTAGGAAAACTTTCCTTGTTTGAAGGCGATACAGTCTCAAAAATACGTTTAACGTTGTTCGCCATGGCAAAGAAAGCTCATGAACTTGGGTAACCAAAGTAAGTTAATGAAAACTTATGAAAAAAGTAACAAGTCTATTACACTTCTGAGAGTGTTTTTGGACTTATAACAGGAGAAAAAGTTAAGATACCGTATTATAGAAGCTGTAAGTCAATTTTTATATGTTTAAATTCGCTAAAATCTAATGAAACTCTATCACAAATCGTTATGTATGGTACAAACATTATCCGTTACGTAAACGTCTGATTTTATTAAATGTATACTACGGAATTATAATGGAATAAAAACTGCTTTTCAAATGTTTTCCAGGCTGCACTGAAATACTGAAAATACAAACGGTGACTGAAGTGTTTCTCATTGGTCCTGCGTTTCTTTCAGTGGCCTCTGCTGTCGAGAGCTCGTCGGTGAGCCCTTGGAGTGCGAAAGAGGAGGCTGCACTGCAAACAAGCTTCTCAAAGTAAAAAAACCCTTCACCTGGCACACCCACAGTTTCATAAAAAATAACATTAAACTTTATGTTCAATTGCTTATTGGTTGTGCTTTATACACCTACCCCATAGCCCACCCGAAAATTTCCCAACCGCCACTCCATACTAAACAATAAAGCAACATCAAATAACAATTTTTTAAACTTCTTAGCAGATACAAAATGTCAAGACGAAATGCAGGTTTATATCGTTTGCGTTCTCGTTTACTCCGTGACTCTCAGATCGATGTATCTCCAGTAGAATTGTATTAAATGAAAAAAAAAAAAAAGTTTTAGAAATCTGTGGGGTTTCGTTCTTTCCCTCCATGGGGTCGCTTATATCCCATGGGATGAAGAGCTCCAGTGGGGCCGTACATAGACCCAAGCCTTATTAATGACCGATACGGTTGCTGGTTTTAAAAAATATTAGACAAATAACTGTGATCCGTATAAAAGCTTTTTACAGAGTATACAGCAGGACCGTAAATTAGAGCCAACAACAAGACATTCCACACGTCACTCTTTTTTCGTTTATTTGAACAAATGTATTTGTTTGCGTGAGAGTTGAAATATGCGTGGTGTAGCAGTTGTAGTATAGGCTCAGTATGGAATATCTCTCAGGCTCACCGAATGAGACTAGGTAATTACATATTTATAGTGTGAGTGGGCGACATTTCGGTTGTAATAATTTTTCTCTGGGTCTCTCCCGAGTGAAAGTATTTATGAGCGTGAGTGGTTATGTCAATGTAATCTCCATAGGCCCCTCGAACCAGTTAGACCAATGTCAAAAGCTCAAGGTCTCACCCACTTTTAAATTGTACAAACCCTTTAACATTGTGAATGTACTCATTGGCGTGAAAGGAAGGAGGTGATCGGCATTTTGCCGACCCCCCCCATTTAGAGGTATGCCAGCGTCTTTGGTGGTGTAACTGCACACTGCCTCCCATATAGATTATGTTAATATTGTTTTTATTTTTCTGTGTGAGTGTTTGGGAATGTCGTTAAATTCTTATCCACGAGTGTGGAAGTGTTGAAAAAGTGAAGATATTTCATTACTTTTATCAAAAGAAAATGATCGTCTAGCCACCCATATAGAGTCTGTCCGGTGGTTTTTACAAAATCAAACTAAAAAATTAAATTAGCAGTAAAAATTGTAAATAATAAAAGAAAGGGAAGACAAAATTTAGCACTTTGCACCGTATGTATAATTTGGCAAGTAGATTTCTTTTTTAAAACAAAACTTATAAAATCCCCCCGCCCTCTTCGGGAAATCTAATAATGTTAGGATAAAAACTGCGGGCGTAAATAAAACTGGGCAGGGAATTAGAGAAGGATCTTAACCAGGCTTAACCCAAGCGGGGTATTTTCACTTAAAATTTGAAAAATATCGGGACAGGGTGGCCAAAATAGTTAATAAACTTGTCTCCCCTCAACATAATTGGAGCGAGACCCGTAAGCCAGTCGGCTGTAGGATAAGTCATATCGTTTTAAAATGTCCCTTCCGTTTCTACCTCCTAATAACTGAGTAGTGAACGTAGTTGTTCTAGTCCGTGATTTTGCACTAGTTCATTTCATGAAGGCAATGCAAATAAATGCACCATATCTCTATAAATGAAAAAATATATATTTTATATATTAATAATCTAATTAAATAATTGGTTGGGAGAAGGTGCTGTCTAATATTAAGAATGACACCTGCATCTATGCGTTGTAAACAGATAATTTCACATAACTCCTCCCGACATAGATAACCTCCGGGTTTCTAAATTTACTCAATTTTCTTTATGTACATTATTTTTCATAAAATGAGAAAAATTTTATGAAAAATAATGTAGATATATAAAATGAAGTAAATTTAGAAACCAAGGGTTGAGGGGAGGAATTACGTGAAATTACCTGTTTACAACGCTTAGATGCAGGTGTGATTCTTAGTATTGTAGTCTGTACTTTCTCCCTTCTAAGAGACCTAATTATTTAATTATAATTTATATCTAATTATTTAATTTTTGATCTAATTAATTTTTCTGTATTTTTATTAATTACGATTCCTTGCTTAGAACTTGACGACAGTTAAATTAGGTTAAACTTGTTCTTGTAACCTCAAATAAAGTTTTTTTTAAAGAATTCTCAGTTCAAGTTATTTAACTATATATCCGAATTAATAATGAATTTATAATTAACGATGTTTTTTAATCGAATAATAATGTACTTAATAAATATGAAACAAAACTTAATATTTATGCAGCTGTTGAGAAAATGACCCAACCTTTATAATTAGCTAACGGTCTGAGCATTAACGGTCATTAACCTCAAACAACTCCTACACAAGAGAGATATTTCTACAGAATATAACAAAATTATTTTTGTTTGTGGTATACGGTTATGAATATTCTACTGGTGATTTTCTGTAAAGAAACCTAGGTGAATATTTAGTTACATACCTCAAAAGTTTTTAATATTATTCGTGAGAATCTATTGAAAATAATGCTAATTCATAATTAAAAGTATGTTTTAAATTTTGTACAGAAGTTTTCATCAGAAGGAGAAGAGATAAATTCGCTTTGTGACTACAATTTGAAAGAGGTGACTAGAGCGAGTTTCTATTTCACGGTTCAAGAGATTCTTTTGACTAGCTCGATGTTTCTTTTTATTCAAAAATGATTCAACGTGACATGACTCAAAAGAATCTGTACCGGTAGATATTTTCTTTTGGTATTTTTTTATATATATCTACCTTGACGTTTCGTTTGAACATTTTTATTGCAAGTACAGCTATAGAGATCTATCTGACAAATGATTCAATAAGATGGTTTATTTTAAATTCAAATAAAGTTTTATTTTCTTCTAGTCTTTACAGAAAACCGTATCGTAATGCTCTTGTTGGAGATATATACCTTTGGAGTATAACTGTAGCGTATCGATAAAAAAAAATGCAAATAAAAAACATGATTAAAAGAAAATGACTGAGTTCTTCGGCCAGATGTGAGAATTGACCTTGAGAACAACGGAGAGAATCTGTGCCCCCTATTCAGATTTATAGAGGAACAAGGCCGTTGTACTGTAGTTAGAACTTGTATTGCATTTATTAGAGTGATTGTGCAGTACGAGAGGGCCTATGATAGAATATTCAGTACTCCTTCGACCCTAATGGAGATTAGTTCTCTATGATAGGTGTAAAAGGTGATCGATGAGTATCACTAAACTGGGCGAATGGAATGCAAATAAAGAAGAGTGCATTTAGTTCGAGTAAGTGAGAATGATTTCGTTGGGGCTGGTATGACCTAGCTGTTGATATGCCCTGGAGTCCAACCTCGGTTGCTGGACAGATTAGACCAAGATCTGACCCAGAACTGCTAACGCTCAGTGGTAGGAATCATCTCGAGGGCTGTCGTTGATTTATTATAAAACTTGGAATTGCCGGTGAACTGCGAAAAGTGAATAAGCTCAACTTTGTATTCGTGTGTAGGTATATCCATGAAGATTAGAGCTTGTATTAATCAGTAATGTTGTTGTCTTATTTTGTGGTTTTAACACAGAAACATGCTTATAATATGTTTTACACACTCCTGACATTCTGTAGGTGATTGAAATGTCAATACGTCTTCATGAATTGGCTTGATGAATTGATAAGGCCAAGTAAACATGAATTAAATCCCATTTTACTGCTAGAATACTCTCGAAGACTTTTGAAAACATTTCTTATCATCTTATATTCTGATAAATGATCTGAAATTAGATAAGCGAATAGGCTAAAATTGAGATTTTAGCCCAAAAAACAATGTTTTCCTTGTTTTTTTTTTAATTACCGAATATTATATTGTACATGGAAATTAATGAATTGTATTTATTTGACATGTTGAATCGGATAATATAAAAAAAGGCATATCTTGAAATACAATATACCTAAAAATCTTAAAATGTGTTTTTGTTCATTCTGTCTTTTTATTTTTAGAAGTCTCTTAAGGTATAAACTGTACTGTTCGAATAAGTCGATATATTTTTAGTCTATTGCTTGTCTTTCTACTCGAAGAATTTCCTTAGTAACGTGTATTCCTATCGTAAAGAAAGGTTTAGGCCTTTCCCTGTGTTGTAGAAGCTCCATTGAGTGCAAGGCCGTTCGCGGTTCGTTTCCCTTCGGCTCTGTGCGTCCTGGAATCTGGTGAAGGGCAACTCTCCCTTCATGCGTTTCCGAGTTATTTCGGGGAATAAAATTATCCGGCGGGTTATAAACATATGCGAAGTCAAATCTGATCGAACATGAGCAAAATAACATTTTTTAAAAACTTTTTCAATGCAGGGCCGCTGGATTCGAACCCGGGACCTTAACCGACCCAATACCTTGCTACATTCGTAAAAACACAATCAATTAAATTATTCCTTAGTTTTTATATTTTATTATCAAAAAATTTATATCACAATGAAAGCTATATTTACGCCTACTAATAAATAATTCAGCAATTTTGTTTAAAATGTTATCTACTTAATTAAGTCCTTCTAAAATATGATCATTGTTAGCATTTATACTGTCAAGTGCTTATCACTGTAATTACACGATGTTGAAGTTTTATTTACAAGTCTATAGAACTACTATTATCTAATAATAGGTTTTAAAGTTTTATTTACATTTTACTATATATTAATTGAAGCTCACAAGGGGGAGGCTACTGCTAGATTTTATTAACACTTTTTGGTCAAGAAATATTAAAAATATGTCGGACGTTGTTGACGATAGACTCTAGGAGCCAAAAACAATCCATGTATTTTACATAACATTTTAAAACATTGTCTTCTGTCCTTGCTTTGTATACATTTCAACGTTGTTACATATCTGTCCATTTTTTACGCAGAGCAAGTAAATAAAAAGCAGAATCGCTTTAAATGACATTCGAGTTATAATAATTTCAAAAATCTGGTTTTATCAAAATATGCTTCAAGTAAAGCCGGCCAGAAAAATTTACATTTAAATTTTTTTTAGCAAGCATAATAGTGAAATTGGATATATTTATAGGCGATACTGAATGAGTTTATATGACTCCTCTCAGACGACCACGTACAACATAACGGGGCGTCTGATTTATTTTTGTATTATGTTGTATAATAAAGACTATAATAATGAAATAGAATTTTTTGTTATAGATCACGTAGTTGTAGTCGTTTAATTATACTTAAAATTCTTAACTCTGGATTATATTAAATGTGTACGGGGATTGAAGCGTTTTTTTATTTTCAGTCTGACCCTTCTGTACCATATTAACGAGTATCTCAGACAGAAGGGCAAAAATAAAATGAGCGAACTATGGAATTGACTCATTGGACACAGAAACCCAAGAATCTTCTCAATTTTGGAAGGAAATAAATAACAGAAGCTGGAACAAACTGCGAAGCCTAACAGCACACTGCAAGTTAAATGGACACTTAAAGAAAATAGGAATAATCCGACATGGCACGTGCAGACTGTGCAAAGAGGCAGAAGAGTCACAAACACATCAACTAACAAACTGCGGAGGAGGAAATGTTTTGGGATGCTTAATGTGGCCATAGAAGAGCTTCAATCACTGACACCTGGCCTATTAATCAAGTTTCTTCATGAAATAGGACTCACCGATGTGCTTTAGGCAGAGCACTTGGGGATTCAACAGCTCTTAAAAGGCGCAGTATACTGGATACTGAAATTATATCTACATCTACGTTCAGGCTGTATACACATCGTTTGGATTTTATGCTACTAGAAATAACAAACATAAGGATGAAATAAAAAAACACCCCTCTCCATTACATAATATATGAAAGAACATCCATAAAAATATTTATCGATCGGATGAATCTTTTATTAAGTTATGACAATTGTTGAAAAAATATGGAAGCAACTCCACGAATGTTTTGAGTACAAATATTATTCAAGGTCTTTTTTGGCGTGCAAAGACAAATATTAACTTATTTTCTTCCTACAATAAATCTTTAACTTTCTTTGCTACATTGGTCGGTCACCACGTCAAAATGATATTTGGCACCAAGTAGCAATATGAGTGTAGCGATAAACCTTATAAACTACAGTTTAGGGCGGCACAGATTCTAACTCCGTAAATAAATTAAAACTGGAGAGATGAAATAAAAAATCTGAGATGTTTTTGTACAGTTAATCCTTACTCGTCTCACTTATCATGGCACATATCAACACCATTAAAGGGATAAAAATGAAGCTGTTTTTGCAATTGAATTAACATTGAATATGGATAGAATGCAGTAGCTTTATGAATTTTTAAGACAAACAGGGCAAAAGGAAAAGATTGTCCCAGGCTGATCCAACTAAAAATGTTTTTTTTTTTTGTTTGCTATAGATTTTTATTCATTTCAAAAACAATTTTTTAACGAATTTACTGGAAATATCTTTTGTAACTTTTCGTATATCTAATAATTAATATTAGATATGTTATTTAATCCAGAATATTATTTTCTTATTTTAATAAAAATACAAATGTACTGATACCTTATAACCTTGAAATACTCTCACAACAAAGGCACAAAATTATATTTGAAAAAGTGTAAACTGTCTAAAATATTTTTCCCTGGTGTTTTATTGGCCCATTGGGAAAGCCGTTTAAACAAGAGTCTTCTATTTGTCAACTTAGTACCACAAAAAATGTCTCATTAAAATCAATTAATTAAATAACGCGTTACCTTTAATTTGAACTTCATTCAAGTTGAGAGTTGAATCTCAAAATTCTGTATGAGTCAGACGGTCAAAGCTACAATACCAAATATTAATCTTTAAATCTAACAAAAATGTGCACAATTCAAACAGGCTTTTATGGTAAATTACCTGGGGACGCACTGTCTCGACAGGAGGCGAGAATGACATCAGGTCGTCATGGCTGTCAACCACAGTTGGACCTTATTTACGACGTGAACGGAATTGCAGAACTCTGAAGGAAATAAACAACAGGGCATCGAATAAACAGAGTATTAACCCGATCTAGTGGAGTCATGTTCGAACTTTATGGTACCGTTGCTGTTATTGGATTTAGAGCTTTTGAACACACTTAGCCGATCTGTATTTTTATTGATTTTTTTTTTATTTATAGCTTATGTTTATTGATCTAGCAATGAGCAGAATGTTGTTGTTTGAGCATGGAGCGTCAGAAATTACAGTTATAGTTGGATTTGAACCCACAACCACAATTTGGTTGTAATCAACAAAAATGATATTCCAAATTATGAAAATAAATAAATAAAAACAGCCTTTCTCTGGATTATCATAGCTAATAAAAATTGCCAATCTAAATTTTTTTTGGTACAAAAAATCAACACTGCAATGTAGTACAAGAAAAATAACAATAAAAAATGTACATAGAATGTTTAATGGCACAAGGAGCCTAACTGTAAGTACAAAATGTCACTGTGATAACCACAACCACCATACAAGCCAAATTAATAGCCATAGAAACACCAAAAATATCAAAGTGTGACAATAATAATACTATCAGATGACCTCATCAGATGAACTCTTAAAATTATTGAAGTCTACGAGATCTTCTCACACTATTTTCTAACCGCCTAAATAAGCTAACAAAATGCGAGATCCATAAATAGTTCGACGCCACAGTGGGTTCCACGTCTCCCAGACAGGAGTCTCGGAAAAATACTAGCCCAAATACCTTTGTGGCATAAGCAAGAGCCACATAAAAATTGGAATCTTGGGTTAGTAGAAAACTAAAAAAAAAAAAAAATATTCAGTCAAGAGAAAAAATTGCACAAACAATAACATTAATAGCAATTGACAAGTCATTAGTAACTGACGAGGAACTGGGAATGGTCCGTGGAAAGAAATCATCAAATCCTGGACAAAAATTATACTGACATGGCTAAAATATTTCTGAAAAAGAAACAACACATAAAATACTAAAGTAGAAAAATGAATCCGATGGAAAGATAGAACAAAATAAAAGACCTGCAGCTTTTCGATGGTATGCAGATGGCGCAACGATGGGAAATAGTATGAGAATGGGCATGAAGGGTTGAGCACTACAAGCCCCTTGACACCACAACCATCTTTCAAACTGAATTGCTAGATAAAGAAACCTGTGCGCTTAAAGTAAATAACAAACATCTTAAAGGTGCTACTAGACGTATACTAAGGTTCAAAATCCTAGTAGCTTCCTAGCGGTAAACCCCCGGAAATGCTCGATACTTTGACTTCTGGGTCTATTTGATCGTCGATGGTATTGCGGAGTGCGAGTAGGCTAAAGGGGCTCTCCCATTTAGTAGTTGTTCAAATTCCTCAACCAACTAAATGCTACTGTCAACCACACAAACCTTGAATTCTATTGCCGTTAATTTCTATCCCCCCGGATGTAAGTGCAAACATGGGTAAGAAAGAAAGCAGTACCCTCCTCAATCAATGGTATTATGCGACCCGGGCCGAATGACGCATACAAGTGACCTCGTAGACTTACTGTGTTATGCGGGACTCTAATGGACCTACACTCTAACACCCCAACTATTCAAATGAACTACGAGTAAGGAAAAAATCTGAGGTAATCGTAAACCCAGGTGATACTTAAGAAATTAATCCCCACATGAGGGGTAGTCTTTGAACCTTCAAGTAGCAAAAAAGCTATAAGAACACCCTTCTCTACTCTTGGAAACCTAAAAGGAGGACAAAAGAACATCAAATGGCGGATTGATCCCTTTAGGAAAAAAGTAATTAGAATGAATAATGGTACCCGAGGCAATAAAATGGGAGAAGTCTCCTGAAGAAAAAACGGTAGCCAAATCATGACTGGAGGCTGACAACCATCTCTAATCTTAGGCGAGACAAGAAAATTAAAAAATCCACACCATCTACCGTGCACACTAAACGTAAAAGCAGTTCACCTGGTACTAGCTATGGAGGAGCAGCTAACATTATAGGAGTAACAGTGCTGCCGGAGGTATAACTCTGACGACACTACCCTCAGACGAGCTAACGCATTTCATACACAAAATTGCAAAAGGATAAGAAAAAGGATTATTCACTGCAGACCAAGAATGATTGATAGTAATCGACTGCCAAGAAGGTAAAAAAGCATACAGACAAATGCTGAGCAATAGTTAGGAAAAGGCTGTTCTGAACTATGAATCTTGATACTATATGTCCGAGAAAAATTCTACTTCATTAATGAAACGAAAATCTTCCAGAGAACGAGTAGCAGAGGTCATATACATTATACCCCTATGGGTAGGGCGTCAGACTTTGCCACTGTTATTTAATTGATAATAATATGAAAAAATATTGAAGAATGGTTTGACCCCTCTTCCGCGGCACTCAACTGCACAACAGAATTTTACTTTACTTAGCTTTTTACTATACATTAGACGAAATTTATATTTTGTATATCAAGGTGAGGCAAATTTATTGAAATCAATTGTTGACAACCAAGATTCTAGAGAGAAAAAAACATACTAAAAAGTTTGTCTAAATATATGTTCACCAATATTATAGAATATCTGGAGTATTTAATCTTTACTGATTCGGGTGCTTTTCCATTGTGCTCACAACTTGCGTGGCCTATGGAAGGCTCGCTGCGATGCTCAGTACGGTCATAGGGCAGCCTCTCCGGTGGCTTCGGGGATTCGACTCGCTGACCGGGAGTGCCGTAACACAGATTTCCTCCGGTACTCTCACCGGAGCAGACACCACGGGCACCCAACGAGACCCCAGGGGTATGTTATACGTGTAATGCTTTGTACACGGTACTTTACGGTGGTTATATTCGATTTCAGAGGTAGCTGGTTATCATCGACGTGTAATGGTATATAAGGGCCTGGGCATCATCATCTACCAGCGGGTCTTGCAACCATCTAGTGCAAAGTGTGGCGGACTTATGCCCATACTGGAATGCCATTTGCATTAGGTGAGACTTTGAGTTCGACTCGAGAATCTTTCTAGGGGCGGTATATAGTGTGCCTGTATCATTGTAGGTGAATAATGGTCGGGCGCCCCATTTATTGCGTGTCCTACTAGGATGTAGGTTGATTGTAGTATATACTAAAGTAAATTTTAAAGATTTTTTATAGTGGATAGCGAAGATGGCGGAACCCCGGATCGTGATTCCGATCGTCGTCATCACCCCTTATTTGCTTTATGTACCTTACGAGGGTGGCGGAGTGTGTGCTATGTAGATGCAGGTTACTCTCGTCTCCGTGAGGTAGTATAGTCATTTCTCACATTTTTTATACTTTCGTGGTTTTACACATATTTTATAATTTAAGTTAAAATAAATGGTTTTAGTCAAATACTAGAAAACGTAAGACGTGTTTCCACTAATGGAAAACTTGTTGTAATGGAATTGTTCAAATTTTCCCAACTCCCCTTTGGAAAGTAACTACGTAGTTACTAGTTTTCTTTATGCTTTAAAACTCCACTTGAAAACTTATTCCATTGCATTATTCACATGGCAGACTTTCTCCTAACTCTTTAATGAACAAAAATACTAGTTTTGAACTAACGATTATTTGGTAAAGGAGATAGTACTTAATATATATATATATATATACTAGGTCAGCTTATTCAGATTGAAAATTATAGCAACATCTTGTTGAAAAGTGACTTAAGACCCCATACATTAAATCTTATTGCTCAATTGCACAATTCTCAAATTGTGATGTGTTTATTTATAAGTTAGTTTAAGTTAAATAGTAACTACGCCCAAACAATCTTGATTATTACGATTTGAGAGCTGGGTGCGTTTTTCCGCCGGGATGTTTCGTTTTAAAAATAGATAATCGTTATCTCTGAAACGGTTCACTCAGTTCTCCCATAAAATGTTACCCCTTCCGTTTCTTAACTAATGCCGTTAATAATATCTTTTGAATCCAAGCGTATCCTTCATTTTACAAAATTTGTCTTTTTTTTAAAACAATTGATGGGGGGTTTTAGTTTGTACGTGATCTTGTTGCAAGACTTGCTAGTTTGAGGTCTGTTGAAAATTTATCAATAAATACTGTTTTTATTTGCCCCATGTTCGAAATCATGCCCACCTCGGAAACGATTCATTCATTAAAAACTAAATTTACCTCCTGAATCCTATTGGAAGCCATTGTATTTAAAAAAAAGTTTTTTCGAATAATTAATTTTTATTTTTAGACAGGATTATGAAGTTCGGTCCGTCCCATGTCCTAAATTTTTTTTTTGTTATTTTCAATACTACTGCAAAATAAAAATATATACATACTAATATACAAAATTAACTGTTGAAAAATGTTGGTTTTTTTTTAATTTAGTCCAGTTTACAAAAGTTACAATAAACGTGGAATATAAGATAATGAACTGTCAATGAATGATAGGCCAGGGATAGTTTGGGCATAATTCCCACAAGAGGGAGCGAGTGCTAACATTATTTTGAGCGAGCATTGTGAATGATTAAATTAATAATTCTTTTTACTAAAATCTTAAAATAAAGGCTAAAATCAAATTAAAAAATTATATATATTATGAATTTTCCAGTTAAGTTATTATTTCAATATTAATTTTAAGAGTACTCAAAATAAAACGATTTACTTTTTTCTGTTGTTGTCCATGCTTATTAATACAATTATTGGTTTAATGACTACTTTACTTCAAATGTTACATATAGTTTGACCAAGGACGGTTATTGCTTGGGTATGCTATATTGCTTACATGTCAATCAATTCAGGTTTTTAGTTGAGATAAACACGTAAGAGTGACGAGCGGGATTCGAACCCACGATCTTCGGCTAGATACGCCGCTACTCTACCATTGGAGCTATCGAACACCAACTTCCCTTCTCAACCCCACCTTTTCAATTGTCCCACCTTTTTTTGTGGAATTTTTCAATTCTCGAGTTATTTACTTGATTCTCGGCGACAAATGAAATGGCCTCAGTGAGCTATAGCGAAGGTATACTTCATTTTAACTTATTAAATTCAACTGTTTTTGTGGTCCGCTTGACCAATTAATATCTTACAATTAATTAAGTATTTTAGTTAAGATAAAAAAGTTTGTGCCCGAGTGGATCAAGTGGTTGAGCAGCGGTTTATCAAGCCGAAGGTCGTGGGTTCGAATCCTGACTTTTTATCTCAACTAAAAACCTTAATTAATTGAAAGATATTAATTAGTCAAGCGTACCATGAAAACCAGTGAATTGCTTATATTGGTAGTATACTTGCCAAAATGTTAGCACATTATTTTGTGACTCGTGGAAATTGTAGTAGTGTTTTTATGATTTTCCTAATGGTAGAAGTAAAAGTAAAGACAAGTAGAATTAACATTATGACGATGTTCAACACAAAATTTCATAATTGAATCAAGTCAAATGACATACATGAGACTTAATTGTACCTTCAAGCTATATTAGTTAATTTGCTTCACTACACTGGTCTTAACTTTTCTATTTTATACATTTCAAAACATAACAATTTAAAGCCTGACTGTTGTCATAATATTTGCAAAGATTAGAAAAGACATGTTATTAGAATAGATAGTATGCGGCCCGTTTTATTTCGTTTGAAAAGGAAATGCGACGAGTGAAAAGGGTCTCCTGTCGTTTTCTGTTTTGACCTAGTATTCACCCTTTATTTCTAAAAAGGGTGTCAGGTGACCATGGTAGCCAAGAAGAATAAAATGTCGTTTTGAGTCCATTGCGTTATTGGCTTATTTACTTTTCAATCATGGTTGATAGAAAAGTTTGGCATGATTAATCTGGTTAATTGAATTACAATTTTTTAACAGCTTTGCAAAAAAAAAAAAAATCAGTATTTTGCAGTTTTAAAAATCAGGTATTTTCGGAAATAAAAGCTTTCAGAGGAGAAGTAATGGCTTTATATATATAAAAAAAGTAACAATTCATATTTCTTTAAATGAATTAATAAATAATTGAATTAAGAATGCTAATGACATATGTTAACCATGATAAATTGCTATAGTTAGATTCTTTCATAAATCTTACTGGTTTTGTTTTATTTTGTTCCGCATCGTCAAAAAAGCATATTTCATTCTTTCAGACTTTTGTTTTTCACACTTTTATCATCGTTCACGTCTCTGATACAATAGATGTTGATGTAAATGCTACAGAAGATAATATTTTTCCGCATGCAGCTTTTCGATATCCGGAGGTTTTTTTTTGGGGGGGGGTATTTAAATGACCGAATAAACGTAATACTTTTGTTTAAAAAAAGTTAGAAAGAGGAATAACAAAATATCCAGAGCGCAAGAGTACGACTTTGGATGAGCTAATCAAGATAAATTACTCCGTTGTGTTTTCATTGTGTAAGCTGGTTCTTAATCCATTATGTAATCGTTTTAGGAAAGCAAGGAAATTATATTAAAATTTCAAACCAGAAGCAGTTCAAGAGATGATAATCAGTTAAGAAGAAAATTAATGGCTTGAAGGGATAAAACTACCATCACAACTAGATAAACATAACAATGGAATAAATATTAATTATGATTGAATATTTTTTGGATTAAAAAAACTAACAGCGAGATTTAATTATTATTCCCAACTGGTCATTTCCTTTCATTAGCCTGGTTATCATCTTTCGATGTTATCGAAGAGGTTATTTTTATCAAATTGAAAAATCAACATCGTCAAAGTATCATAGTTTTGCGTCTTTACTACTCCATCATTAACCAAGCTTATTGCTGTTCAGATATCAACTTTAAATTTTGTTGAAAAACTTTTCAAGAATTGGAACCTGCTGTAGGAACTGAAGAAAAAAGTTTTTCACTCTATTACTCAAATCCTACTTATCCGAACGTAACTTCCTATCGCGCTACTTCTCTGTAACTTCTATCCTCCTTCCTCTTCGCCCTAAGCTTTGTATTCACATATGACACGACGATCCTATTTCTTAACCCTGATCTTCTCAAGAGAAACAACAACCCAAGCTCATAACCAGTTATCTCTTCTTTCCTCCTTTTCCAACAAGCAGCGCTTGAAGAATCAAGGCCAACAAAGACATATCACACAATATATATTTCACATTAAATTACTAATTATTCAGATATCGTGAGATGCGGTCTGGTGTGATGTAGGTAACAGATAAACATTTTCTTTATCGTGCTAACGTTTCGATCTTTATTGAGATCACCTTCAGGGCCTGGGATCTACAAACATAGTTTACGTTTAGAAAATACATATAGAATTTGAAAAAGTGAATTTATATAATCCAAAATATATTTTATATTCCATCAAAGTATTTCTACTCACTCAAAGTGTTTGTCTTCTGCTTATTGTGCCATGTCGTGTTGAGAGGGCCAGTGAGATTTAACTGTTTCGTGTGTATAAATGTTGGATTTTGAAGTGGTGGGGAAGGAAGTGGGTATAGAGGAGGCTATACTACTATAGGCTTGTATAAGTCGTTGGCTTCTTTGACGTGAAAAGAGCCGACAAAGGGAAACAATGTGTTGGTAATGTTTCGGCCACTTTATTCTTTCAGGATTATATAGAAAGGGATAAATGGGAAAATGAGAACTAGATTGTTGGACAATTAGACTATGCGAAAAATATTTGATGTGCGGAATGTAATGTGATGATATATGTATGTTATCTGTATTGAATTTGATTAATGATGTTGGCGTAGCTGCGACTGAGTTTGCATGTATCTGTTCTGTAATTGATGCTGTGTTCATCCTTGTTGATGTAAACCGTTTCTAAAAAATTACATTTAAATTTGTTTTGTTCCGTATGTAGTATTTTTGGATTTTTGAAGTCAAAATTGTGTTGGTGTTCAAAGTGGTGGTAGCGAGTGCTGTGTATATGTTAAATTACACTCATCATTAATTGAAAGAAATAAACATTGATATACTTCAAAAAACCATGGACAAAAATTGACTGGGAGATCGTCCAATCAAGATAAATCAAAACTATTTTTCTTCCTGTCTTAGTTTATTTCACATTAATTATGCAAAGATGCATTTATTTCTATAATATTTCGTTCGTCACACTGACTTTTTTATCTCACCTAAAAGCCTTAATTAGTTGAAAGATGTTTCTAAAAAATGTGTTATTGTTATTAATTTTTAAGGGCGTTTTAACGGCTAAGGTTTCACGCCCTAACGTCCAAACATTCTATTTTAGGTTAGCTATATTTCTTCTGAGTGCTATAAAGCTCTGAAAAAAATTTTGAATCCTTTTACTTGTTTTAGTATTTTTTTTCCAATTTCTCAATGTTCTTAATTTACCTCCTGTTTCAGCCATTACATTAATATCTACTCCAAACATTCACTCGTAATCTAATTTATCCTATTGCCATCCAAGCTGTGATTTTTTTTTCAAATTCTTAATTCGGAATGCCAAATTACATTAAATTTAATAGAATTATAAAATTTCTTTCTTTTTTAAAAAAAAATTAAAATTGAGAGTTTTTCCCATAAATTAAAATTTCCCCATAGGCTTGTATGGCTAATAATAATAATAATAATAATAATAATAATGGAGTCAGACGAGCAACAGTCTCAGCGTGATTATAGGCTCATCTTTATCCTCTTATTCTTCCATTCAAGTATGATAACTAATTCTACATAACAATAATAAGAAACAAAACACAATAACTTTTTTTTAAGGAGCTTTTTTTCTTGTTTAAATTGCGATATTGGGTGTTGCAGTGCATTACCCCGCAATTTTTATTGTCTGTTAATATACATTTCATTACGTATGTTTCCACTTTTCAAATTAAAAATTAATTTATTTTACATAATTTACTACATGATAGTAATATTTAATAACAATAAGGATACACCATCAAGGAGGCTCGGAACTGAGCCAAGATATTCAATGTTTAATATAAAATTTTATGCCTGTCCTAGTCTCGTAAAACTGGCTACGCCCTGCGTTACAGGTAGCCTGGCGAGGGTTGACATCAAGATAAGATAAGGGCGAGGTTGAATGGCAGTAACTCCTGTTATCTTATTGTTGCCTTAAAATTGTAAATTTTTATTCTGTCCCTCAAAAAGAAAGACTTAAATATAAATTTTTACGTCATTTCCTTTTCAAAAAAATATGCTATAAATTAATACTTATGACAACGAATTACTAATGTTATCATAGAATACCAGAAAAATATTAACGTTTTTTCATGCTGAGCAAATTACTTAATTAGTTATAATAATTTGATCTCTTTTAAAACCCTAATTTTGACTTAACGATCAATTCGATCCTGCTTCATACATGTCTACCTTATAGGTATGTTTATATTATACTTGTAGTTAATCCAAAATCTGTTCGATAATCTAGGAAATTGTTTTTTGCATTAACGGTTTGTGGCCATGAGAGGAAGAAACGGAAGATCTTTCAGTGCCTAATGGTAGGTACCCGCCTAAAGAGGACCACCGGTCGGCACAGGCATCTCTCCCAAATTCCCAAATTGGCCCTCCGGGGCACCTTGTCGAAACCAGGGTAGGTGCCCTTTGAACGGTGTGCATGTGATGCCAGACATCAACATTTTTCCCCCGGCCCTCGGGTTATAACTAGAGCTTTTCCGGCCGAAGCCCTTCCCATTGGACATTATTTTATATGGATATGTTTTCAGCTGGACACATAATTTTTCCCGAGGCCATTTATGCGTTATTTTACAACAACATTTCAAATTATTTATTTAGTTGCAATTTTTTGAAATATTGCAGGCTTCCTCTTTTTTGATTAAACGTTTTAACGATAAAACGAGACTTATAACAGTTTTTTCATTAAAAATGTTGTGGAATAAGTATTTTTCAAGCAAAAATACTTCAATAAAATGCTTTATTTAGTAATAATAGTAAAATAAATCCACCAAACTAAGATTTTTAAAATTTTAGCCAGGTATGTTTTAGTGAACTAAACTCATAAGGAGGTGAGACGAAAAATCATGAAATGGTCTTCTGCCCCGTAACATTATTAAAAGTTATAAGTTAGATTAAAAAATAAACTTTATTCATACTGGCCACAGTTTTTCATATTACGAAAACCTTTTTTAAAGAAAAAGAAAAATCACTCCCCTTAAAAAAAAGACAACGAATGTAAAACGAAAAACAATGTAAAAATTAATTAGACATGCTTGCTTGAATTTTAATAGTTACGAATGAAATTTAATTTTAATATTCACATTATGTTACATCGTCACCCAGGGCCCGTATATTCTCGTTGGTGTTGTCGGGGTTGCGTAATTTTGGGAGAAAGGTCAGATTCAGTGGTCTACTGTTTATGTTATTTGGATTTTCTATGGGGTTAGGGATCAGACGTACGTTGATTTTTCTTTGAGACTTTGATATTTTGGTGTGTGGTCTTCGTTACAATTTAAGTAATGTAATAATTCTGGTTTTCCCATTTTTGACATGGCAACTATGGCCTTTGTCTGCTTTAGCGCTTGTTGTTATTTTTAAAGTGGGTCAGATACAGACAAAAAATTGCGTCAGAATTGTGCGTCTACAAACGTCACGGATTCGAGTTCGTTATCACTAAATTGGAAAAAAATCGTTTGTCGGTGAATTTTAAAAAACACAGTCGGAAAACATCCACGATTCCATGTTTTATATATATGTGTGTATATGTATATATATTCACCAAGAAGCGCGAGCTTACTTTGGCTCCCATCGAATAAAAATCTCTAGGTTCAAATTTCTTCTTAGCAAGGTGCTTGAAAAGATTAAAAACCCATCTGAGAGTTAAGTCGTGGAGGTTTAACATCGTCAAGTGCCGAATGTGTCAGAGTCTCACCCTCTTTTTCAAAGCCTCGCTCTTATTCTGTCTGCCTTTCGGATCTGCCTCCCTCCCTCCCCTCTCACTCACTCTCTCTTTTGATGATCATTTTTATTTTTTGATTCAGTTGATGTTTGCTTCTATGTTTCTTGTTCTTGTCTGTTCTATGGTGGTCCCTACTTCTAAAATGTCTGTTTTGTTATATTATGTTGTTATCATTTACATTCTTGGTTGATTTTGTGGTGTATTTTATTCATTTTTTTAACAGTCTTGTTCAACGTTTGTTCTAGTTTTGGGCTCGTTTTAGAAATATTTTCTAACATTTAGGGTGAACTAACGTTTTTCTACTGTCTGGATGGTTTCGACGAAGCGAATGATTCAATTATATGGTTAATAGATTCCTGTTAACTGTAAGTCTATGAACCTATTGAAAGACAGGACGGAATTTTTTGTTTTGAGTTGAAGTCTTGCTAGCGTTAGGAAAAATTCGGGAGGATTGCTGAACGACAATAGTTTTGCTGGATTGCTGGACTACGGATAAAGACGGACGTAGTGTCTAACAATTCAACCTAATTTCAATTCGACGTAATATCAGTCAGTATCCATAGAACGATATGATTTATGAACTTGGGCAAAAATATTGCGAATAGCTGGTAGGAAGCAAACTGGTCCCATCCTAGCTCACCACAGGGGTAGGTCAGTGGGTACAACAACATGTGATCACATTGACGGCTTAAAACAGAAAACGTCGTGTCCGATGGTTCGGCTGTAATTATGATCGGCGTGTAGGGCGTTTACAATTATATATAAAGATTTTATTTTATAAGTTATATTTAGTTTTTATTTATAATATTTCCTATTTAATTATTGTTTCTGTGTCCTGATGAAGTAAAGCAACTTCTACGAGCGAATGAAGTATAGCGGTTTTGTTAAGATTTTGTTTTTATATATTCGATTGTTTACACTTAATTAAACGCAATATTTTATGATAGGATTAACTTCATAGAAATAAAAAGGGACACTACGAACGTGGGATTATCGATTTTAATAAAACGTTTCTGGTAATGCTAAGTCGCAAAACATTAAACACTTGACCGAGTGTTCTTGACAATGTAGTCAATAATATTTTTACCTACTTTATTAAATGTTTCAGTCGAGTAAGTAGGTTAAAGCTTATTTAACAAGAAAATTTGCTTTTTATAGAAAATCGGAAGGTAATTGTTTGACGCCAAAAATTTTCTCTTCTAAACCCTTTATGGGAAAATCACAAAAATAGTCATAACCTTGAAGCGACTTCCCCCCCCCAGGTTTAGGCCCAAAATAAACATAATAGTGTAAATCTGGTCTCTGAAAATAAAAGTAAACTAAAACGTTTGAGGATTTTTTAAAAATTTCATCCCATTATCGTTTATATTGGCATACAATCCAAATGGTATTCTCATAGCTTGAATCTAGTACAATTACCCTCTTAACTGGTGTCATAATGTTTAATTTTCATAAAAAACGGGGAAATTATAAAACGGAACTATCGGATAAAAAAAATTGCCCCGGGCTATTCCAGTCCCAAAACGTTTATTTTTGTTTGCTGCAACAATTTGTATTTAAGATATTTAACAAATTTAAAGGGTGCTTGAAATGAATCCGATTTGTTTTTCCAAAATAATGTATTTTATCCTACTTTACAGGAAGCATTTTTCCGTTTTTGCCTGTACCTCATCTCATTTAATAAGATCCTGCATATTATTTTATTATCCTAGGTAAAACGACGAAATAAAAATGTCTTATAATAACCTTGAAATGGATGCACAAGAAAGCAGAAAAATTTGTTGGAAAATAACAAAATTACTAACCACTTCGGTTCTTGGGCCAATCGGTAAGAACACGAGAATATGTGTATAATATTCCGCGACCTAGTAAGCCTAAAAAAATGCATTAAATTAAAATCGGTGATCCCGGTCAGTACCTGATTTATACGTAAATTTATAGGTTAGGTTAGGTTAGGTGGCAAAGGTACTAGGAGGTGGGGTTTGTGTGCCCCAGGCACTGCAGCCTTCTGGCTTATTGTACCTTCCTAGTTCTTTAGTTTAGTCAATACACTCGATCCTTTTTCTCATAAGTATCAAGTCATTGACTGTTATTGCTTCAATGTGGTTCTCTGAGTCATTTTTGTGCGTCAGATTGAATCTGCATTGAGCCGTTGCTCCGCATTCGAAGATGATATGAGTGGCTGTTTCCTCCTCCTCATTACATAGTCTGCAAATTGGATCATTATTATATATGCCCATGTTTTGTAGATGTTTTCTCAGATGCCAGTGGCCGGTTAGTAGTCCTACCACTCCTCTGAGATTTGCCCTCTCCAGTTGTAGCAGTGTTTTTGCCAGTTTTGGTGAGGGTTGTTTTATCATGAGTTTACTGTGTCTAGCACGTAAATTTATAACAATTTTTTTAACGGTCCCAAATTTATGAATTTTTTAAAAGAAGTAATTTAGAATTTATTGAGCTGGTGTCAAAATGATGCAGGTTTTAAAAAATCAGTCAAAACTATTTTTAATTTGTATAAAACTAAGAAAGTTTTTTTTCCGTAATAAGTGCTTTTATTTATTCCGCTGACGTTAAAATCTTTATTTCGGCTCTGAATAATGTCTTGGAAGGCGTTTTCGACAACACTACTTGCGTTTCTGAAAACATTTTATCCCTCAAGAAATAATCAAAATTTCTAAATATCTGTGAATACGGCATGATTTCATATTCCGAGTCCTTAAGTTTCCACAGGGATGGCATTGCGATACGTGGCCTGGCGTTATCGTGAAGAAGAATCCGCCCTTTACGGTTTACCATTGCCGGACAAAGATGCTGCAGTTTCCTGTGCATTTTGTCCCTTTCTTTGAAATATTTCTCTGCTCTGAAAGTTTCGCCATGATTCAGGGAACACAGCAGTACACCCAGTGGTTAGACAAGGAATAAGCGCCAAAACACAGCCGTACGATAACAGGAGGCGTACAGGTATTGACGTTTACGCCTCGTTTATCTACCTCGAAACGCTGCTTTTGGATTCAGAAATAAATTTTCTATTTCACGTCGCAATTAACCATGTTTCAACTAGGAATTTTTGTGATTAATGACTCATACACAAGATGAATGAAATGGAGGGGGTATGTTTTACTTACCTCCTGATAAATTTTTCACAATTTTTCTTCTACGTTTTCAACAAAAGGAATGGAATTCCGTACCGCAGGCTCTGGCCCATCATTATCATAATAGAGAGGCAGAATGAAAACAGTTACGGAATATCTCGCGTACATGCTATGGGTATAGGGAAATTAATTCACAATGATCTCAGACAAAGTCATATGAACCCTAAAAATACGCCGAAACAGACTGCGAACTCAATAATGCAATTTCTGCGAACAAATTATTGAAGAAAAAAATGGCTTTAATGCTTAGCACCTGAATTAATTTTGAACTAACCCAATGATAACATAGAAAAAGACGACTTGCCCGATAACATAAAAAAAATGAGTAAATAAGTGAATTTACCATCTCCATACGTCCAACCGGAACGTTTTATTTTGGACAAAGCCCAAGGGTCAAAGCTATGCAATCCTTCAATCGTTCAGACGGCAAAAGGACCGCACAAATTGATGCGTAAGGGATGAGTATGTACTGTCCTAGGGCATTTTCCAAAAATCGCCAATACCGACCAAGAAAGAGGTGGGCTGGCAAAATGAAGAGAAATAATATTGACCTCTGTCCCTAAACCACCTGTACGTCTTTGGATAAAATAAAATCATTAGTTCGCTGCTTTTTGTTCTAATCTCTAACTCTTGTTTAGTAAATTCTGAAATAAGCATTTTTACGTATTCTAAAGTTGTAGATCAAGTGCTGAAAATATGCAACCCCTTAAAGAAATATGAGAAGAAAAGCGTACCTTTTTTAACTGAGGTTATATTATATACTCACCTGAAAAAAAACAAAAACAAACAACAGTTTTAATAAAACGTTCAAAAAACTAGTCTCGGCAACTTTATATACCATAAGACGCTGGTATTTTGTTGTCAAACTATGTTTTACGTTATATTAATTGGCGAATTGTTATCGTAATGTAAACCATAATAATATAATAATTTAATTATGATAGCTCGAAAGAAAATTCACCAAAACACCCGAGAATCAATTAGCGATTGAAAAAATGCAACTAGCAATTTATAAACCTCGATTTGCCTTTAAAAACACATTCTACGACACAATGCTTATACGATTTTTCGATGAACCTTTTTTTCAAACAATCATAATTAAATAATTTTTACTAAAACTCAGAATTTTTGATCTCGTTTAATTCGGTGAAAATGAGGATAAAAATATATACAGTTTCAAATAAACCACAAAATGTCCGGTTTTTGTTTTTGAGTGTATAATAAAGTAAAAATAAATGAAAGGTAAATAAACTTAATAAATTATGTAAAGAAAAAAGTATTAAAACGTTCTGAAATAACCGTACGCTTACATAACTTTAATATTTACCAATCATTTTGCTGTTTTTCCTTTATTCAAGAATGTCAAACAATAGAACAGTAGAACAATAGATAATTGGCCAATTTTACACTGATATGGCCTCGGTTGATGGAGCTGAAAACAATCTCCCAATAAAAAGTTCCCTCACAACGACCTGGCTCTTCTATTGCTAAACAATTAAAGTTTAATCCCGCGTTATTTTTTTTTTGCTAAGAAATCAATAGTAACCAAATTAGTTTGTTCTTACTGACAAACCAAACTTCGAGTATTCCCTTGGTAAAGTCTTAAATTGTACAGGAAGTAATGAAAGTTTGAAATCAACGCAATGTGGTGTAAAATGTGTCAGGAAAAACTCAATTGCAGTAAATTCTGTTGGATCACAATAAGAAATTTTTTAATTATTCACTGATAAAAACTTAAATATCATTATTTATCTTCATTAGAAACGATTATAACCTATTGTTTCCAACTCCTAAATTTGGTGTTAAAAGTGTTAATGGATTTTAATTTGGGTTTGTCTACGATCTTTGTCTAAATTATAACGTAACTTAATTCTCCGTCACTAATTTTCAAAGAAAATAACCCGTTAACTCTCCGCTTTGAAGGCATATCAAAAACAGATGTGTATCTCCTTTAAAAACATTCAAATATCAAACGTTGCTGTTTGAAGAGTCTTTAGATTGAAAACGCACTTCCCTCTGATATGGAAAACGTTCTCAATATGGTTTTAGTTTAACATCGCCATTATTATTTAACCTATTTGATTTGAGCTGAATTTACGAGAGAATAAACCTCTTATGTAAACTTTGCAAATCACACATCACCATTATACGAAAGAACAGTATTAACTTATATTTTGTACCATCTCGAAAGCATATTAAATGAATCAAAACTGATTAAGATGGTTTTCTATTTATAACAGAGAATAACTTTTATATAAAAACAATACTCTTCCCTATGGTACTGTGTAAAACTCGACCGACAAAAAACTTTTTATTTATCGACGCGAACCTGGAACCACAATGCACATCAATTTAAGAATGGAAGCATCAATCAAGGAAAATAATACTACGACAAGCATGCGCCAATTAGGTGTGCTATCGCCAGTCAGGTAGTTGTCGCTGGTGCTAATTGTTAGGTTAAAAAGTGAAAAGTTAAAAACCATACTTATCCTTAAGCTCGTTGTAGTAAAAAAACGGTAAACGTGATGAAATGATGAGATTTATCACAAATCCAAAATGGACTCATTTTTTAAGAAAGCTTGCCCAAATAAAACCACACTAATACTTTAATAAAGTGAAAAAAGCTTGAGCTTAAAGCACGCTCTTTAAGGAATAAAAATATAACTTTCTCTAGGGAAAACAAGTATAAAGGAATAACACTAGATCAAAAGCTCACCTGAAAGAAACTAAGCAAAATAATACATCAAGTCTTTTGCAAGTGTGGGCAACAATTCGTTATTCAAAACAGGAGGGATAAATTCAAAAATAGCCTACTGACTAAATACGACAATTATTAGACATGTAGACATATTTGGAGACATGGTATGGTATCGAAAAAGCTTAGAAAAGAAAACAAAGGATAAATTAAAGAATTTGCAAAAATTTTCAGGTCTTAACTCGGTCAAAGCATACTTGCCCTACTTCAACAATGAAAGTTGAACTGGCCACTGTATACATTTCCAGAGAACGCGGGGGGAACCTACCAGTAACTCATAATATCCTAAAAAAGATACAAATAAATACGATAGTAATAAGATGTCTGACAAGATAATAACAACAAAAGATAATTGGAGGATTAAAAACCCTGACGCTTATGGAGGGACCTTGACCCAAATAACGATGTAGAAATGTAGGCACCAATTTTCCAAGGTGAGATTCTTGCAATAGACCTCAGTACACAAGAATCTTAGTTTTCAACACATTGTTTAGAAGTTTTCCTTCTGTGTCCAGTATGCACCTAAAGGAGGCTGAACTATGTCTAGCCTTACTGATCAGTACGAATGAATGAGAAAAAAAAATTTTGTTAGATGTACAAAATAGAGAAAGATTGCACATAACGACCTAACGACAATGGTTAAACCGTCAAACTGATCTGTATCGGTTTCTGAATTTTCCCAAAATAACAGACAATTGACTGAATTCCTAATATTATACGTACATTTACTGTATAGAAGAACAAGGCTCAAATTCGCAAGTATAACCATTGAAGGGTGTGACGCTTATTAAGAAAGCTTAAAAGAAATTAAGTATCTTTTTCTTAAATCATCCGAACAAATAAGCGAATAAAACTTTAAATTTTTAAGGTTATTAAACAACTTAAAGATACAATTTTTTATATAGCTATTTTTGAAAATTATTGTAATTCTGTTGACGTTATCAACAGTTTTAAAATTATTAGTGTACAAGTCTAAAGTAAAATACTTTTCTGTAAACGTGATGCTCGTTATGCTAAACCCGCAATACCTATCGCTATTGCTGAAGTGTTGATTTCAGCGCCGTGAGTATCAGTTTTTGCTTTAAGGATTTTTTTAATCTTGTTCCTTTTAAATAAACTAATAATTGTTTTCAATCATCTAAGCATTATTTTCATAAATTGTCAAGATTCTGAAGTCCTTATTGAGGAAAATATACTCATCTAGTTATTTTACAGCTACTGATAATTCAATGACAGCATTTCACAATCTCCAAATAATCAATAGAGACATAATTGGTACTCTTATTGCTAATTTAGTAGCTGTTTTCTTTTTACGACATGATCACGGCTCTTCTCAATGTAATTCTCATCTAATATTCTTGATGATGATGGGCACTAGTAAGAAGGCTTTGAGCTCTTCAGACACTACAGCCTTCTATCTTATCATACCTTCTACATCAGATTTTGATTTAAATTCGCTGTTTATTTTTGCCGGGAAATAAACACCTACAAAAATATAAAAAACCTGAAATCACTCCTTTAATTGACGATCAATTTAAAAAAAAATCAATATTTCCATTCCCAGGAAACTTAGAATAGTTGATATTTTTCTTTTTATAAGCTGTATATATATATATATATATATA
>CM077104.1:5628372-5643238 GCA_039619505.1 Cimex hemipterus
ATATATATATATATATATATATATATATATATATATATCAGTAAATATGGAAACAGCTTTTGCAAGAATATCGCGTGGGTATAGATTAATCTTCTGTAGAATAGAATGAATCAGTAGTACCTAAAAAGGGGGTAAAATTGTATGTATGAAAAGGTTTTTTTGTCACATTTCTGATTTTAATACCATAAAATCTATAAACTCTGGTAAAAAAAAAATGCTGCAAAGAACTTGGTTAAAGTTATATCATCATGATGAAAAATGTAGAGCAAAGTATATGAGCTGATCGTTCTGAAGAAAGGAAACTGCACTGTGGAAGAGGGGGGGGACGATCATCGTAAACACATTGGAAAAAAAGGAGACAAGCTCCAATCCGGAAAGGAGAGCGCTGACAGAAAGACATATTGAATTTTAATATTTTGTGCCATAGTGAAAGATTTAAGGTATTTATATCTTTTCTATTTATTTTGATTAAATTTGATTTTTGTTTAAATTTTGATCTCTGAACATTGCCTGGTACACCGTTGTTCTAGAAGAAAAAAGTTTCTCTTACATTATAAGTATTCAGTTTGTTTTATGTCAAGAAGAACCTTTTTTTTAAATATATTATTTTGCTAATGCTCATGATTCCCTCTCACAAGTAAAAAGCAAAAAGAACTCACTTTTCAAAAGAAAGTCTGTGCGTTTATTAGTTTGATCATTATGTTGGACATGAAAATAAAAGTAGCGAATTCTCTTCACCTTCATTAACTTAATTAAATTAATTTTGAAAGTGTTGAAAATGAGTATTGAACGTAATTCAATACCTTAATAATGAACCTTAATTTTAGTAAATATTTACCCAATTGCAATCATTAAGTTTTGAATGATTTTCCGAAAGGTCCACATGCCGTAATATGATGTTCTCGAAATGATATAATATGATGACTGTATTTCTTAGAAATTGGTCGAAGTGTTGTTTTCAGTTCAGAATATTCTTGATAACCAGTAATCTCGCTGTTTTTCTAGCTCATTGGTGGATTCAATTCAAATAAACAACATAAATGGACGGTTTTAAAAATAAAATTTCATGTAATGACTGGATTAGATAGGTTTTCTATTGTATAAACTTGTCAAAGTACCTCCGGTTTTTCTTCATTTTATTGAACCACTAAGCTATTCCTATATTTTATCAATCCCGTCTCAGTTGCACCACATTGATTGAGATAATGCCTCTGTTTCGCCAATCACCGGGCATGAACACATTAACAGTATATCGTTCCTGAACAGAAGTCAATACTTTCAGATGGTGATTAAAATTCTTTATTTGCCAAGTCTGAATTCCATATTCAAGGTATTTCACATTTCAGGTCACTTCAACCTTTAACAACTTCTTGAAGAATTTGAACTTCTTCTTGAATAATCCAAGTCTGACATCGACAGGCGTCCATACTTCTGAACGTTTTACTACATAAATAATAAAACGTCGCTGTCAGTGTTCAAGTTCATGAGTTACAGAGCAGTTTACGGAATAAAGTAGTGAACGGTTGGAGTATCCTGAAAAGGGAAATATCACGAATAGAGACTTTTTAGTACAGTAGGATAACCTTTTGACGTATGGTCTTCTGTTCCCGGGTCACCCAGCACAAAGGGTGAATCAAGTATAATATATAAAATTTCAGGACGTGTTTTTTCAATCGGAATGGATTGAAAAGTTATACTTGACCGCTGTGTGATTCGCGAATAATAAGGGTGATATAATTTTGTTTTAGGTCAAATTCGAGTTTTTAAAAAATAAAAATGGGCACTTCTTCAAGTTTACGAGAAATTTGATCACGTAGCTAAAAACTCCATTATATAATTGTTTAGAAAGCATACCCTACTTGGTTTTTGTTCTTTTATTTATCACGGAAATATTAACTATTTAGACATTTTAAAAATGCAAAAATTAAAAATAAATTTTTTTACAGAGAACATTTGTCAAAACAATCACTGATTAATATGTACCCTAACGGTTTACTCCGGTTTGCGATTCCGGCATAAATTGTGTTAGAATACTAAGGAAGAATTTATAAAAAATCCCCGAGGTGGTGGGTAAAAAGGGGCAGAGGGTTCGGCAAATCATTGCCAGTTATTTATGTTCCTTATATAGTTATATACAGGGGTTCCGTATACAGACCCCAATACTTCCGGACTGAATAGTACATGACAAAAAGTCCTTTCTGTTTATAGTCTGATTCGCAATTGTATACGTCTCACTTTTCAGGTTAGTTCAACCTTTAACAACTTTATTCCATAAAGTTCTCCGTATCTCGTAACATTTTAATCCTACTGTAAATGTAATTACACTAAAAGAACGAATGTTTTAAACACTATGAGATTCATCTTTTTTTTTTTTTTTTAATTTTAACCTTAAGCACGAAATCACTTAGAAGTTAAGCTTTTAAGAGTTTCCCAACTTCTTGCCTGAAGTTTAATTAAAGTGTTTTGATTCTGCAAATACTGACCTGTATTCCTCGAATCAAATTCAATTTCCCGGGAATCGAATAGATTACTCGACATTTGAAAAATGGTAAAAAGGTTTGGTTGAGCAGGGAAGTAGGTGTCCGAGTGGAACAAAAAAAGATAGTTCAATTGGCGTTACATTTGATAGAAGACTAACTTGGAATCCACACACACGATTAAAAAAACAGACACTGAACAAACGATTTAAAATTCTTTATTACCTACTCAACAGACAATCAAAATTACCATTAAAATCAAAACTTTCGACATACATATACCTACTCAAACCAATTTGGATGTATGGGTGCCATGTATATGGATCGGCCAAGTATTCCAATATTCAAAGATTACAAAGTTTTCAATCCAAAATTTTAAGACTAATTGTTTCTGCCCCATTTTATGTAAACAATAATACACTTCACAGAGATCTTCAAATCCCAACAGTTTTTTCATCCATCAAAACATATTACAGACATTTTCATAGTAAATTACAAAATCACACCAACACACAAATACAATCACTCCATTCCCCACAATTACCACGTAAACGTCTGAAAAGAGTATGGATAAGAGACCTCTTAAATGATTAATATCATTTCATTAATCCAGAGCGGCTGCCAGTGGGTAGCTTTCTCTATAACGCCCATAATGCCAAACACACAGTCTGAAATCCAATCTGCTGGTTGTATATCATGCATGTACAGTTGTAGATATAAATAAATGAAGTCAAAAAAAAAAAAAAAATTGGCGTTAGAATTCAGCGGCGCATCTTGCCGAATATCATGGGTTCGAATCCCGCTCGCGACACTGATTTTTGACCTCAACCAATGCTATACTTGAAGATGAATAAATTGAAAAGTTTTGTATTATGTTATTTTATTCAACTCGTCTTATTTTCACAAAAAAAAATGGAAGAATAAAAATTTTAGTTTTCATACTTATTATCAGAAAGATCAGTTATTATTAGGAGGGTAAAAATAATCGCAGAAAATTTGGTGATTTGAAAGTTTAAAAAATGCAATTTTGAAATTTGTATTAAAAAGTAATAAACTAATACAAAATAAACGAAAACGACTTCTGGAATACCATTAAATATAAGGAAAAAACTTATAGTAAGTGTCAAAAATTCTACTACATTTTCCTTGCATTTTCACCGAGGGCAAACCTTTCAGCATTTAATTGAATTTTTAAACTTTTTTTTATTGTAGTCAATTGTGTGCAACAACTATCTTCCATTTACTTTTATTAATTTTTAATGGAAGTTTTAAAATATTTACGATTATTTTTAAAAATCAATCATATCCATAATTAATTTATGAAGATTTATTATAATAATTGACCTTTAGGAATTAGGTATTCATGTTTAATGCTCCTATTGAGGTGCAACATTTTTATATTCACTCTATCTCTCGGTGTTTAGAGAATCAAGAAAATGTTACTTAAACATTAAACAAAAGCTTTTGCAACTTCGTAAAGTTCATATTCTATTCTTTATCTTTTAATAAAAAACCTTAAATGAATATCCTAAGATTTTAAATTCTCCTTTCGTTCGAGTAATAAAATGTTCAGTAGGATTAACACTTTATGAGATGCAAGGTCGTTTATTAATTATTATTATTTATTATTTATTTTGTTAATACAAAATTCACTAGTTTTCGTGGTCAACTTAACCAATCAATATCTTACAATTAATTAAGGGTTTTAGTTGAGATAAAAAAGTCATCTTCGACTAGATGCGCCGCTGCTCTACCAATTGAGCTATCGTGACCTCGATCCTCTCGGCCACTAACTTCCCATCTCAACTCCACCTTTTGAATTTCCCCTTCTTTTTCACATTTTTCATATGTCGTGTAATTTATCTGATTCTCAGCGACAATGGAATCTCCACGGAGAGCTTTAGTGAAGGCATACTTACTTAGATATACTTGAAAAATGGCAAAAAGGAGGGAAAATTCAAAAGGTGGGGTTGATTTGGAAAGTTAGAGTCAAAGTGGATAATGTCACGATAGCTCAAGTGGTAGAGCAGCGGCGTATTTAGCCGAAGGTAGTGGGTTCGAATCCCGCTTGTGACACCGACTTTTTATCTCGACTAAAAACTTTAATTAATTGAAAGTTATTAACAAAAGTTGTGATAGGTTGAGACATCTTGAAAAATCAAATATCTTGAATCAAGAATCAAACTATGTACCCGAGTATATTTGTTAGAATTGACATGCAGGATAACCTGTTCGAGAGACACCCTGAATATAAACTAAGCTCAGAATGTGTCAGAAATTTTTTAAATGCGATGAAACTTTATACCTACGTTTTCTCTAGTTTAACAAGCTGTTCCCTCTATTCCACTCCGCCCTTTTTGAATCGATACTAATAATTTTATCATGGCGCTCAAAGGAGGAGGGATTCACCCCTTATCTAATTACGGCTTAAGAATTAATCTATAAGTAGGAAAATCACAGTGAGAAAGCCAATTTGAAGTAGAAGAGCTTTGTTGAATGGAATAGCAGTACATTTTCAAATTGATTGATATATTTCAAATTAGACTTTCACAAAACCCAGTCGCGCTAGATTGAGTAAAGTTGTCATAAATAACATTAATTAATCATTCATAACCAATTGGTCTTTTTAAGGATATAAAATGACCTGCCACATTTAGACAATAGGGAACGAGTGGATTTATAGAGTCTGGCTTGAAAAAAAGGAAGAGATTTATGCAGGTTGTTTTGTGCAAAAAGTTAAAAGCGAACAAAGCCCAAACGGAAATTCTCTTAATCTCTCCCTCTGCGGGTGAATAAACGTTTTTGCAATTCTGTCGTAATAAAAGGACAAGCAATAAAACAAATATGGAACACAATACAAGAATCCAAGCCAATATTTCCTTTCCTTATTTTGTTTATTCTATAAGCTCTATAACGAATGGATTGAAACGGTGGAAAACATTTCAACTTATATTTGGCAAACACGTTCCAATAAGGAAATACTAGAGCTGAGTAAATGTTTACGTTTATAGAGTACGTATATGTATGTATTTATGTACTTTATGTCAAATTGTACATTTAAAAAAATGTAGGTATCTTTAAACTAATAAAAGGGTAATTTTCCTTTATATATTTTTTGTTTGTGTACAATTTTTCTAAAAGCCTCCCCATAATTAAATAAAGGAATTTTTTATCTCTATCCTTTCTAACTTTTATACAGGGAAGTGTTGAAGAGTTGATTACGACGCGTTAAGATTACATATTGCATGGTAATAGAAATGACCTCAGTAATAACCTCAGGGGTCGTACACTCTTGGTAATTAAAAAATCATATTCATCCTGAATATAAAGTGAGAAAATATGGTAGCGAGACGGTTAATTTTTTGTGTGGCCTCTTTTGTTAATTAGTTCAAACCATGAGCTTTTCACTCCTGAAAGAAACGCGGGGGTGGATGTTGTGTATTGATGAGCATGATTAAGGGAACCAAGGGAGCACCAGTGTCGCCAACCTTTGAATTATTCAGATGACCGTGGGACTGCCGCTGAGAGTAAGTTACTCCGTCTTCCTGTTTGAATAAACAGTCCAACATAACTCTGCTTAGAAAGCACTCCTGTCAGCGGATCATAAACTTATTTCTACAGCAAATTTACATACGACAATCCTGTACACCCGAGAGTACGGCACTCCGCTTCTAAAGAAACCAACGAATTTGCACAACGGAGTATTGTTGAGTTATTCACATATGTCTTTGTAGAATGTTACGTTCTCATCACGTGCAAATAGAGGCGAAACGCGGTGAGAGTGATAATTTTATGTTCATAAAAATATTCATGTTATAACATGGTTTATATATAACATATAAATAGCCTACATTTCAGGATCGACAGCAATTTTTCATTTTTTCCAGGTGTAGATGTCGTATTTAATTTTTTTTTTTAAATGAGGGTGTTTTTGAGAAAAAAGACCATTTTCAAGTATGTAGGGCCGCTGGATTCGAACCCGCGACCTTCACCTTACAGTGATGAGCGTCGTGCCAACGTGTAAACCATGCGGCCACCGATCCCATTCAATATCTGTTGTCATTTACTTCTTTGTGGTATTTATCCGATATTATATCTTTTAATTATTGGTCGACCTACGTTGCAATGGTATAAACATTGACATGTAATAATAATAAAATGAGAAGTTTATGGGCCGACAAACATCTTAGGTCATCGTCGGCCCTCTGCGAGTTTTCCTTCCATTTATTTTCTTTCTCGCGTATTTTGTTTTTTATCTGCAAGCATTTGAGCTCTCGATCTAGTTTCTTATTGTAGTTATTGTATATTTCCAGAACCCGGGGCCCCACAGAACTCCTTTAACCCTTTTCTTTCGTTTGAACTCTTTAATAAAAAGTATTAAGTACTTTTGCACAACGAATGGCTTAATTAGAAATAAGATAATGAAAGAAACCAACTCGATAAAGTTGAAACCTTAGACAGGGTGTATTTAAAGTTAGAAATTCTAATACATCTTAACCCCATTTCAATGGTATACAATCAATGTCGGTTAAACCGGTCTCACTTTGATTTCCATTACGCTGGCTCTGATACGGCTTACAAGCTGCAGACTACCGGGAGAACACTATTATTTTGTAATTCTTTCTAATTATTTTGAGCGACGAAAATAAATCAAACTTATTTACAATCCGCCTTTACTCCTTATCAAGTTATATCTATTATTATAATTACCCCCCCCAATGCAATAGATAATGCGTAATCTTAGTGTACCACGTCCTGGTTGGTGATCCCAACCCTTTTTATCTTTCTGAAGTAAAGAACCACATTCACAAATCCACAAATAGAAATTTCCCTGAGCATATAATAAATAATACCAACTTAATTCGAAACCTCCCACAAAAGCTATAGTTATCTTAATTCACTAACATTCCTCTCTTATTCCATTGCTCTCATTCCTAAAGCTCACAATTCTGCCAGTCTTATCTGTTTTCTTCCTTCAATGCCTAAAATATTTGAAAGAGTCCTTTTAATACGATCCTAGATACTTATAAAAGCATTCCTTCTTACCAGTTAGGTTTCCGTCCTCAAAATCCCACGATCCAGCAAGGGTCAGCGTAGTCGACACTATCACTCTGCTCTAGATTATAAACGACGAGGTGCAAAAAAAGCACAAGAGTGAAGAAAAATGTAATCAGTGTACATTCTCACTGAACGAATTGTCTTGCTCTCCGCGGTACCTCAACAGCAATGAGATACCGATTTCCAATTATATCTGGACATCAGATTGACGTGGAATCCTCATACAAGGCCTAATGGTCAGAAGAATTGAAAAATAAGTAAGACTTGTAGTATTGGGTGATACCACTGTCGACTTTATTAGGCTTTCCTGCGACCAGATTGGACATACGGAGTAGAACCGTGGGGTTCTGCCAAGCCATCCAACATCCAACGAATCCAAAAGAATGGAAAGCTTCAATCGAAACTCCTCGGCCTAGTCATCAAAGCACCTTATTAAGCGTCTAACTACACTATCCTCAACAATCCTTTTGTATACGAACTGATCTGTTCCTCGATTCCAAAGATTGCACACAATCCATTCTAACCTTCCCATCCCGAGAACCCGCCACATCGCCTTAATCTACGGTTAATTCCAGACCTTCTTGTTCCTTAATCTCTCATACGCATGGTTGGTTTTTCTTGGAGAGTGTCTTCCCGGTGCAGCCCTCGAATTAGCATTAGCGCTCTGGCCGTGTGAAAAATAAAACAAATAAAATAATTAAAAAGTTTTTCATTGCGTATACAAAATATTAACTGAAAAAATACATTTTGCATAATTGCTAATTAATTTAATCGGATTAAACTTGTACCACTTTGATTAAGTTGGATTCGTTTTGCATAAAAGTTCAGCTAAGTTTAAAGAAGGTTTTTGCTGGAAGACAAATCAACTCTTGAAACTTCTGGGGAAACTTTATGTTATAATAAAAATACTACTTGCAGCATATGAACAATTACTGAGATGCTCTGTAGGTGAAGCTAGGGTTTCTAGTTTTTAGGGGCTCTTAATCAAAGTAGAGAAAAGAAAATTAGTTTCTTTTATGACCAACCCATCATAGTTTATACGAGGATAACTCGTTGCAACTGACGTTTTACCTCACCTCAGTCTCAAATTACCATCTTTTCTATTATAAAATGAAAGAAGAAACGCTAACATATTTGAAAGGAGTTGGGCAAAGGCGGTGGCAAATTGGTTGGGCGTCCGACTCATATTGCCGCCATGCTTGCCATGCTAGCGGCTCTGGGTTCGAATCCTCCATGGTTTTGTAATTAAGAATATTATGAGTATATTATAAACTAGCCTGGCGTCCCGTCTGTAAGAACCAATAATAATTGGACTTGTATAGCAAGAATTGTGTCACTTTCTTATATTTGAAAGGAAAGGCATAATCAAATTTCCGGAAATCATATTAGAAACACATATCAATACAGAATTTAACAAAAAAATCGATACTTTTCGATCCCAAATCATTCTGCTCATCACTATTTTCTCAAAGTTTAACTTAATTTTCCACTCTCCATTGGAATTATTGACGTATAGGGGAAAAGTTTTAATAGTAGATGACCCCCGGGGAACCTACACGCCCAGCGCGATTGGCATGAAAAGTTTACAAGGAGATGTTCTCCCACGAGCGATGAATTTTCATGGCACAAGACTTTTGGTATGCATGGGAGAATTCATTGGCCGATGAATTGTAAAGGCTCTGTATCGTTCAATTATTTATATATTGTCCGTCATGATGTTGATTTCGCTTGATCTCCATTCAAGCTGTAACTCAATTTCACTAATTTCTTAATTTACTGTAAATTATTAATTTTATGCAAAATAATCTAATTGCGTTCATTAATTTCATACGTTACGTGTGCGAAAAATTAAGTTTGGTTCATAAAATGTTTTTTCATGATATATATCTCTGCCTGATAGAAGTTGATTTTGACTGGTTTCATCTCTAATTGTTACAATTCTTAAATTTAATTAATTTAACTCCTTTATTTAATGTGCTAGATCAAGTTGTTAGTTCTGTAATTGTAAAGTAAAAACCATAAGTTTGTTTTTAGGTCTGTAATCTGTAATTATTATATACAACATGAAATTGGCGGATACATGAACTTATGTACAACTATTTACATTGAGGGGAGAAAATAAAGTTATCCTGCCCCTGCTCTCTCTCTCTTTTTTTTTTTTTTTTTTTTTGTTACAGTTTATTCGGAAAGGAGGTCGCGGGGCCATTTCCTCTTAAGACGCCTTATGGGGTAGTAGGGATGGATTCTATCGGGCACGGCTTGGGCTATTTGAATGGTGGGATGTTTTTTGTGAAACCTGGTAAATTTTTGGATATAAGGAGCATTTACAATGGATGTGAGGACTTTAGAGTGAAAGGATATTGGAAGTTTTAGCGGTTCGCCAATTTAGGTTTCTAGCGTTGTTTTAGTCATTGATTGAAGGTTTTCAAGTAATAATAATGTGTAATAAATCTGGATTATTTAAGCAACTATTTAGCAACCAGTTATCAGATAGGGAAATAAATAAGCTGTTAAGAAATAAATACGTTGATCTTTGTAGGTTAAAAATTTACGTGGTAATAATTGTCCCATTGGGAAACGCGCCACGGCTTCAGATAAGTAAAAAAACAACCGAGATATTCAATGTTTCAGCAGTTTCGAATTGGCTACAACCACTCACGTTCAGACCGCCCATAAAAAAATTGATTGCGACGAGAAAAAAAAAATATATTCCTGCAAAGGTTCAAAACGCGGCGAGAGCCCATGACCCAGTTCGGGAGGGAGGTTAGCTGTCGTTAAATTCGACGAATATTCTTTTATTTCCTGCGCCTATTGGAACAAACACGAAACGTCACCTTGTTCTTTAACAATGCATCACTCACGCCCAACGTCTCACAGTCAACACAATTGGGAAAAATGTTTTGTTTATTCCCATATGTCCCGTTTGGGCACAGATGGTAGACAGTCTACCAGATCTTTCCCATCTAGCTTTTCTCAAATGGCCTTGCTTAAATGTTTATGCCGAAACATAAAGTCTTTTCTTCCTCATTTCTATATCAAACTTCATGAATTTATATAACATTTTCCACATAATAAACATTAAAATGTTAACTGTTTTGTTGATTCGGTTAAAAAAATTTAATTTTGAAATCTGCTTAAATATATTTACATTAAAATAGAAACAACGATTCAATACTAAATTATTTCTGGAGAAAAATTGGAAATAACAGCACAAGGATATTATAACAATTCAATTATTGTTTCTTTTATGTATTTTTATTAATTGCTTTCTATACAGAAATATATACAATTTCCTGTATTTGTGATGATTAGGAATAAATTCTCTATTTTAAGTAGATCCCTTGACCAATTAATATCATACAATTAAATAAGATTTTAAGTTGAGATAAAAAAGTCAGTGTCATGAGGGGGATTCGAACCCACGACCTTCGGCTTGATACGCCGCTGCTCTACCACTTGAGCTATCGTGACTTCGATCCCCTCGTGCACTGACGGTTTTTGACTTTTGAAAAATGCCAAAAGTGATGGAAAATTCAAAAGGTGGGGTTGAGATAGAAAGTTAGTGTCTGAGTAGATTGAGCTCAGGATATCTCAAGTGGTAGTGCAACGGCGAATCCGGCTCACGACACTGACTTTTATCTAAACTTAAAACCTTGTCCTAGGATGGTGTGAGGAGAGGATTGCGATGTTGTATCTGATTTTGTTGTTGGAGTGAACAGGTATAACAACCTTGTAAAATAAGTAGAAATTGGTCTTAATCGACGCAATGTCTGAAAATTCAATGCCAATTATCACCTTAAGCTATTCAGGAAGAAAAAATTGAGGATTAGGCAGTACGAAGAAGAATATTTTCTGATGACTTCTTAGTAAAAAATAATTTCCATATTTTTGAACGTTTTTATATAAAATTTGAAAAATACCCGAGAACATACAAACTAACAAGCTGCATGATATTAAATAAACATATACAACACCAACACTCACGGGGACATAAATAACAATAAACTTGCCATGGGCGACCATTAACAGTGTAAACTAACCAACAGACTAAGTAGCTGAACAAGTAACGAACTACCGAACCAACTAACTCGTCAACTAACTTAGTAAATTAGTAAATACTTGATTAAACATAAGCCGTGAGTGATCAACGTAATTACCAGAGGACACAGCCATGCGTAAAATCGTGAAATCCCTTTGAATTATTAATAAACAAAATTTGAAACCATTGACTTTTTATACATTGGAAGTTGACTTCTTTAGCTAGACATGCTAACTACAAAGATCGTTTTGGGTCTAATTTATCTATCGGCGGAACAATAATAAGTGAACAGAGGAAGTTTCCAGTTTCACGGTAAATAAACGGAACTGGCAGAGTTTACCATTTATCAACGAGTTTTCAATAATTGACAGGCATCTGACTTTATATTTGATTTTGTGGACATAAAACCACAAGTAAATTAGTACCTTCTGTATTTGATATATCCTCGTATACTACAAAATGTATACTACGAGTAGTCTGCGTCTGGGTATTGCCCGGATGAAAAAACAAACTCAATTGTTATGATTTTTTCAGCTTGTAGATCTATTTTAAAGTCATCATGAGGACAAAACTTTCTTAAAGATGTCCACAAATTGACAGAATTGAGTTTTCTACCAGATGATACCAAAATCCAGTATCAGAGAGTAAAAAGTGGGCGATACATCCAACATTTTAAACGAAGTTTATAAGACTTCCAGAATTTTTACTGGTTTGAAAACAATGGCACAAAAAACAGCAGCTTAACCTTTGGAAATTGGTTTTACACAGCGTAATAATGCTCTTACACGAGGGAAAGCAAGAAAAAAGATAATTGTAATTTATCTGCGCTAAATATTTAGTGAAAAAATAAATAAAACCAGAAATAAAGGAACTTTTACTAATATTTGAATATTATTGGCTTCTACATCTACTAGCCGAATATGGATATTTATATAAATAATATATTCTTTGAATTACCATGTGCCTGGGTAAAAGAGTATTATCGACAAGATGGACAGGCTATCGAGATGTCAGAGAGAGTATAAAAAATTAATCCTCAACCTTTCAGGTTGTGAGGTTAGATTCATGGATATATTTTTCTCCAATGTCTTTCGTGTAATCCGATTTCCCGTAAAAAGAGATGTCTAATTCCTTATCCGTCCCGGTTCGAAATAATTCGAACGGTGGAGAGCCGAGAGCTACATTTGCCACAACGTGTAATCCCTCTTTCTTCCAATTTCACTCTAAGAGGAGTGGCGTGGGCGTTGTCCCAAAGTCGAAACAATTCTACGAGTTTCCACTTCTTCCTCCTATCCGCAACACCGGTCGAGATGGAATTGCTCGACATGCTCAGACCTTAAACAGCTCGGAAGATTGTTTTCTATAAAGAAAGCAAGCAGTCAAATTGAAAGGACCCCGCTGTTAATTACAACAGCAATATTATTTCAAGGGCAGATGTAGATCACCGCTCATTCAGACCGTGTATACAATTTTTCAACTGCATCACCAATTGACTTTAAACTATTTTTCATTCCATTTTATATTACGAAATGATGTGTGATTATAATGACCGTTAGTCGATTATTGTTCGGAAATCGTGAGATGCGGTCGGGTGTGACATAGGTTTCAGAAAAACATTTTCTTTATCGTGCCAACGTTTCGATCTTTATTGAGATCATCTTCAGGGTTTGGGATTTACAAACATTGTTTACATTTAACAAATACATGTAGGATTTGGAAAAAAATTATAAAAAATGTATACAATGCAAAAAATATTTTTTATATTCATTCAAATTATACTCAAAGTACTCACTCAAAGTTTTCTGGGTAATTGTGTAACATACACTTTGAGTGAGTAAAAATACTTTGATTGAATATAAAAAAATTATTGTATAAATTCACTTTTTTTCCACTTCCTACATGTTTTCTTGAAATTTAAACACTGTTTGTCAATCCCAGTCCCTGAAGATGATCTCAATAATGATCGAAACGTTTCACGATAAACAAAATGGTTTTCTCTAACCTATATCACACCAGACCGAATCTCACCATTTCCGAATAATCAATAAAGTAAAGAGTTCTAATCGTCAAATGTTTGTATGTTACCAATGTGAGCTGCTAAAAATTGAATAGGAATATTTGTAATTAATTCTTATTACATTAATTTTAGTTAAATGAACGGGTATGTTCTTATTAGTTGTATAAAACCAAATAGAAAATACGAATCAAAAACGAAAAAATGTTACCTTTAATTTTTAATAACGGATTTACTTAAGAATAGTAAACACGAAGATTACATATTTTTCAAGCAAACCCCCTTTCTCTCGTTTCCCCCCAATTTTAATCCAGTTCTACTCTCTTGAACCAGAGGTTCGGGATATTATTGTGAGAATGAATCATCGAGGTGACCAGCATCTGTGATCTCTTTCTTTGTAAAAACTATGTAACATTGTTGCATTTAAGTTTGAATTGAAATTATGTTTTGTTTCTTTTAGATGGTCCTTAAATTCCAAAAATTTGTTCGATTTAGGCATGTGTTCTATAACCCTCTTTTTCTCTTCCCCTTTGACCTAAATATTCAACGTCCCAATCATTACAATTAGATTGGTAAAGCCCGCTTTTTGCCAGGTCTCTTTTGTCTTTAGGTTTTGAAAGGATTTTTTTAACTTACTTATTTCTAACTTTTTACTTTTTAACGTACTTCTAAAAGCTATTCCAAATCCTTCTTGTTTAAAGATTTTACTAACTTAACTTAAATCCGATAGATAACAAGAGCTTTTAAATCTAAATCTAAATCTCTCTACACAAATCTGACAGTGAAAGGAGTAGGGGCTAGAAAAGGGGTATTATTTTAGGTCCCTAGGACTATTCTCCCTTTCTGTCCTCCGTGGGGTAAAGAGCTGTTTTTTTTGTAATAAAGTAAAAATTTAGTGCGCACACAGTTCAAGTGAGTAAATTTTATATTTTGACGTCAAAATAAAAAAAAAATTGTATTTTAATTAAAAACCAGTTGTAATAAAAATATAGTTTTATGAAGAAAAATAAAAGAAATAACATTTGATTTTAAAAATTATGTTAAAATTTTAATCGTATTTTAGAATTCAAAAATTTATAATAATAATAATAATTTCCTTTTCTTTTACTTTTCTTTGTAAAACGAGAATTAAATTAGATTTTAAAATTGATGTTTGTAGATTTTAAAATAGGTTTTATTATAGAATAAAAAATTCTTTAAATTAAAAATAATAATTTATAAAAGAAATTGTAATTTTGTTTGCAAATAAATTGTAATAAAAGATTTAAATTTTCAATT
>CM077104.1:5663447-5682555 GCA_039619505.1 Cimex hemipterus
ATGCATCAGAAATTGGCAGTAATGAAGCCCTCTTTGGTCAATCGGAAAGGGCCCATTTTGTTGCATGACAACGCTCGACCACATGTGTCACGTGTAACGTCACAAAAATTATTGGAGCTTGGCTATGAAACTTTGCCTCACCCACCCTACTCTCCGGACCTCTCGCCTACTGACTACCATTTTTTTAGACACCTGGACCACTACTTACAACACATAATATTCAAAAATCAAACGGAACTGGAAAATGCATTTATTGACTTTATCAATTCTAAAAATTCTGAATTCTACTCAGACGGAATTAATAAGTTACCAACACGTTGGGAGAAATGTATTGAGAGTATGGGAAATTATTTTGATTAAAGAACATTGCTTTAAAGTAACTAGTTTCTTTTTTTTTTGTTTAATACCAAAATCCTGCATTATTTTCCGGACAACCCAATACAATGTCTTCTATTCCAATTTGACGTTTGAAGAAATGTTAATTTTTTTCAAATACTCAGTAGTGTCAAGTCTATAAAAACCAATATGAAATAAGTTGAAAACTATTTTTACGTTCTGAGTTTTTGTGTTTATTTCGCTTATTTTAAAGTTGACGAGCGTCTTACGCCAATGGACTCCGAAGGGTCAGTTCTGTAAGAAACGAGGATTAATGCGCCGAATAGTTTTTTAAAAATCATTTATTGCGTTTGTTAATTTTATTTTAAGGTTTTCAAACAATTACCAAGCTGACTGAAAAAGCCTGGCCGAATCCCCTTGAAGGAAATACAGGTCACAAAATACGATAATCTTCTGAGGAATGTTTCAAAGAATAATGGAGTTAATTAGGACATGTTCGGAGATTTTAATATTTTTCATTGTTTGTATATTAAGTAAAATCGTTTTACACAATATCATTTTTTATTTAGCGAACTTGGATTTTTCGTCGAAAATATCCAGTAATCAAAAAGAAATTAAAAATTATAACGTTTAAGGGTTTATTTTAAAAAACGATTGGTGAAAATTAATTATGTTTAAAGATTAGTAAACGTTAATCGATAATTATTTCAGAAATCGTGAGATGCGGTCTGGTGTGATGTAGGTTTCAGAAAAAAAACCGATATCTGAATAATTATCGATTAACCGTCACTAATCTCTGCTCATTTCTACACGAACGAAGAATATGGGACATACGGACACGCAGCTAAAGGTATTGTGTGGGGCATCGCCAAAAATGAGAAGAAACTCGCATCGGCCATCAATCAGAGAACTTTTTTGCTGAAATGCAGACGACACAAGGCCCTGAAGATGATCTGAATAAAGGTCGAAACGTTGACACGACAAAGAAAATGTTTTTTTGAAACCTACATCACACCAGACTGCATATCATGATATCTAAATAATTATTAATTATGTTATTAGTTATTTTGTGAAATATATATCTATTATCTCAAAACTAAAGAAGAATTATGCCGCGATTTGACGTGGCCGTCGTTGTAACTTATAAAAATAACGTTCGTGACAAATGATTGGTAAATGTGTAATGCAATAATAATGTAACACTTAACACGTTAAAAAAAGCACAATTCAAAATGCCAGTTCAAAATAAATAATAAAAATAAACAAATTTATATTTATCAAAGATGTTTTCAGCAATTGAACTCACAAATAAAGAAGTAAAAGAATATTAGTTCACTTTTCCAATTTTGGTCGGACATTTATGAATATCTGGCACGTCTTGTATAATTGACAATTGAAGTTTATAAACGACTTTTCAGGGAAGATTAAAATGTATATTAGGAAAACCTTGTTCACGCACATCAGAATTGTTGAAATAGACCCTCTGTTAGATTCCGTATTCCCATTATTTTGATGGTAGCATCTGTCTTGATGAATTCTGTCGAGTAATTTTTGTATGTGAAGCAGTTACCGATATTGTCCTCGGTCTATGTGGTTCAGGAAAATTATGCCACAAGCCGTTAAAATGGGGCTCAGATTATACTAAACCTTCAACGCCGCCCGGTCGCGCGTTGAGTTTCATCAACTCCTTGCTCAAGTGCCAGCAAGGCTAACAATACACTTAAGTACCGTCTCGTCGAGAGGAAAAGTCCATTAGCCAAGAAGTATAAATTGTTTCCGTAAACCTTCCCAGTCGTTTTAATGAGATTTAAACAATTTACCAAAGGTATTTTTGTTTTTTAAATCTGTATCTCGATTTTAGAATAGCCTTTAATTTTTATTTGTACTTTAAAAAATCAAGGGTAAGGCCAAATTGAAAGAAAATCGAATATTCAGATCCTTCATCTAGCTTCCGAGGAATATATCTTCTCCGTGAAGACTTTGAAACTATTATTGATATTTCACAAGGCTAACAATTACGAACATATATTTAGAGTTCAGGAAATTGAGGTTTCAAAAATGGTGAATTTCCAAGTTGATAATGGAATGAGATCTAAAACCCTTCCATTCCGTGTCGAAATTGCGACCTCTCTTAAAAATATATTTAGCCCATAAATATTATTTAGCGTTTTTTATATAATATACCAGTTAACTTTTCTAATGTTGCAAAAAATTATCCCAACAACGGAAGACAATTGCGTTCACCAAATGGACACTCACTTAACTTTATGCAAATAACTTAATCACTCAGTCGTTCAATTTAATATTCATGAAGATAATTTGAATTACTTCCTAAAGGATCTCCGTTTTTTTTTTTTTTTAAATGCGTAAGTTTCTTAATTCTCTGTGGATTAATGGAGGGTCAAGGGTTTCCTTACTCGGGTATATCAGATCTACAGCAGTGCGTTGAGTTTTCTTCCTTTTTGTGCTTTGTGCATTAAAGTTGTTTGTATTCAGCCCCTCTAGGGAACTCTGGCTTCCTTCTTTGATGTTGGAGCCGTCTGTGTAAATCCGTGCCAAGATAATGGCGGAGTGCACATTTGAGTGGACCATCGCGGTCCCTGAGACATTGGTTCCAGAACTGTATCCCGCGAGTTATACGCACCTTTGCGCAATTTGACAACACACCCCAAATACATTTACGACAGTGAAAGCGAATCCCGAGCCTCAAGAAAATTTCTCACTGAGGGCACATAATTAAGATAACAAGTTATTACAATTTAAAGCCCGTTTTTAGTTTATTAATTAATGTTTTTATATAGATTTGTTTCGACCCCCGTGAGTTTTTCTGATGTAAAAGTAATCATTTTGACTAAAGATCACATAAAATGAATGTATTTTGAACTGATACGTGATTGAAAATTAAAAGCCAGCCAAAACCCTATGTTTTTATGAGTTCATATTGTGCAATTTCAAAGACAGCGACAAAAACATCATAAACTTATAAGTTAATTATCAAAACACCACATTTTATTCTTCGCACATTTGAATGTTTACATTTAATAATTAAACTCGGATTTCTTCGGTAAGTAAATCCGTAATAAATATTGTGAAGAAGTTCAGCCGAGGGGGAATTTTTCTCAAAAGGAAATTCGATAAATAACCCGAATCCCGTTCAAGGTGTTTTTTTCCGAGCTCTACATTCCTTGGAAATGAGATCACGGTGGGTCGGCGTAGGCCTAATGATTACCAGGTCTTATCCAACTCATTTCCACCCTATTTAATTAACACCTCAGCCGAAGCGTAACCCGATGCCTACCAAACACCAGTTACCGGTGAATTTGTCCTTATTTCAATTTTCTTTCCACGGATATTCCGATAAATTCATTCATAATGTATTTTAATAAAGGCAGCAAGAAAGAATAGCGGCAGGTTATTAAGGGGACTTATTATCTCCATAAATGAGATCTATATTTGTTATTATTTTATACGATTCAATTCAAACGTTTTTATATTCTTGTTTCATTCGCGGCATATACGTTGCAATTATTTTTAATTTGATAACAAGTAATACTGAGAAACTAAATAAAGTTAACTACTTACTTGTTCAGTTTTCTGATGGTGGCTTTTAAAGTGTTGAAATCAGGCCTGTCGGCTGGTTCTTCTTCCCAGCATCTTCTCATGAGTGCCGATAGCTCTTCCTCGCAGCAGATGCCCGTGGTCGAGGGCCGGAGACCTCCGCTTTTGACGCCTTCGACGATTTCTGAAAAGGGTAAATATGTTTAACAGCTTTCTTCGACTATATGCTGAAGGATCAAAAACGAGTTTTACGAAGTTGTAAAACATTCCTGCCGTCTGGGTAATGAAACGTTTAATTGCCTCTTTGTTTGAAGCGGACAATCGTAAATTTAACGACCAACTCCAGAAAAAGGACTTAAAGCCTTAAATGTTATGTTTGTTCACAAAATGTAAATTCTTTTGTTTTTAACCGGATATTTTGTTGTATTGTGAACTTTTTGGATTAGTAAGTTGGTTTATATTTAATAATCACAATTTTCAATCATATTTAACGTAACAAATTACATAACTTCCTCAACATTAATTACGCACAATACAAGGGAGGGTCTTCCAGTTTTTCTGTCTTGTAAATAAATTCGTTTTTTTTTTCAGTGGCCTGTCTAATCTTATTACAACTTTATTCGAAAAAATCTTTTAATTATATATTCAAGGTCAGATATAAAAGGAATATTAAGCACTCTGGAAGTTCGTTAGATCAAATATTTATGCTAACTAAGAAAATTGATGGAGGAAAGCCAAAACATTTATATTACACGACCCAATTAGCATAACAGGCCGAGTAGGCTATTCAATAATTTTTAACTGTAGCAACACGGTGTCCAGTTAAACTTTTTTCTCACACAAAATTTTATTAAATTGAGTAAAACCAACCGTATATACATGGTTTTATTCAAAGAAAAGAATGTAAAGGGTAACAAGAAGTAAACATGATAGTGCTATATTAAAATAATACGCCATATTCTTTTAAATTAAACGTGAATGTTGAAAAATAAATGTAATTGAAGAGGAAATCGTGAGTTTTTATGAAAATTACAAAAACTGCCTCTTTCAAGCGATGATAATTGTTTCATTAAAATGTAAATTTTAGAGATCGTACTATCTGACAGTATTGTTTCACTGAGATTACAGTAAAACCGTAATTTCTTGTTATATTAGGCACAGGATAAGACTAAGGATACTACGATGAGGGCTTCGTGCTTGAACAATACGAAAGGGTGAGTAGGAAATTTGTACATTTCACGGAAGTAACGGTCGGGAACGAAGAGTAGAATGCCTTTGAGTTTGTACATAATCCCTTATTGAATGCTTGCTTAACGTCTAAAAACGCTCCGGGCATTACTGCTTCTTCTCAAAAGAGGGGTAATTTACTTTAAAATGAAAAGTATGATCGATTTTTGACACAAATGAATCAAGCAAATGTTTTCAAAATATTTTTAATTATAACTATTTTTCGTGGTCCGCTTGACCAATTAATATCATGCAATTAATTAAGGTTTTATTGGATTGGAACCTCGCCGTTACTCTACCACCTGAGCTTTCGTGACCACTCGGACACTAACTTTCAAAAATGACAAAAAGGAGGGAAAATTGAAAATGTGGGGTTGAGTTAGTGGATCAAGGTTACGGTAGCTCAAGTGTTAGAGCAGCGGCGTATCTAGCCGAAGGTCGTGGGTTCAATCCCGCTCGTGACACTGACTTTTTTATCTCAACTTAAAACGTTAATTAAATTATAATAATGATCTATGATATTAATACTGGCTGTAAATTATGTTAAGCTATATCTCTCGAAAATTAATGAATACCAAATATATAAAAAATAAATGAAATTATATTATAAAAAAATGTTTCAATGACTTTATGGTTTAACTTAAAACCTTGGAAATCTCAATGGCCAACGTCATTCGCGGAAATCTTTATTAAAGGCAGGGTGAAATATAGATTTTGTGCAACAATACGATTTGTCAGAAATCATGGTGGAAAGGGATCAACGCAATTCTACCAGCTAACTATCTATCGGATTGGAGTAGGTCCATTACTAAGTACAGCTTTCTGAACAAAACAGCGGCCAATTCTGGCAAGAAAGGTGTGGTTTTCAGGGAAATTAAAGTAAAAAGGAAACATCAGCGTTTATTGAAGATGTAAAATGGTCGTACAGTAGGTGATTTATCCTAAGATGAATTATGGTAATGGAATATTCTTTAAAGAACTTCACGTGGTTCACTGCCAAATGACAATGTTCCGTAGTGCAATACTGAACATTTTATTGAGAGATCGTGAGATGCGCTACGGTGTGATATAGGTTTCAGAAAAACATTTTCTTTATCGTGCCAACGTTTCGGACTTCATTGAGATCATCTTCAGAGCTCAAACTATTTGTTTTCTGTTTAATTGTGCCATTCGTGGCGTGTTGAGAGTGTTCTTAGAGGAAAGAATTTTCGACTTTTCTTCCGAAATAAATATGGAACGTTAATTAAATAAGAAACTTTAATTATTCCTGAATAGACCTTCATATTTTTGAATGTATGAGTAGAATAACCATTTACAAAAACCGAATCTACAGATTCACCTCACTTTTACCATTCCTACAATTTTTAGGGAGGTTTTTTAACAGTTTTAACAGTTTAATGTTTGTTGAATTTAGTTAATACGATCTTTTTATTTCATTAATCGTCTTAAAAGTATAAACTAGCCTCTTATAGGCCTTTTACCGATTACTTATAATCGGAATAGCCTTTATTACGAAACGCCCGTTTTATTGTTACGGCCCGCTATATTTTTGTTCTTGTAATCAAAATCCTCCCTTGTTTTCAGCCATAAACAATGGACCGAACTGGCGCTGATATATCGTGACGATAAAAAGCCTGGAACAAACCCCTCCCGGCAGGCTTTTGTTACTTTTGTATTTAGCTACTTGGCCAATTTTACTTTGGCAGCCCGAATGGCGATTTCCAACAACTTCGATAAAGCATGAATTCAAAGGGCTTAGAAAAGAGATAAGAAAAATATTAAAGTGGCTATTATCGAGTTATTTGATAAAAGGTTTTTGTTAACTAAAGATTTATCAGCTTTTAGTTTATTACTTTCGCAGGTAAGCAGCTATAAAATAAAAACTCGTTCGACTACAATGAACAGCTTACGAAACATCAATTTTTTACACCCATTTTTAAAAGAAGAGTTCAATATTTTAAAACGAAAAATGGTGTTTATATTACATGTAATGTAACTACAATCGATGGTACAGTGGATGATTGATACTTAAAAAAAATTATTGTATTTATTACAATGTAAGCTTGTTTACATTATTTAACGATTTACAAATGTCATAGATCATGTGTTGTAAGGGGAGTTAACAGGTACTATACGCGAGAAAAATTTATCAGGTCGCAGGACAGTCTTCTGATGGGATGATAATGGTATGGTCCTATTGACTCAGGATTGGACAGCTCATTTGGGTTGAGAGGAGAGATTATCATGGAAAGTGGAAATTGTTTGGGGGATGACTTTCGGCATGAGAGGGTTTTTGAGGACATTCTGAAGAGTGAGTTGGAGACGTAGTACCGAGCGTCAACTATGGTTCTCAGGATTGGAATGGCTATATTTTTTTGGATGTTGGAAGGTTTATATATATATTACGCAGGGCGGGCGACCAGGACCCGAGGAGTTAAAAGCCTGGGTAGGCCCGTACTCCATCCCTAAAAGGTCCGGGACGTGTTCGGCTCACGAGTACTGCATAAACCCTTTGGACCTATTTACAAACCCCAAGATTGTGGACGATTTTATCCTTGGGAGTGTTTTAGTTATGTCCTCTCCTTCGAAAGTATCGAATCTTTCCCTGGCATACCTATCGCATTCTGCAAGGTAGTATCGAGCCGTTTCTTCTTTTGTTTCGCAAAAGCGGCAGGGGTCTGGTATGGTACCCATTATGAAGAGGTGCCTTCTCAAGGGGCAATGGCCCGTTAGGATACCGCAAGTCAACTGTTGGAAGGTTTAGTACTACAGTTTTAGACAGTACGTCCATTGGTTTTAATTTTGTCTTATTTTTTCTTGAAACGTTAGATTTGCGTGTAGTAGAGTCGTCCGAAATATTTACTTAATTCCTGCCGTTTTTCTCGTGCCTGTTGGTTCAAGGTTAGTCCTGAGTCTACATAGAACCATACGTATTGGACGTTGTTTGTTTTTGTGTTGGGAGTATTATTGAGGAATATTATATTTGCTTCATAGGGTGGTAATTTATAAACAAGTGCTTTAAGTTTCATTGAACTTTACACACCACTATTTGCTTCATTCGGAAATTTGGATACCGTGCGCCTAAAACTCCTTAAAAAAAGTGGGAGCAAAGAGGATAACAAAGAAGATGGTGGCAGGTGAATTTGGGATATCTGCAGTGTAGAGGAAGCAAAGGATAGGCCCAAGCATGCTGCCGTGAGGTACTCCCGCTCCCAGAGTACAACAGTCGGAGTAGGCCGGTCCTATTAAGGGAAATTTGAGAATGGTTCGTCTCTATTTTAGCGACTTATGGGGTCCCTTCTGTCGGCTAGAGTTATAATTATTAACATTTATTTAGATAAAAATAAGAACCACTTAAACATTTTGAGTTTCGAAATTAAAACGTCCAGTAAGTGTTATCCAATAGTCTCTTGTTAAAAGAAATGTATATGGTCTTAATAATACATTTTATTCAGAATACGAATTCAGATATTCACTTCTAGCTTAGCCTTCCTTGCTTCAATTCATTACCTTTGTCTGAACCTCCACCTCGAAGTGCCGGTGAAATCCGAATAAGGCTTAATGAACCGTGTTCAAGGCTAAGAGAATATCCATTATAGAAAACGGTCGCGGGATTCAGACCTAAGCACAAAACAGAGCGCGCCTTTGACAACAAGCTCACGCCTTAATGCACCCAACTTTGATCTTTTACGGTTCCAAGATTTTCGTCCTTTTTATTTGTACAGTGATGTGTAATGGAACGGGTGAAATTTCATCAATTGTGGTCCCAACGGCATAAACAAGGGAGTGGTCTTCCATGTCCTGCATTATTCAGTACAGAAGGTGTCCCGTAATGGCATAGGCACTTTTACTCCTTTAAACTTTCAAACAGCGTTTATTTGAGCCAAACCTATTGCTAAAGGTAATTTCGCACAGCCGTACAACTTTCTAACTCCTTCTACTCAGAGCTCTAATCATTTCCGGCGAGCAATTTTTTAAAAATTTGTCCCTATTGCAGATTGTGATGTTTTATGCGCGTATAATAAAAATGAAGAACGCCATGTTTTATTTCGCCTGGTGTAAGAAATTTGTTGATCTTGAGGTCTAAAGTTGCAATGATAACAATTAAAGGATCGTAAACTGAGGTGTGTCGGATTAATCAGCTTTGTTGTTATCGCTTCAAATTGGGGCTTGCAATAGTAAAACAAAATTATAAAGAACTAAGTCAATTGTTTTAATTATTTATTACTGGATTGCTGCTATCTGGTTCATGGTTGTCATCAAGTTGGACATTGGCTAAATACGCCGGTTACGATATCGTCATTTCGATCCTCTCGGACACTAACTTCCCATCTCAATCTCTCCTCTCGAATTTTCCCACCATTTTTGCCAGTATTTAGCCGAAGGTCGTGAGCTCGAATCTTGCTCGTGACGCTGACTTTTTATCCCAATTATAAATATTAATTAATTGAAAAAAAAGTACAAATATTTCCGATTAAGGCAATTGGTGCTAGGTTGCATAGGAGGTGAGCGCAATCTCAGATTTGTGGAGAGTGTAGGTTAAATTCATTTATTTCAACACCAACACTAGTAGCGTGAGATTTGAAAATGGGATGGCACACATGGTAAAGAGTTGAGCCAAGACGATACCTTGAGTAACACCAGCATGTATCGTCAACGGCTCAGAAAAAGTTTTCAGTGACGCTAGGTGAGGAGCACCCTTGAAAATGAACAGTATGTCTTTATATTAAACTTAAACAAATGCTTGTCTTAGGTCAAGAATAGCACGTGAACAGTTCTGCTTTATCTTAAGAAATATGGTCAATGAGTAGACTGAACCTGAATTATTTATAGGTATATAGGGTTACTTTTGGTGCATTCATTTGTCATCGAGAATCAAACAGATTACACGGCATTTGAAAATGGCAAAAAGGAGGGAAAATTTAAAAAGTGTGGTTGAGATGGGAAGTTAGTGCCCGAGTGGATCGAGGGCACGGTAGCTCAGGATGTAGACCAGCGGCGTATCTAGCCGAAGATCGTGAGTTCGAATCCCGCTCGTGCCATTGACTTTTTATCTCAAATAAAAACCTCAATTGATTTTAATTTTAAGTTAAAACAAAAATTAAAATCAAATTGTAATAAATACATATTGAGTTAAATCCAAGGGAACGTTTGCCGATTTTTAAAACTACCTTCTAGCAATCCGACCAGTAAGAAATTATCTCCAATTAAAATACTTTATTTAACAGAAAGAAAGGAAAAATATTTTGCCAAAACAGAATCTTAGCCGTCTACTAGTAATATTTTCTTTAACTAAAAAAGCAAGTACAGCCAAACTTATGTCAATTCGAATAAAACCATGGAAGGTAATGTGAAAGATGACTAATTATGTAGATATATAGGCAAGATAACTAGATCCAAGGTTGACATATTTTTATATAGGGCCGACGGTGGTCGCATGGTTTAGTCTTTGACACGGCGCTCATCTCTGTAAGGTAAAGGTCCCGAGTTCGAATGCAGGGCCGCTGGATTCGAACCCGACATACTTACAAATGGGCTTTTTTTCAAAAACATCGTCAAGGTTTATATGACCTCTGCTGTTGCGAACCCTCGTTAAAAATTACGAAACAAAAACAAACATATTTTTATACTGGACTGAATTTTTGTATACGTATTAAATATATTTAACCATTAAATCATAAGAATCTTTTTTATTACTGTGGTCTCAACTGTTAATAAATTTGAAGAGAAAAATTGTTAATGGAGTTCATATTTGTCACAAAGACAGAAAACAACCTTATTCTGGGGCGTAAAGCGCCCATGAATAACAAAACTACATAACAGAGCGGTACTAGACTCGCGCTCAACACAAATACAAGAGAGCAATTACAATTACAAAGTTACAAAATACAATTACGAAATACAGACATTGTACACATAAAGTAAAATTGTGCATTATAAAATTAAAAGGGACTCTTAAGATTAATAATACAGATAATTTAATAATAATATATCACACACTTTGAGTGAGTAGAAATGCTTTGATTGAACATAAAAAATATATTTTTTGCATGTAAATATTCTTTTTGATAAAAGCATTATTCAGATATCGTGAGATGCGGTCTAGCCCTGGATATGAATATATTGGAATGTAGGGACTTAATTTTATGTTCGACTTATTTTGTTTCCTCTTTTGCTCTAGCAGGTAATAAATATAACTTCTATTTTATGGGCTTCTAAATGCGAATTCTGTTTGCCGGTGGGGGATCTTTGTGAGTTGGAATCCTTGTTTTGGTTTTTTGAAGTGACATTTTTATTATTTTCAAATTATTTAGAAATCGTGAGATGCGGTCTGGTGTGATGTACGTTTCAGAAAACCGTTTCCTTTATCGTGCCAACGTTTCGATATTTATTGAGATCATCTTCAGGGCCTGGGATTTACAAACTAGAAATAGTTTGATTGAATGTATCAGAAATATATTTTGTATTGAATAAATTTATTTTTTCCACGTTCTGCATTAATTTGTTAAAGTTAAACAACATTTGTAAATCCCAGGCGCTGAAGATGATCTAACTAAAGATCGAAACGTTGGCACGATAAAGGAAATATTTTTTTGAAACCTAAGTCACACCAGATCGCATCTCAGGATTTCCGAATAATAAAATATCAATTAGGGCAACTGGTGCTCATGTGAAGGCTATCAAATAGAATTAAAGGTGGAATATGATGAGGAGTGGCAGATAGGTTCGATGAATGAAAAAAAGGAACAACTGAAAACGGTAATTCAATGTACAAGGGATAAAAATCAGAAGAAGCAAGAACGAGTATGTCGGTTGTGAACCAAAGGCATAACGGTCAGGAGATCACGAATGTGGGAAGAGAGGAACAAAAGAAGGTATACCCACTTCATGTCATTGTACAATTTCAGACATGTGGGACGCCATGAGGAGCAAAGATAAGGCGAACAAAACAGTTCATTAAGCGCGTAAGTCTATTATCCAGCTGTCCAGTGATTCTCTAGTACCCAACAGATCCGTAGTCAAATCGGGGGAGAATAAGGAAGGAGACTCAGAGGGAAATAGAGGCTTCCAAGATAAGGTCTGACCAAGTGCAAACCCAAGATTCTAACAGTGGGTCTGAAAGAAATAGGGTAATGGTAAACAGAGGGATAAAAGTAAAGATTGGAGGAAGGAACGGGATCTAAACACAATAGCCTGGTCTTATTTTACATTAAGATTAAGCCCATCTTCAGTGCCCCCGAGTTAATAGATTTGAAGTTTCCCTGAATTCTTACCATTCCCGTTTGTATGTCGGTAAGTGCAAAGGAAAGGTAAATTTCGGAGCAATCTGCATAACGATGATGGTGGAGATATTGTATGGAATTAGGAAAGTAATAAAATGTAGCGATAAAAAAGGGAAGGAGATAGATCCTTGAGGCCTCCACAAGTGAAGGTCCGAGGGGATCTGGGTACCTTCTGAAAGGAAATATTAGAACTAATAGAGTTTGAATTACCAATACATCAGCCAATAACGAATTGTTCTGTTATATTTTCAGCATAGTAATAAAGCGACCGATTTATGCCGTAAATTTGAAATAATGACAATAACAATTCAAAAATAAAAAGTAGATCAATCAAAGGGAGTGACTTGCTTGGAAATGATCGATGGACGAGTTACGCTGCTGCGTTTATTTAATTTTATTATTGGTTCAAAATTTTTAGTGTTTCTGCAATATTACTTTCTCAATGCATTGGCACCGTTGAAACAGTTTTGTAATTTTCCTTGGAAGAATCGGTGGTTTTATGCAGTATATTTGCTCCACTTTCTCGAAAATTGTAAAATATATGAAAACATATTTTTTTGTTTTCTACCATTGCCAAACCATATATAGACAATCAGAAATTAAAATTGTCAGAAAAACAAACAAAAAAAGTTTGGAAACATAGTGTTTTTGATTTTTTTCTCAGTTTGTATTATTAAAACACTTTCCGCCAGTCGTGGCATAGTAGTGTAATATACTTTAAAAAATAAAAAGTAATCAAAACGAGTTGCAGAGAAAAAGGTCCAAATATTAAAAAAAAAACAATATTTTCGGGAAAACACGATTGTGTTAAAAACAGCTGTTTTTCGGTGGAGCGATGAAATTTACATAAAATCTTATGCCTTGAATGTTTATTCTCTTAGCATTCATTGTGCTGTTCGAGATGTGACGGCAACACGGTTGATTTTTCATTATTAATTTCTTCAGAATGACGATTCGAAAAAGATTTTTCAAGTAGCAGAATAATGTCACGAAACCATCTACGGTTTTTCCAGAAATCATAGACAAATTCAATTCAACAACTGCTTGTTGTTCATCTTCCTCCTCTGCGATGCAAATATAAGCAATCCTGGAGATTTTGGTAGAAATGGTTGGTAACCACAATATAAAACTTTTTGTAAATTATTCAGAAATCGTGAGATGCGGTCAGAACTCAGAGATTCCATTCTTCAGATTTTAGAAAAATATTTTTTTATCATGTCAACGTTTCGATCTTTATTAAGATCATTTTCAAGGCCTGGGATTTACAACCATTGTTTACATTTAACAAATAAATGTAGGATGTGGAAAAAAAGGTGAATTTTTACAAGGCTAGTTATATTATTTTAATATTCAATCAAAGTATTTCTATTAATTTTTTTTAATGTGGAACTTCTGCTCAGTAGAGTAAAATCATTCAGCGAGATGCTACTCTTCTTCAGGCATGTTCTTTTCTGTTACATCAGTAATTCTGTGAACTCGATATATCATGGGGTTTTACTCTAAACCCAAAATCGATGGATTGATATGGGGCTCTTTTCTACGAGAGCCTTTCGTGAGTGTCTCGAAAAGTTCAAACCACTAAAGCGATATTGGTCCATATGACGAAATTTCACTGGTTTACCAATCTTCTTTTTTAAAAGGAGGATTTGCAAGAACAGAGATCATATAAATCCTCATATAAAAAAAACAAAAAAACATTTGTAAGTATGTACACTGTAATACAGGGCCGCTGGATTCGAACCCCGGATCTTTACCTTACAGCGATTAGCGCCGTGTATACCGTTGCGGTTATTCTGTAATTTCAGTCACTTTAAAATAATGCTTTCAATTTATTACCACATGTTTTAGTTTTGTCATTCATTTTAAGACTATTTTATCAAGGTTTGTTCTGCTATGGGATCGAACTTGGAGCCTATCTTGAGTGAATATTTGATTTGATTTCGCGAAACACTTCTTTTCCTTTGAAGTAATAATTTATTCTTCGTCCAGAGGAGTGCTTTAATCATCAGAAGAACAAAATCACAAGCTTTTTAGTAGTTGTCTCGTGCCCATTCACTGTTTTTTTTTTTTTTTTGTAATTATATTACAAGTATTTTAATTTTTTCAACAACTTCCATTGCGAGTTGCCAATAATCTGTAATAATCTTTAATAGTTGAACAATCTTTTGAGGGTTGAAGTTGAGAAGTTACAATATTAACAAATAATCCTTAAATAAAGGATGATTCTCTTATTTGTTGGAGCACAACGATTGACGTATTTTTTTCTACAAATTTTGCTTAAGATATAAGAAAAATCGTCTTATTTATGTTTATAATTTTTAAAATTAGAACATATTTTCATTCCTTAATATTTGGCTGCACTTTCGTACAAAAGGTCCAGAAGATCCGCAAAACACTTCCAACGCAAACGTGTTCGCGTAACTAACTCCGAAGATGTTGGGTGAAGGCAACAACTTGAAAATTCTGTTTTTTCACCGTCGCAAGGCGAGCCCTGGGGGCAGAACTTGGTCGTAAGGGCTAATTGGAAAGGAAGGGCCTCCAAACAAGATTAACGCAGATGGTTCTCCCCTAGGTCGAAGGACACGGAGGGCAGAGTGTGCTCAACTCGGTCGAAACTTCCGACCTGGGAATTCGCTTTTCGTTCAAATGATCCAACAGGAATTCGGAAGGATAAGAAGGAATGTCCATAAGATTACAAACAATGCAATCACAATTATTACATCATTTTTGAGCTGAGAATTTCGAAAAGAATACTCATTTGGTACTTTTATTTACTGTTGGGTTTAACAGATCTTCAATCGAAACATCGCTATTTAGACCGTTGCAAACCAAATAATCCTTTGAATCCATATTTAATTTACGTCCCTCTCTAAAAGGGGTGAAAAAAGCAAATTGAATTAATTACAGATTCAAAGTCGGCACAATAAAAGGCCAACTTCCCCGAGGGCAGGTTCGACCGATTGATGACTTCGAAAGAAAGGAAATTATTAGTTTCAGACTCGTTCTAAACAGAATGAATCCGTTCTATTGTGAAAATGTGTTTTCCGACAGGCTTAGCTCCAGAGTTGCCAAGGCGACCCACCAGGTGACCCACATATCTCCCATCCGCCGGCCGTTGTGAATTATCGGTATAACGCACTTTTTATGACCATTAGAACATGATAATGAAAGCAATAAAATTTAAGGATGTATGGATTTTTCACGCGGACTCGAGACGAGATTCCATCTTTGACGCTCTCCCTCTCTCTTTCACTCTCTCTCTTTCTTCCCTTTGCCAGTTCAGATGAAATACAGTTTTTTCCTTTGAAGTTGAATCAATAACCACCGCCTAAGGTCTACAAAGTAATAGAATTCCTGCACCATTAAAATGAAATATTGCCGCCTTATAAAAATGTAAAAAAATTAATATTAATAAAGTAGGGAGTAAAAAAGATTAATTATTACCTAAGAGATTATTTTGCAACTAATTAATTGTGTGAGGGTTATTGTATTAACTGTGGTCGATAATCCCCTCCAAAATAATGCAATATAGTGAAACCAGAGGGTAGTAGCTGCCATGGGGAAGAAAGCTCAACCTAGGGCCTTCTGGGGAGGTTTTGGCAAAGAACCGGTGCTAAAAAAACTAGTCGCGAAGTCAGTGGTTGAAACTTTTACAGCCTTGTCAGTTGGTTGCGAAGATGAGTAGGCTAGACGTTTGATACATATTTACGGCATGCGCGTTCTTTGTAGGCTTCGTTCTTCTGGCATCGGCTTCGATACGTCCTTTGTGAATTTCAGTTTATTAACGGCGAAGATCCGGATTACTTTATTATCGCCTCAATGACAGATTCATAAGAAAAGCCAATCCTGAGAAATGATGGACCAATGGACCGAGATATGCTCCTCTCTCTATGCTTCCACCAACCTTTTTTTCTTTAAATCTACGACATCAGACTTACGATTGGATTTACATTTCCTCTTTCTTTCTCTAAACCTATGAAATATATATTTAAAGATCGTTATTTTTCCATGAGCACGTAACCATGTGTTTTGCCTCAAAATCGCGACTAACTCATAAATACTGAAATTGGGCGAAGTGGAAGGTGAAATTGAATTTGAAATTCCCTATCGATCCCCCGAAGATTTCCTGGCTCTTCAGCTCTATTTGACGTTTTCGTTAAAAGTGCAAAAATCAACACGTTCCCTTATGTTTGTATTAACTAATGAAGTTAAGAAAAAAATTGAAAACGCCATCTTATTTAGCGTAAAAATTTCTAAAAAATGATACCTAGTCGGGTCAGTGACTTAAAAGGTAGAAAAATGTGCATTTCCAAAGTTGGCCATTTTTCATGCTACGAGGCGATCGATTTTTTAAAAAATATAGATAAATTTTAGCTTAATCCATCCTGATCTTCTTGGTCCGTGTATTTTTTCCAGTTTGGCAGTCAGCTGCGATCAGAATTCGGTCAATCATCGCCAGAAAACTGTAGTACAGAAGAAAGCTTTTGACATAACCAGTGGTAAAGGTGATTGAGAACATCCAATCACAACACCACATTAGTATTTACCAAATATAAAAGAGAAAACTATATAATTTCTCAAAACGATCAGAACAGGAAGAACGTCAAAGAAAACGTAAGAACACACACAAAAAACAGTCCACACGGTTTTTGCACGAAAAATGGCCAACTTTGTAAAGTGTATATTTTCTCAGCTTTTCGAAACACAGACCTGCGCTAGATCTCATTTTTAGAAAATTGTACGGTAAACAAGATGTTTTCTTAGCCTCACTAAATCATCAGTAAATTCAAAAATTCTGGAACGCGTCAATTTATGCAGTTTTTACGAAAACCTAAAATTGAGCTGTCGAGCGAGGAAATCGTCCTGATCTCTCCGGACTTTCAAGAACGCGTTACTTTTAAACCTTCACCTTTTCGCAAATGTTACTATTTGACTAGAAGCTAGGAAAATATTTTTAAAAAAGCCATCTTGTTTCGCGTAAAATTTTCGAAAAAACGAGACCTAGCGCAGGTCTGTTACTTAAAAGACTGAGAAAATATGCATTTCCAAATTTGGCCATTTGGAACCGCACCACCTTGTTTGGAAATACGTATACACATTTTCTCAGCGTTTTCGTTTTCTCTATTTTCTTCGCTTCTTAGTCATTGATCAGTAACATCAAAAATTCGGGAACATTTTGATTGTTGCACTTTTTACGACAACTTCAAATTGAGCTGTGTTGTCAGGGAATCTTCCTGGAGCGTCGGCCTCTTGCAATCGATAGGAAATTTCAATAAGCTTTCAATTTCAATTACTCACCTTCCACTTTCCTCCCGAATTGGCGCAATAGTTAAATATTACACTCCAGAGATCGAATTATACAGATTAGGACAAAGCCCTAACCGCAAATCGTTATATAATGCCACACCCATCGAACAGTAGAAATTGAAGAGACCTCATTGTGGTTTGCTTTAAAAGCGTCAATATAATCAGTTTGTTAGAAAATTAGTTACACCAGAGTCTGTATAGCAATACAGTTTGGTTGTAATCACGGTGAAAGACAAATGAACTCGATTACCAACTAAGGTCGAACTTCGCTCAAAGACAATGCAATGCATTTGACCTTATTGAAACTGGGCGTTTAACCAAGACCTTATTCCTAAGAGCAGTCGCTTCCGTCAATTACGGTTTCCTGTTCGCCGAACTACCCGAGAGAATTGTACGAGGTTGGTTTTGATTCAATTTATCGTTAGTTCAAATTGCTTGTTATTGAAGTTGTTACTAAAAGAGAAGTCATGTGTACTTAGTTTACAAACGGATTGGTTCTTAGTACCTATGGAATAGCTGAAAACAGCAGAGTATGTTGCATTTTTTTCAAAACTTCAAAAAATGCCAATAAAAATATGTTCATTTATAGATAAAAAATCTGTTGAAATAAAATTGCTAATAAATATCGTAACTTCAATTCCGTCACAAGTTGTCCACGTGAAAAACCGAAAACCTAATTTATTCATTAAAAACGTGCAAAAAAGAAAAGATATGTCTTATTTGTCATGCCGCCGATGTTGGGCTCCTGCGTCTATAATAGTTAAGTCACTTTATCCCTCAAAGGTTTTAAATCCACACAAACTCACGCTGTCACTCATTCTTTAGTTCTTTCTTTCCTACTTGCATATCGTTCACTCAAATAGAATGGTGGAGTACTTCACGTCCCTCCATCGCCTTCCAAACATACGGCTAATCTAATTTAGGTTGATGGTGTGCTCAATGCTTCTTCATCGGCCTCTCAAACTACTCATCCAATCAATTTCAATGTACACACATTCTCTTATCAGGCGACTACCCGAACGCTCTTTGTATTAGAACCCAGGAACATCACTCTTCAACTGAGTGAAACACATCGAGCACATCAAAAAGCCAAGTAAATGTGGACCATATAAATGGCGCATGGTCAATAGGAGAGACCAATTTGAATAAGTCCCAATATCGTAAAATTTTCGAAGAAAAGAAACCTCGCGCAGTTCTATTACCTAAAAGGCTGAGAAAATATGCATTTCCAATATTGGCCATTTGTAACCATAGAATTGCACCACCTTGTTTATGCACTAAAAATGGCCTAATTTGAAAATGCAATTTTCTCAGCCTTTTAGGTAACAGACCTGTGGTAGGTCTCATTTTTTCGAAAAATTGAAAAATTTATATATATATATATATATATATATATA
>CM077104.1:5682955-5698830 GCA_039619505.1 Cimex hemipterus
ATATATTTTTTGACTATATATATATATATACTATTTTAATTATTATCACATATATGGGAATAATTACAATAGTACTGCCATCATCCAAAATGTACTGAACGTCGGCTACCGCTAGAAATGTAAAATAAATAAAAAATATACAAAGATAAGTCTGATATGAAAAGAAGGTTTCGAGTATCATGGGCTTGAGTCGGAAAAGGGGAATCGTTCTTACGGATTGAAAATGTACCGTACCGGATGTGAACATTATGGTTTTTAGCATAATTGGGGTTGAAGCGACCACCGAGGGTCAACTCAAACTAAATTAAAGGTCCATCACCCGTAAAACAGGAGGGAATTACACAATTCCTATAGAAATATTTACCTTACTGCATATTCGTACTTGTAAATAAGAATTAAATGTAATAAAAATACAAAATAATAAAAGTTATTTTTCAACCTCATCCTTACAATTTGATTTGGTATATATAGACCCAAATACGCATATGTATATACATTTATAAAAACATGTGTTAAGTTGAGCTTATTCGTTTCTTGAAATCAACCGGCAATTCCAGCTTTTCCTCTTTACAGAAAATTGCCGATAGACTTGAGGATCTCCCGCCCCGGATTTTGACAGTCCGTAGCAGCCCTCAGTCTTATCTGTCCAGGTTCCGGGGAGGGGGGAGCCGATGTCAACCGTTAGGTCAATTTAGCATTGACGATACCAAACTCATTCGTACTGATGGTTATTTTTAAAATCTTTAACAGGGGAAATAAATTCAGGCCGTGTTCCGGCGACATAGGAAGAACCAGGAAGTAGCGAACCAGCGTCTCTACCAAAGCATCAGTCGAACCACTTGGATAGGCGAAGGACCAATGGTCTAACCTTTTGATGTACCGTTTCCCGTATAAACGTCCCGTCTCGTCAGTGCGTGCTCACTTCTGTGTATTAAAATTCCTAATTCACATGTGATTATAGGGATTAAGTAAAGTTAGAATTGTTTATATTAACTTTTCTTTTATTTGCTTGTCGTAAATATATACAGTTAGTTAAACCATCGCCCTGCTTTCTTTTATTGTTTACATCCATAAATTAATTGTTAATTAACCCAACAACCCTCCAGTCTCACGCTATCTTCTGGCTGCCAATACGTTGTACCCATATGAAATCAATTAAAAAGCTTAATTATTTGAAAGGTATTAATTGGTCAATCAGACCACGAAAATTAATAAATTCAATAAGTTAAAATGATGTATACCTTCACTAAAGCACTCCGTGGCCATTTCAATTGTCGCCGAGAATCGAATAGATTACACATTTGAAAAACGGAGGGAAAATTCAAAAGGTAGGGTTGAGATAGGAAGTTACTGTCCGAGTGGATCGAAGTCAGGAGAGCTCGTGGTAGAGCAACGGCGTATCTAGCCGAAGGTCGTGGGTTCGAATCCCGCTCGTGACACAGACTTTTTTATCTCTACTAATAACCTTCGATAATTGGAAAACCTTGTTTAAATAATAAATAATTAAAGAAATAAGTGTAGTTAGATCGAAATCACTTATCGCTCTAAACTAACCGATCATCCTAATTGATCGATACCCTATGTCAAATGTTTTAAACCGTGATTTCAGAGCCGAACCTTTTCCAAAGCCCGGAAGCCTTAGCATTGGGAAACTGTGTTAGTGGAAGGAATCAGTAAACGGGAATGGGCCATCGGTCCGTGTTAAGAAAATGGGGTGGAAACCGTAGTTGGTAATGAGGAGTAGAATTAGCACCCCCATTTCCAGATCGCTTTATCCAGGAAATGAGTTCGCGGGACTCTCTCTCTCTTTCTAGGCCGCATGTTTACCAGTCCTGTCAAAGTGTCCTTTTCCGGTTTAAAACGCTTCACCTCTTTCCAGCCTATCCTTTGTATCTTCACCTCCACGAGGCAGGGTGATGATCAAAGGAAATGCAAAATTCCGGATGACAATGATTCAAACAAGCGCATTTAATAATTACAAAAAATAACCTAAACCGTACCTTTTCACTTCTATCTACTTACCTTAACGGATGTAGGAAGGTATTCTATATTGAAATAAAACAAGGACCATGAACTAATATTTAAACATGAATACCAATACTTTAAAATACGTTTCGATTAATTAAGGCTTTTAGTTGAGATAAAGGAGTCAATGGCACGAGCGGGATTCGAACCCACGACCTTCGGGTGGATAAGCCGCTGCTCTACCACTTGAGCTGTCGTGCCCTCGAACAATTCGGCCACTAACTTCCATCTCAACCCCACCTTTTGAATTTTCCCTCCTTTTTCGGCATTTTTCAAATGTCGTGTAATCTACTTGGTTCTCGACGACAAATGAAAAGGCCACGGAGAGCTTTAGTGAAATATACTTCATTTTCAATCATTAAGTTCGCCAATTTCGTGGTCCGCTACGATTATCCAATACGATTACACGACATTTGAAAAATGGCAAAATGGAGGGAAAACTCAAAAGTTTTCGTAGTACTCTTGACCATTTAATATCTTTCAAATAATTAAGGTTTTTAGCAGAGATAAAATCAAATAGATTACACAAAATTAACGACGAAAAAATGGAAAAAGGAGGGAAAATTCAAAAGGTGGGTTTGAGATGGGAAGTCGGTGTCCTAGTAGATCGAGGTCACGATAGCTCAACTGGTAGAGGAACGGCGGACCTAGCCGGAGATCGTGGGCTCGAATCCCGCTCATGCCATTGACTTTTTTATCTCAACTAAAACCTTAATTAATCGAAAGATATTAATTGGTCAAGCGGACTACGAAATTATTGACTTTGAAATAACGTTAATCTGAGGTATCGACTATATGGCACACCAACTTGAGCATCGATACTTTCAAGAGTCAAAAGTTTCGAAACTCTGAACTAACGGTAAAATAGTTCCTTTATTTTTAATTTAAAAAAAGCATCGATGTTTTCAAGTATAGACAGAAACAAAATTATCCATACCCTAAAGTACTAAAACCAAAGTTATTCTAGTACTGAAATAAAAGTACGATATTTTATTTAGTATCAAAACAAAGTAGCTAAGCGAAATTATAGATATATTGAAATATCGAAAGAAATGCATCGATATTGTGACATGTTGAAACAAAACATCGATAGTTTGGCGGATAAAAAAGAATGTAGTGATATTTTATCTATTGAAAGAAAAGTATCAATATTTTAATGTATCGAAGTAATCACGATTTAAGTAGAAACTATCAATTATCAACGGAAAAATATCTTTATAAAATGTTTCTGTTTTTGTTCAAGACGACTACAGCAATAGATACAATCTTCCCATTTAGATCAATGTTTTCGAAATGGAATAATTCGCAACCAACGAAATGGTGAAGTACACTGTAATACGGCAGGAGGTTTAGACTTTGCATAGGAAAGGGGCCTCTATCAGGACGCGTTCGGCAATCGATGATGCTGAATAATCCGAGGGCTTTCGCCACGGATGGTGTACACTGCACGCGGATTATCGGCCACAATTGTGGTTTTAAATGGTACCGTATGTTGGAAAATCGGTTGTCCGGATTATCAGATCACCGTTTGGATCTTCTCACCAAAGAGAATCAATCTCTATGCGCGTTTGTTCGGAAATACAAAAGATTATCAAGAAAACCCTTTTACGACCTATACAAAGCAGACAACGACAAAAAAAAAAAAAAAAAAAAAAAAAAAAAACATATCTCGACAGTTTGTGAAAAGAAATCTCATACCGATGATAGACTTATTGAAGTGGCACTTAAGTATGTTTCAGACGACATGGCGGTCGTGGTTCAAGTGCTTTCTCAAAATTCTATAGAAGAACAGCTTCTTGTTCACCCTACTTAACTCATCGCCTATGAGATATTTATTAACACATAGCTTCTCTAGCCTACAGTACATAGCGAATGAAAATAAACTATTAAAGGAAAAATCTTCAATATAAACTTCATTATAAAGTAGAAAAAATAAGTTGAAATCTATTGAAAATAACTGTATAGAAACTTAACAAACACAAAAATAAACAGAATAGAGAATAGTTTCAAAAATACTGCTGTGAATATTATTACAAACCATTTATTATTGTGTCGCAAATCTTATTTATCTTAAACAAAGCAGGAACATAAAATATTTCAAATTATGCACGTGGAATAAAATAAATATTACGAGCATGTCCGATTATAATTGAGACCTTTTAATTTGCCATAACTCTATCATTTAAATTTAATTTAACCGGAATTTTTGTCAATATTAGGTGGGCATTTGAAGTTTGTTTGTCTTATCCTTTTACATATTAGCCACATTCCTTGTAGACATCAAATTTTTTTGGTTATAGGAAGGGGAGCGGGAAAGATAAGATTTGCCCAAAGAGCCGACAATAATTTTTACCTCACTAAAAATAAAATTCAAATTACTTTTTTTTGCCTTTGTTGTGCAGAATCAAGGTAATGCGTACCAGTCGATTTTTTTGACGTATGATAAGAAAATAACATGCAGAATTTTATTAAAGAAAACACATTACAACAATAACAAAACCAAAAGACGTGGACTGAAAAGTTGGTTCGAAAAATAATGTATCGCTTCCTCTCTAAGCTAAACTCGCAAAATTTATGGGGGTGGAAGCCTTAATTTTGAATATTGTAATTATACATTCATATCTGTTAATGTAAATCATTAGGTATATATTGAAGTTCTGATGAAGCGGATTTGTTCCTTCAAAGCTAGAGCATGGAATGTAGTATTTTTTTCTTTTAAATTTGCTTTATCCATGATTTTTATGCTAGCATCAATCAGAACAAGACAATTAGCAAATTAAATTTAAACATTTATATTGTACAAATGGTAAATATACTTGTAATGAGATTTGCAATTAAATAAAATTGAGATGGTGGAAATTGTTTAACGAATGAGTAATTAGGAATAATAACATCATTCCTAATTACTCATTTGTTCACAACCTTCATTAAAGCTTTGTACAATATAAAAAAATTATCGAAGGAAAAAAAGTTGCGCCTCGTTTTTTATCCCCGTCCGTTATGGTGATGTCAAGTAAATGATATGTGTGTTTACAGGGTATAAATGTTTTACAGAAGGTTTATGAATAAATTGCATCATATGATATTCTTGCCTTTTGAAAACACATGCCTAAGTGGCAAACCCTAAATCGATATAAATTTGTTTTCTTATATTTGAATAAATTATTCGCTTAGTTTGAAATTTAAAAAAAAAGAGTAAATTTAGACGAAATTATTGGTGGTGGCCACGTGGTATTGCACAATATTAATTATTTGAAATTATTTAAAGATGTTGAGTTTAGGGGATGCTTATGTAAAATATGGACTTAGGTATGAGGCGATGAGGAAGAAAGACCATTCTTGTTTACTTACCGGTGTAATTTAATACAGTACGATATTGCTCATGGAAATTAACTAACCAGATTTTAATAAAAATTTTTTACTGGTTTTATGTTAGAAGAGTTCGAACGTTCTTGCCATTAAACCCTAAGAGCAGAATAAATATTTTCAGCAATCTAAGTACTTTTTGCAAATACGTTCTTCTGCCTTTGAAGTGTTTTATTAATATTCCAGCCACTTTTTTAAATGCAACATAGAAAATAATAAACAGGAATGTAATAAATGCGACTAAAGTTATCATTAAAAAAACCCACATACAAAAATAGGTTGCAACTTAATTAGGCAGATGAAAAACGTTTTTTTTTCCTTAAAACAAGTTCGGTTTCGTTTTAAGCAACTCTTCAACACGAATTCGTACCGATTCCGTACCAACAAAAACAGATATTTATGGGCTACATTCGTAAAACCAATTTTTTATGTCAACTACGTTTAGATTTTATTTCAATTAATTAAGCTTTTTAGTAGAGATAAAACAGCTAGTGTCACGAGCAGGATTCGAACCCACGACCTTCGGGTAGATATTAGATCATTGAACAGTACAATGTCCTGATGATAAAAGAATTTTAATTCCTTTCTGTTTTGATAGGATTTCATTTTTCGCCCTTACGGTTGTTCTTTGCATGTAGTCTTTTGGTTTGCTTCATACCTGGTCTTCGCTCCCAGAAATTGTTTTGTACTTGAGTTAGGAGTTGTCTTTTTTCCAGAATATGCATTTATGCATAGGCTCCTTTTTCAGCAAGTAAATCTGTTCCTCCTGTAAAGTTACACACGTATTTCTTCTTGTTAAACGTGAATGCATCCTGTAGTATGGCTGATTCAATGTTATATAAAGTTACAATTAATAAAGTTTTTAGTTGAGGTAAATAATCTGTAATATATTAATTGGTCAAGCGGACCACGGAATTAATGAATTTAAAGTCACTTATGTTCGCGGTCCGCTTGACCAATTAATATCACTCAATTAATTAGTTGAGACAAAAAAAAAAAAAAAAAATGAAAAATGGCAAAATGGAGGGAAAATTCAAAAGGTGGGTTGAGAAGGGAAGTCAGTGCCCGGGCGGATCGAAGAGACGATAGGTTAAGTGTAGCGGCGTATGTAGCCGAAGGTCTTGGGTTCGAATCCCGCTCGTGACATTGCCTTTTTTATTTCCACTGAAACCTTAAGTAATTGAAAGGAATTAATTGGTTAAGAGGTGCACAAAAACAAGGGAGTTTAGATTTTATTTCATATATCTTTAGGTTGAAAAATTAACACTACATAACAAAAAGTTCGTTCGTCATTTCTCCGATGCTAATTTATTTATGGCGGCAACGTTTGTGCCAATATGTGTAAAAGTTAATGAACTAAGCTTCTGAAAAATTTCACATAAATGAGTGGAATAGTTTTAACGTAATCACCATTTCTTTCTACAATAATTACCGGCATTTAGATGGGGAAATTTTTGATAATTGTTTTCTCAAAAATTGTTCCGAATGCTTTTTTAGTATGTGAAGAAAGATGGACTTGGGTTTTGATATTTTAATTTAGCGTTAATTAATAATGTCCAATGTCATAGCCTCCCCTTGCAAGATTGAGTCTAGTGATGACTTGGAGATCTTGAGATGCGATCTGGTGTCACGTGGGTTTTAGAAAAACATTTTCTTTATCAGGCCAAATAATTAGACTAACGGTCACTAAAAACACATATTAAATCTTGTGTTTGTCTTAATTTAATAAATATATAAGATAATTATAATATAAAGGTATCATTATTTATACTTATTTTTCCTGTTGTTTATTGTAATGACCAAGTTCTGCAACAAAACTATGGATTCTCGAACAAAACGGTATATTTTCTTTTACATCTTTGGCAGTAAGCGGAACAATGCAAAAAGTAATTTTTACATCCGCCGTATTTTATAAAAGTTGAATTTATTAAGCGGAAAACAAGCGGACTTTAACAACGCCGTATATCGTTCAAAATGTAATAATAATATTATCCAAAAGAATTGGCAGCTTAAGTGAGAGGATCAGCAGGAAACACCGAGTTAACACGGTCCTGACCAGATTAAGAATAGGCCATGCGGTTGACACACCGACTTTTGAACGAAAGCTTGCTTGATGTGCCATACATAAATGATGGGAGTCATGACTTACAAAGAGCGTGTAGGTACGTGATAATTGTATTTGAGCACGGCAGCAAGTATGTGAGTTCCCTTCCGATTATTGAAGGACTAAAACGATTAGTGGAGGAATAAAACAGGAATGTTTCATTGCATATAGTACAACTAGATATCGTCCATAGTTTTTATGACACGATGGTGCGAAATTGAGTATCCTATCGATTTTTAATTAAAGTAGGTATAAATATGGAAAAGGTGACGGAGGTCAGAAGGATGAAATGAATTAAATCACTCGAAAAACAGAATACTCGAACCAAAATATCAAGCTCGATACTATCCACTTGTCTATAAATGATAAACCACATAAAACACGAATTAAAATGCCGCGAGCTTATAACGTTTGAATCAAATTTGCTACGCAATCGACACAATTTTATTTCAGAAAACATTAAAATACTCTACAAGATTTGAAGAAAAAACAAAGAAATATTATTATCTTTAACTCATTGACCGTAAATAGAAGCTATATGTAACACGTTCCCCAGAATTTCATATATCAGACTTAACGGTGGCATCTGAAAATTAAAGTACACAATCATATGGATTTGAGTTAATTAAAAACACACCGTGCGGGCTTGTATATTGGGACGCCCTTGGGCGAAATCCATTTATCAGCAGATATCTAATAAAGTGACAGTAGTGAACACAGCAAAACAAAGTTTTAAATTTTGGTTAAACCTGGAGAGAATGACAATGGCATAGATAATTAAGAAGCCCTTTCTGAGGGAGTGGCGACAATTCAATTATCTGGAAAGCTTTGCAAGTATAATGGACAATCATTGCAATACAAAATTCTTTATATTTACCTAATTATCTCTGTTTACTTTACTTTTACTAAAAAAAATATATATATATATTCAATTAAATCAAAGCTGGTTGCCACGGATTATCTGGTAATATTCATTTCGACCATCAATAAACTACAAGTAAAGATGGAAAATCGCTTATTATTAATAATAATTGTTAAAAAAAATTGATATTCAAGATAGAAAAATATAAACGAGATTCGTACATACCAAAACTGGGTACATACTACACTGATGTATTTGACGTGTATATACATGAACCAACTGGTAGCACAATCAGGTTATCGATCAGACACTCATGCATCCTCCGGGGGCACTGATTTTTCCAAGATTACGTACACGGAATTGTCTGTGTTATCTCTTTTTCGCCGAGATGATGGCTCTTGAACTACGGAAATTTGCCAGCATCTTCACTCTTCTTTGTGACTGGAAAAATCCCTGCTGTAATAGAGCCAAAGAGAAAACCCTAACGTATCGTCCACGTAAATCATTGGTCGTAAAAGCGGTTGTTTTTGAATATGAAAACGTTAACTTAAAAAAAAGACAAATATAGCGGAGTTTAGTGCGCCGGCGGAGAGGAGAACGAGGGGACGAGGTGAGTGAGTAAGAGGGCAACGAACTAGGGCAAGGCAATTAAGGTTGGCCCTTGGATACAGATTGGGAATAGGCCTTCCAGGATCGACTGATCAAGATGGTTTACGAATAGGGATTTTATCCAAGGAACGGCACGAATCCGGAGGCGAACAATCCAGAAGACCCGAGACGATGGTAGGTGACAGTCACAGGCGGCTGGTCGGGATTTCTTCCTTTTGTGTAGCCGATGCAACCCTGAAGCAAGGATTCAAGGTGGGTACCTGGAAAGGTTTGGGGACTAAAATATAGAGAACGACTTTCCTACCCGAGTTCTAGGGAAAAACCGCCTGTTGGATAACGGGCACCAAAAAATAAGTTTTGTTTGTTCGAGTTGGACGAGATTTTTGTATAGTGTTTTTCTGTCAGCTCGTGTGTTAGGCAAAGCGCATATTTATGTTCGTTTTTTCGATCGTTTTATTGGTAAAGCAGAGTTTTGTTAAACTTAATTAACTGTTATGATAATTTTGTCGTCTTTTATTAAAGGTGTTAATTTTTGTTATGTAATTCAAGAGTATTTTATTTTTTTTATTAAACAGAAAACCACCCCTACGCGGGCCTCTAGGGGTTTCAGGGTAAGTTTACATCATTAGCGGGTTTTCTGTCCTCTCTTCTCCTGTGCTAGGGAGTTTTATTTTGTTTTGTATTTTTAATTATTCCTCTTTGTTGCCTTTATCTTTATTTTTGCCATCCTATTTGTTCAAAATAGATCGCCTGTCGTCCCGCCTTAATTTATTTGTTCGTTTATTTTCAGCAGGTATTAATTATTAAAATTATTTCTCTCGAATCCCGTCTCCAATGAGCGATGGTTATAGTTTTGTCAGCAATTTTGAGCCTTAAAAGGTAATCTAAAAAAAAAACTCTCGAAAATAATGATTGTGGTTACAGAAAAACCGCAAATGGTGAAGCCCTCCATTTTCTAAGCTCTAGCAGGGTAATTTCCCGCACCACAACCCATTACCAAGACCGAGACCAGATTTTGCTTGGTCTTAATTTGATTTTAATTTATCAAGAAAATGTTATATTATTTACAAAGAAAGTTTTAAAATAGAAATTTAAATCGCTTTGTAAGCGTACATTATTAGTAAAAGACAAACGTTTTAATAAAAACGGCGGTAAATGTTTAATTCAATATTATGTATAATTAATTATATATCGATAATTTGATCATAAATGTTATTTATTACTAACCATAGAAAGAAGAAATTGTAAAAACTCATTTTTGAGTACTATCATATGTACAATATTTTATCTAATTTTGTTTAAGCATATTTGATCGCTTTTAGTAAAGAAAAAATTGTTAATTATACCAACAAATGTCCGTTTTTCTGTTTTGCTCTTACATTAATGACGACCCTCAATCTATTATTTATTGCTGTTATCACGTTTATGTTGAGGATTATCAAAATTTTCTTTCCTTCTCACCTCCCGAGGTGCAAGTTGCAATTGTAACTATTCACTAAGTTAAATAAAAAATAAAGAAAAGAATGCTGAATATGAATTTTGTAAGATGAAGAGTCCCAAGTTATCGTTTTGGGTTCTAGTCCCTCCAGAACTTATTTCCTATCCTTCAATTCACAATTAAAAATTGCTCTATTTCATTCTGTCCCGCTGTCAAGAACGTTGGCGTTATCCTGGCACAGGTAGCATATCTCACAGATTTCCAATCGTTTCTTTTTCACCCCCTCCCCACAACGAAGCCTATAGATCTTGAGATAAGTTTGAACGTCCAATGCGTTCGTTTCGTCATGGGCTTCCCTAGGAGATCCCACAGTCTGTCCTGTACAACGACTTAACTTCCTGCAACAGGCGATACTACCTTGGCGCCATTTTTGATCAAAAAATATCTTCCCATTTTCCCTCTCCGTTTGTTTTAATGCTTTTGACTTCTGAAAACGTAAAAGTACTGCTTTGATTCGCTTGTTACTAATGTGAGCATAAAACCTAAGGTATTAACTTCCTCACTCTAACCGCCAAGGCCTCTTCCACCTTGCTTTCAAATGATTCTTTCATCGCCTCTTGCACCTTACAACTTGGTACCAAAACTTCTTAATTGTATCTTTTCGTTTAATTTACATTATCTTAATTTTATTTTGGATCTAGTTTAATAAATATACGTTTCTCTACAGGCTTATCAGGCATGAATTAGTCGCAGACTAAAGTTTCATTTTTGTGGTGAAAGGTTCTGAATAATTGAAAGATAGATTAAACGGAGTGGTAGTTGAAAACCTGGCTTTATAGAGGATTTGGTAGGGATTTGACAAAGCTCCTGGTTGTTTTTTCTCAGTTAAGAACCTCCTAAAGATGGAGTTATTTTTATCGGTACTAGAGTTGATGCCCACTGCCAAATTTTCTGATATCTTTTTTCGGTCTATTTTTAGTTTTGGAAGTAAAAAAAAGAAAATAAGCCCTCGGATATTTTGTAATTTGCAACTTCACAGGGTCAATTGGATTCAAGTTACAAGCAAAAGGGAATTTGTCTGTAAATGGTGTGGATTCGAGAGATGTTTCTAAAAAAACTTCCGTTACCAACATAAATACAAAAGCCATTTAATATTTTTAAATTATTTCATACAATTGATTACTCCAATTCTAGGCCGTTATTTCAATTTTGATGTTTGTTTTTGAGTATTTGGCATATTAAATAAATTAAGAGCCAAAAAATAAAATAATTCAAAACTAAAATTTTAATTCTGTCTGGTAATGCCAATACTACACACTGTTATATAAATATTAATTGTAGATTATAAGTGCTGATGTTTTTGTGTGTTTTTAATATAGGTTTTTTTGTGGTTACCTATTAATTAATGCTTGATTATATTCGCGCCATAGAATTCGAGTTAAAGGACTGGTGGATTAGGTTAATAGAGTAAAAGTTCCGTTAGGTTTGGTGTTTTGAAATAATTATTAGGTTAGTTCAGCCACGTTAGCCAGAGTTTGATTAGGGTTAAGTTAGATTAGGTTTTGTTTAGAGACGGGTTAGGTTAAGTTAGGTTACGTAGGATTTATTCCAAAAATCTAAAGAGTTATGTCAAAAGCAAAGGCGTTAAATTTTTTAATAAAATAATGTGACGTTATTTTTAAACTTATAAATGTACATGAATAATGACAATGGCAAGCCGCGCTTCATATTAATTGGATTTCTCGTGTTCCATGCTCATCGGTGGAATTTGTTTATTAAATAAATAACCTCACGTATCGTTTATTGTTTCAATTCGGGCAATAATTAATAAACGACCTGAAAGAGTGACAATAAAACTAAATTCTCTGATTTCCCTTACGATGTCAAGTAAAACCTCAACCCTTTTGTTATATTTTTTAAATTGTTTCTGCGTATTCACCTGCAGACTTATTTTCTGTCAATATGACATTGCTCAAAGGCCCAGAATCAATAGAATTCTTTGGCATAATAAACTTACGAGACGAGATTTTTAATTAATAATCTTTTTAACTAATTAAAATAAATGAAAGAAAAGTCGAACAAATATCACCCATAAACCGGTTTAAAATATAAAAAGTTGCCTTTTAATTGTGTAATGAAATCTTACTAGCAGAAAAAACATCGTCACGGGTTAAGCGGACATTATCAACTTAATGCTTTCGCTTAGTCGAGGAAATGTGAGCAACTTCTCTCAACATTAAGGGCGTGTCCCTACGAGAAAGCTCGGTCCGCAACTTGTTCGTTTGATTCTAATACCCAGGGTTAATTCACCATAACACAACGAATTGTGTTTCCATGAAGCACGGCACGATAAATTTAACTTGTTGTACAACTCATTTCGTGAAATGGTGACTTTTCTTTGACTTTCGGCGTAAACATATAATTCAGTTTGAATCAGTGTCTTTTTTTTTTACGTGTTACTTACACGGGATTTCACGAATAATGTTCTTACGAAAATCTTAATCACTGTTACGTTCGTTACTTCTAAAACAAATATTTTCCAGAATAACCAGAATAATTGCTACCACAGAGAGAAGAATTTCATACTAAAGTAATTGGCTAGGCTCATAAAAACTCTTACAAATTGGTTAACCAACCAGTTATACGGGTGAAAAACATACTATACAGATAAAATGTAATGATTTAAAATTTATTAGAATAAAAACTTTATATAAAACTAGATAATTAAGTGGCTATCATTTGATAACTTTAAGCACCAGTTGTTTCTCCACTAATCAGCCATCGTACAAGCTACGTAGCTACCCATCGAAATAAGTGCACGTGAAATGAATAACAAGTGCAAAGTACAACTAATATCAACTCAAAACTAGTCTGGAACTGCCTAAATACTGGAAAACCTAGAGGAAAAGTCATGACAGTTTTCAGACAACAAAGCCGGAGACATTCTACAAAAAGTACTTTAGAACAAAAACACAGGCCTAATTCTAGAAGCCACACGAAAAGAACTGGAATTTTGGACTAGTGAAATCATGTAAACGTATGACAGAGATGTGGCAGTCAAAAAGATGACTTACAAAGCCAGACAAAAAGGACAGGATTCATATTATAAGCAGAGTTCAGCCAAAAGTCTCAACAGGTGTAGAATGTACATTCGTACCTGTAGCTCCAAGCCTGTCTAACAAACCCAATAAAAGGCCTAGATCTTGAATCCTCCAAAAACGCCAAAAGTTCACGCCTTGACAGAGTGAAGCAACCTTGGTGAAGCAAGTGGATCTCTCCCAGAAATGAACACTCTACCAAGAAATGAAAACCAGATTCGAGGGCTTGCGAATTGCAAAGAGAAAACCAGCCAGCCCTGATCCCCTATTCCAGGGAAGACATAGTAAACTCATGATAAAACAACCCTCATCAAAACTGGCAAAAACACTGCTACAACTGGAGAGGGCAAATCTCAGAGGAGTGGTAGGGCTACTAACCGGCCACTGGCATCTGAAAAATCATCTACAAAACATGGGCATATATAATAGTGATCCAATTTGCAGACTATGTAATGAGGAGGAGGAAACAGCCAATCATATCATCTTCGAATGCGAAGCAACGGCTCAATGGAGGTTCAATCTGACGTACAAAAATGACTCAGAGAACCGCATTGAAGTAATAACAGTCAATGACTTGATACTCCTGAGAAAGAGGATCGAGTCTATTGACTAAACTAAAGAACTAGGAAGGTACAATAAGCCAGAAGGCTGCAGTGCCTGGGGCACACACACCCCACCTCCTAGTACCTTTGCTACCATTCCATTCCATTCCTCTATTCCACACAGCCGGGTTTAGCTGAAGAACCTCGCAGGGCACATTAAAAAGAGTGACCTTGATAGATAAATGGAATTGAAGAGAAAGCAATGAAGAGAGAGAGAGAAAGTTTGAGGAGGAGGAACTAGTGAGAATGAAATAAAAAATAAATGTATAAATAAAATAAAAATAAATAGGCAATTAAATATAATATACTTTTGATGGGTAATTGGATGTGTGAAAGTACTAGACTAGTGAATAAACATAAACAGACATTTGAATTTATTTATAAACAGAAAATTAAGTACACAGATACATAAATATATCTTTGTAATCTTTATCTATGCCGTTTCGGCCGATATGTTTGAGGGTACACTTGTTTAAATATTCTTATTTTCTTGACATTTTGTTTTTTGACATTCATTTATTTTTATAATGTAAAGTAAGAAAGCGGAAAGCGTAAAGAAAAACGACAGATAGGTCAATATAGAATACCTTATATTGATAACTCCAGCCATATTCGATGAAACAATTGCCAGATATTTTGTCAATTGAAACGACTTAAAATCAATGTTGAATATGACGAGAGACCGTAAATGTGCTGCGTTTGAGGACAGGCTGGTAATTAGTTAGGACAGTGTATCTGAAAATCGTAAACTCCCGATCATCGCCGTAAATAGTCAGGGCCAGTAAGTAACTGGCAATTACGGTTCCAATGTTTTATGGATCCGAGGTTTCACGAGCCACCGTAGCCGGAGGTAGATTTTGTGAAAGAAGGAAATTTATTACGGGGAATAAAGAATGATGCGGTGGTTTTTCCCCCTCCGTGAGAAATGCCTTTACGAGGATATGGCATATGTACCCCGGCATCAATCATCATTAGGACGATGCATCATCCAGACCGACGGTTCTTGATTCCATACAGGTGACATGCATATTTTCTTAGCAATAAGGAGGAACAAATCGGCAGGTTTTTAACTTTGGATGAATAATCCATCTTATCCGATTAAAACATTTAACAGGTATTTTTTTAATTAGATGTAGTACACTAATCTATTAAATCATGTAATCAAATTCTTTAAGTCACCAGGATAATAATTTAAGCCTTCGCGTCTCTGTGTAGGATAGTCTGGGAATTTTTTTTCCAACTCGTAAATTTTTGAAGTCAAACTTTTGGTTTTTCAGCACTTTGTCGGTAGATTAAAAGGCCTGGAGTTTGCCCTGGAGACTAACTACCTTAACTTCTCTTTTATGACTCTAGTTAATTGTGAAGGACTTCTTTCTGTGTTACTGTTTCCATTGAAATTAGCCGCAGGATAAATGGGAATAATTGCAAGATAAATTTAACTTTTGTTACAGTCTAAAGAAAACAAAAAATATTTTTGTGAAACAACCGTAAATGAAATAAAATTAATAAGTGAAAATGTATTTTAGATAAAATCCTGTGCCACAAGGAAATATAATCATGCGGCAGGGCTATAGAACTGAAAACCAGAAATGTACATAACGAAGAATTTAGTTTTATCTTTGCAATGGACATATTACTACATAGAATAAATAGATAGTAGATAAAATAATATAGAGAAAAGGGTGATGATCATGATATGACTTATGAAGAGAAAGAGAGAAAGAAAAGAGAGAGAGAGAGAGAGAGAGAGAGAGAGAGAGAGAGAGAGAGA
>CM077104.1:5703830-5732966 GCA_039619505.1 Cimex hemipterus
TTGTAGCAAAAAAATTGAGAGTAATTTAAACATATATGTATATATGTATATATATATATTATATATGTATATATAATATATATTTTTACTTATATAATTCATTACCTGAGTAGATTCGAAGGAAAATGAAACTCTTGGTGATATAATACTAAAGAAAACACTTTGTAAATTAATTATTGAAATATATAAACATGATCTTGATTTATGTTTATCAATCCTCGTATATTACTTCCATTTTAAATGGATAATACATCAAAAAGGTACAATGAAGAATTTTTCTTACGATAAACTAGTGACGAGTTTCTTACCTTGGATTTAGCCGTATATGTATTGAAAATTTTTATTGATTTTTTACTGTTAGTTGTAAACAATTTAAGCCATATCTTCCAGGCTGGGAATAAAAAAAAAAAGAGGGAAAGGATGGAGACATCGTCTGAGTCGTAAAACTTCTGTGGCGATTCGGGCTTTGAGATAAGAAGATTTGCCTCTTTGGGGAAGCTAGATTTGAACCCGTCGGGGTCAGGGGAGCTCGGGTTGATTTATGCGGTTAGGGATCGTGAGGGAGGGAAAGAGACGGTACAAGGGTTAAACGAGCTCGGAGGATATGGTGACCCCGCCGAACCACATCCACCGACATCCCCCGACAGAGAGCAAAGGTAACGTAACAACGTCATTAACAAGGCTTCTTACCCTGATGGTGACACATATAACGATCTACAATTATTTCCCTTGACCTTAATAATAATAACAATTTACTACGCCCCGCAATAAATCTAAAGATATAACAATGTTCAATTGAAATTCCAATTCTTTCAACATTACATATGCTACACTTCTAATGCTTCACGACTGTTAAAAATTCTGATTTGCAAAAAACAAATCCTACAAAAAAACAATTGTTATTAAGAAATATTCAGTATTCTAGGGGCTGTACCATTGTACATACTATTAAATTACATGGTATAGTAATATATCTAATATTAAATGTTAACAATTTTTAAAGAAAAGAGAGAGAGAGAAAGACAGACAAAAGAGAGCAGGAAAGAAAGAAAAAGAGTAACAGAGATTGAAAGTAAGTAAGATGTAGAGAGAGAGAGAGAGAGAGAGAGAGAGAGAGAGAGAGAGAGAGAGAGAGAGGGAGGAAGAAAGAAATATAAATTGTTGTTATTATTTATAACTATTACTATAAGAGAAAAAGCACAACGCTAATCATAATTTCTTCATGTTTTATTGTTTTAGCAGCTGCGATTAAAAAAAAAAACCCCTAAAAATATTCTGGGTAAATATTTTTGGTTTGGATCTTGTTGATTCCTATTTTTACTTTGTAACACTAGTATGTCTAATTCTACTGTTAGTCCCAAGCATCCCAAGATTGTCTTGTATCTAGCTTTTATGTTAAGAAAAAAGGATAGTTGTTATAATACATTATTTGTGGTTTTCAAAACGGTTTTATTGTATAAAATAAAAAATGAAGTCTTCTATTTTATTATTTATTTTTAGAAACTACAACGTAGTAAAAATGAAAGGAAAAAAGGGACCCTCTCGAAGTAACCAGCGACCGGACAGGAATGGTGAAAAAGCGGGAATAAAAACGAGAGAAAGTCGGAGCAACGGTTAAATTGAATCATAATTTGAAAAGAGAGGGTTGTCTCATCTCTTTGTCCAAAAGATTTCATTTGTTAGCATCCTCCAGTTAATCCCTCCATCTTCATCATGAGTTCCTCGATATAAAATGCTCCCGAGGGGAATATTGAAGCCTTTTTGATAACGTTTAAGACATGCAATTACCACGCTTGTTAATAAAACGGCGAACTAATTGGCAACGGAATCGAGCCTCGACGTTTCTTTCTGAGTTACTTTGGGGAGAAAAGCTGGATGTACTGATAGATTTGTTAATACCCTTAACAAGAGCATTTTAATAACAGGTGATTCGACCTAAATGTTCGTTTTGAGCTCTAAACTGAGAGGGTTGAAAAAAAAACCACTTTCCACCCTTGCATTTCCGTAAAATTGTAAAGTCAAAAAGCATATAAAAAGGGTGCTAGTGAGCTACTATCCCGCACGACTCTTTACAAACAGCCGTGTATGTATATTTTTATGGGGCATCAGACAGCTTGGTCATTCAGCCCCGAGCGCAAGCGAAATAACAACATAAATTCAATAAGCATTCATTCAAATAAAAAAATCCACACCTACATACATCGCATTATTTCCATTTGTTAGATGGAGTATTTATTCTTTATTTTTTTCTTTTCTTTTCTTTCTTTCTTTATTTATTATTTATTCTTCCAACGACCTGCATACAATAATTGTGGTGGATGGGGTGATTTTATAAATATTCCGCCAACCACCCTACTCAAGTGCACAGCTGGCTTGAGGGGCGATGGGGATGCTCTTTCATCGTCAGCCCTTCTCCATTCACTTTAATAATGAAGTGTACCTTCACTAAAGCGTTCCGTGGCCATTTCATATGTCGCCAAGAATCAAATAGATCACACGACGTTTCAAAAATGGCAAAATGGAGGGAAAATTCAAAAGGTGGGGTTGCGATGGGAAGTTAAAGCCCGAGTGGATCGGAGTCACGGTAGCTCATGTGGTAGAGTGGCGGCGTATCTAGCCGAAGATCATGGGTTCGAATCCCGCTCATTACATTGACTTTTTTTATCTCAACTAAAACCCTTAATTAGTTGAAAGATTTTAATTGGTCAAGCGGACCACCTAAACTAGTGAATTTCTTTTATTAAGTTGTAAGTGAGTGTTTCAGAGTTATACTTGTTTTCTTTTTCCTTTGGAAGATTTAAAAATAAAGTATTATTGTCTGCATAAAATAATAGATTGTGTAATTTTATCATATACTTTTACAATAAATTGATATAGTAAATGTCGTGGTTAAAGGTTATCTTACATATATAATACACTCCTCATATATAATGCACAGGTGAATATTTTAAAAATAATTTGTTTTATTACATTTTTAATATCGAACACTCGTTAGTTCGTTTCTCTTGAAACGTTCTTTGTTATTAGCAACATCACGGAAATTGTTCTTAGGTAATCCGTTCGGACGTCAGGGAAATTGATAAAGTCGCTTCTCCCATCAGTAAGTCCGTATCTCCTTGTTTTGCAACCCGGAGGCAATTGATTTGACAAGTTGAGTAACAAGGTTGTGACCGGAGGCGCAAAGGTTTGTTGTGCATAATGAGAAGACGTCGGCTCGTTAGTGAACTTATCCTTCACCTCCACTCTTTAACATTGGAAGTTTCTACTTGGTTCGGATTCTAAGATAAGCGAGAGACATCGTCTTCCCATGAAATTATGTCCGGAGAAACCTGCCACCACCATTGGGTTAGAAGACCAACTTTACCAAATAGCGAGTAATTTAAACAATGGGCTACTATTTTCTCCGTGGACAATCTCCTTTTCATAGTTGAGCCTCTATACTTTTCAAAGTTGCCTGAAACTTTCCTCCTTTCTCATTTTGTCTCTTTGTGGGTTTAGGCCAGGACGTTCAATCCGTTTTTTTTTTCGACGCGTCACAACTTTTTCCATCCATTTTAAATTTAAATAAAATTGAATATGAATTATTTCATCGAGTAATTCCCTCGATAATAAAACGACGTCGGGACTTTTTCCAAGGATGTAAACCGGGTGAATTCGTGACCTTCCTTCTGCTTAAAGCACAATTCGTTTTATATTATTCAACTCTGCATACATAATATATTTTACCCAGTCCCACTCTCACTCTCGGTTTTTTACAGTCGCGCTACGTTCAAAACACTTGAAACAGGTGTAGAAGTAAACTTTATATATGTCTTTGCCGTGGGTTTTATTGAAATTTGCCTAACTTAATCAAATTAAAGGTAATTAAAGTAAGTTTTTATTAAAAAGGAAGTTATCCATAAGTCATACAAACTTTACGCTACTCTATGTAGCTCCAGGAGTAGAATATAAATAAAAGTAAATTATGACAAAGCAATTCGTGTCTTTTATGTAAAGAGGCCCCTACACGATCAATACTATCGCCAATACATGACACAGTAATTCATATTGTACAATATTGACTGTCTGTATCTCAAAATCGAAAAATTGTGCAATATATTAAGTCAATAAAAAAGAATTCGATTTTTATTGTGCAATGTGGAAAATATTGCTTGGCCCGAGGGCAATGTTGATTAAATCCTGTGTTTACAGTCGTGCAGTAAACACCGAATTATTAAAAATGACGAGAAAAAGTTTCAGAATGTATCGTGTAGTATCAGAATTTAGCTTTATGGAAATCAAGATTAAACATTTCAGCAATAGAATTTAAAAAAATGAACAATAGAAAATTTGCTTCGTAAAAATACATAAAAGTGGATGCTGATAAGTCGCACTTAGTTTAAAAAAAATTAATTCATGGAGCACGACTTTAAAAAGAAAGCAGCTATTCTGTTTTTACCTTCATAATTGTCATGAGTGAACTAATTTTTATTTTAATTTTTTATATTTAAAGCTATTACTAATAATGAAATGGCAACACAATTGGCATTTTCTGTACTCAACATTTTATTGAATGCTGCAAATTTGCGCAAGTAAATACATACGTACACCGTGTACCAAGTTGAGGGTATTACTTCTCGCTGTTCACTAGCAATTCCAGCTTTTGCAATTTATGATAGGTAACCGGCGGCCTTCGAGAACCCATTCTGGGTGTTGGCAGCCCGGCGTCAGGTCACGGTCTTATCTGTCCGGCCGTCAAAGTCGGACTTAAGGCCAACAGCCGGGTCATTCCAGCCCAAAATGCAATCAGTTCTTTATATTCAAACTCTCACATACTCAATATTCCGCCATCGACCCTTTCAAACAATACATTCACGCTAATAAATACATTTACTATATCCATTAACACAATTAAGCTGTTTCCTCTGAGAATCCGAACAGGGGTCTCAAAGACTCGTTGTTATGCCATGACAATTCTCATATCGGTAGTATTCTTACGTGTACTTTATGTGGAGCCAAGGATTTTCACCCTTCAATTAAGTGGGGGTACCTGCCAATCAATTATATTTCATATATTGACTGTAGAAGCGTCAGCCGTAAACTAACTTATTGGGCAATAACGAGTAGATATTAATATTATTGTCAATATATTGTACGCTAATATATATGAGGGGGCATCGGTGGCCGCAACGGTTTAGGCGTTAAAGAGGCGCTCATCACTGTAAGGTGAAGATCCCGGGTTCGAATCCAGCGGCCCTGCATACGAATCCGAAATACTTACCAATGGGCCTTTTTTCAAAAACACCAGCACCCTGAGGGCTTATACGATTTCTGCTGTTGCGAAAGAAAAGAAAAAAAAAGATATATGATAATATTGACTTTTACAATGACAGCATTAGATATTTAGGACGGGTTGAGCCTCTGAAAAAAGTTTGTATAAATGATAAATAAATTAATGATAGGAAGAAATGATATTTACTTTGTTATTGTTTGTGACTAGATCTGTATTTAATCTATTTAAAAAACGAGAGAGAGAGAGAGAGAGAGAGAGAGAGAGAGAGAGAGAGAGAGAGAGTGAGAGAACAACTTCTTGATTTAGATAAACGAAATTACAACAGGCTAAAAAATAAATGATCTCTTCCGAACGCTTTCGGGTTTTAGCTGCAGTATCATACAAAACAACAAATTTTTAATGTTGTCAGTTGGATCTTCAGGGGGTCAATGATGGATGAAACAGTGTGTTCTACTGTACAATATTTATACACTCGGTAAATTAAATTGTTGTTATTATTTTAAGTGTTTTAGCTCGTTTGTGTTATAAGATTTTTTAAAATTAGATCGAAATGGATTAATTCGGTTCGCCATTAACAAAAGGTTCAGCAGTTTTTTTAGTTTTCAGGTATGATCAAACTGCTTTTGTTATTTTTTTTGCATGCAGCTTATGGAACAACCGACCTTTCTTAAGTTCCATTTGTTGTTAATTTATTTTCGCCATATTGTTCACTTGGTTTATTGACTCGGATAACCCCCCCCCCAAGGGTGTAACCTACGCCTCCATCCGTGCCCGATTATAAATTGGAGATTCAGTCGTGGCAACGACCCCCATTGAATTTACAACAATACTCGCCTGAATTTATAGCCCCCTTTTGGGAATATGCTCAGTGGATGTTTTAAATTTTATTATTTTTTTTTATGTATTTCAAGCAACCTATTGAAGTGGGAACAATCGGAGCATATTGGTCCTTCCACACTGATAGCCGTAAAAACGGGGGAAACATGTGTCGGAAGATGGACAATCATATTTTATCACTTCCCCAGTCTCTGGCCCATAACACGATTTTTTTCTTGAAAGAAAATATTTGATAATTCCGTGTGCCAGTGTATAATGTAACCTTTCGAACTTTTTATATTTTTACCGATGCCGTATTTCCGAATATTGAGTAACTTTACTCAACTGTTTATTTTCTTTATCAGAAAACGTTAGACATACTGATTAATAAATATCAAACTGCCATTACTAATAGAAACAAATAGAATAGAACAATAGAAACTTTCATCTCAACGAAAAACCTCAATTAATTGTAACGTATCAATTGGTCAAGCGGACCACTAAATTAGTGAATTTAATAAGTTAACTGAAGTACACTTCACTAAAGCCGTCAGTCGACATTTCATTTGTCGTCGAGAATCAAATCCGATTACACGACATTTGAAAAATGGCCAAAAAGAGGGAAAATTCGGGAGACGGGAAATTGGTGTCCGAGTGGATCGAGGTCATGAGAGCTCAAGTGGTACAGCAGCGGCGTGTCTAGCCGTAGGTAGTGGGTTCGAATCCCGCTCGTGTCATTAACAATTTTCATCTCAACCAATAACTTTAATTAATTGTAAATTATTAATGGAATTTTGATATTTTCTAAACAATATGCCGAACATTTTATGATAAATAAATTAAACAGTTGTGGAAAGTTAGTCGCTATTCGTAAATAAGTCATTCGGTAAAAATATTTAAAAAAAATCGAAAGCTTACAGTATACACTGGCTCAAGGAATCGTCAAATATTTTCTTTCGAGAAAATAATGCGTTATGGGCCAGGGACTGGGAAAGTGGTAAAATACGATTGCTCATCTTCCGACAAATGTTTCCTCCGTTTTTACGGCCATCAGTGTGGAAAGACCGCCGAATGCTCCGATTATTCCCACTTCAAGAGTTTGCTCGAATACATAAAAAAACATAAAGGAAAATATTAATAGAATAAAATAAAAATCCAGTAAACATATTCCCAAAAGAGGGCTATAAATTCAGGCGAGTATTGTTGTAAATTCAATGGGGGTCGTTGCCTCGACTGAATTTTCAATTTATAATCGGGCACGGATGGAGACGTAGGTTACACCCCTTGGGGGGGGGGATCAGAGTCAATAAACTAAGTGAACAATATGGCAAAAATAAATGAACAACGAAATGGAAATTAAGAAAGGTCGGTTGTTTCATAACCTGCATGTAAAAAACTAACAACAACAGCTTGATCATATCTGAAAAAGAATTGAAGAACATTTTGTTGATGGCAAACAGAATGAACAATTTCGATGAAATTAAAAAAAAAATTCTATAACACAAACGAGCTAAAACAGTTAAAATAATAGGAAAAATGCAATCTACCGTGTGCATAAGTCTTGTACAATATAACACATTGATCTTTTTAAGTGTATGACTTAATTTTACAGTGTACAGACTAATTTTATGTGATCATAATAATTTATGAACCTTTTAGCAATATTTTAAATAAGGGAAAATAAAATAAACGCGTACAAATTTATACAGTAGAAGAGTCATTTCTAAAGACGGGACGTTTCCAAATCCTTATAATTTTGATTTTCTTCCGTGGTGATCAACTGCCAAATGTCTGATAATTAAAAAAGATTATTGTGTAAATAAACGATATGTCTGCCATAACGAATGTTTCAAGTTGTTAAACCATACTTTTACAAAGTCCCGGAGGGAGTTAGAGAAATTATCCATCAGCGTACTGTATCCCCCCCCTGGCTTTAATGTTTTGAAATCTACCCGTGGGGCTGATGTGTTTTATAAAAATTAAAACTATTTACAAGAAATGTTTAAAGACATTGTGAAAACTGGTCAGTAAATTAAAATTATAAAGGACAATATAGCATTATAACCCAATGTTTAATTTCGACATTGGTTTTAAATTAAATTAATCAAAAATAATATAAATACTAATACATAACATTGAATACTTATTAATGTCAACATATTTTCATTTTATTGGCACAGGCTGAAATGCATTGTCAATCAATGTCGATAAATAATATTCAAATCACTTTTTCACATTTTCTGGTTTTTATGAGTTCTATATGTCCACACAAGTCCGAATTCAATCCTGGATGTAAAAATAAAATTAAATACAAAGGAATAAAAACGCAAAAATAACGGAAAGAAAATAAACTTAATTTTTTTATTATAATATAGTTAAGTTATAAATATTATATTATAAACAATATTAGTTATAGCGTTACTCGGCTTATCAGATGTCGATTAAGCCGATTAAGCACAATTGGATTTTTCTCCCACTTAACACGAGGTGGCTTAATAATGGAACGAGGGTAATTGAGAGAGATCCTGTGTACGCGTCCTCGAATGTATATCGGCGGAGCTACTACTTTTTACAATAAACTGTTTAAAAAAGAAGGTAAATATAATATATAATTATCATATATATTTCAAAATGTTTGTATAAAGAAAAGGACTTTGTTTTTTAATTGTCTTCATCTTGAACTCCTCTTTTTTTGCATCCTGTAAATAATGTTGATCTTCCTTCATTATTATGTTATCTATGAAATTTTTTATCACTTTAAGCTGGTTATATCAGAGCATGATCGACCATAAAAGCATAATCATAAAAGTTCCGAATCCTTAAAAAATATTTGTAAGCGAATTATTTCAAAATTTGTTTATGAAAACTCGACATATGCTCCTAAATTTGCTGTGTGAAAGTGCAAATGGGCGAGAATGTGGCCGGACGCTAACCGTAATCCATCAAAGGGCAGAAAATGTTATTTACATTACTGGTTATGTCAGTAGATTTAAAAAAACAAGATTAATAAAACCACGAACAGATTATTTGATGGCAAACCGTAACGCAACAGACAGGTCAAAGCAGCGTGGGTAGAACAAAATGATCCAAAAGGACATCACTGATCAGAATTCAAAAGGAAATCTCATCAAACATAAAAAATCAGCAGAAGAGGAAATGGGCGAATGGTCAAAAATTTACTTAAACATATATATAAATAAATCTAGTCATCGTAATGAACAAAATATGAAAAAAAGGATTAACAAATGTAAAATGACTGTTCTTAATACATATTAGAATAAATTTGAAAATTATTATTTAAATATTTTGAATATAATTGCAACTCAGATTGTAGAGCATGCAGACTTTTTAGTTCAATTTATTATGTAGGTTACTCTCCTGAAGTAATGACGTCTGCTCACGAGTCATCCTGTAATAGGCATTCGTTGTAAGTTAGAATAAGAAAACGGAGCTTTATTTGGTTGGTGATGGATGCCAGCAATACATGGTAAGGAAAAGAAAGACAGCACCAAGGATACACCTTGAAGGACTCCCTCCCACCAGGATGTATGGATGTGTGGGAAGTATGGTTAGCAAAGTAGAACTATGGACCAGTAGGCAGTCAATAAAGATGGTTTTGACTTTACACAACACCACGAAATGTCAGATACGTTTCATAAATTGTGCAACGATGAGGATAACGTCCGGACTCTACAGCTCTCAAAGGACGAAGCGATGTCTACAACGTCGTGCTGACTTGTACAGTGTAGATGTTATAACAATTAGGAATGAAGTATGCCATAAATTATTCAGAAATCGAGAGATGCGGTCTGGTGTGATGCAGGTTTCAGAAAAAACATTTTCGTTATCGTGCCAACGTTTCGTTCTTTATTGAGATCATCTTCAGGGTTCAAAGTGTTTGTTTTCTGTGTAATTGTGCCATTCTTCGTGTTGTGTTGAAAATGCCTGTAGGATAAATATTTTGGAGGAAATCTTTCTGAATACACTTTCCCAACAAGGGAAATGAAATTATGCAACGTTAAAAAAGTCAGTCAAATACATTATATATTTGTTAAAATATACCTTACTAAATGCCTTTTAGTTATTTTATGTGTGAATTTTATAAAGAGTTGAAAAAGGAATGAAAATGTAGTAGAACAACATACCTAGCAAGAATTGATTAATTTTTATATAAGCTTATCAACGCAATTTTTATTTTTACATATAATTTGATTTTAGTTATAATTGTGTCTTGTTCGTTAGTTTTTAATGTTTTGAAGAATTGTTGTATGCATTACAAATCTTAACATTTTAAATCGTAAGTGAGTGTTGTTTAAAAAAATGAATGAGCGAGGGAAAGTTCCCTTCGTTTATTTTAGGATTCTTTTTAACAGCAATGTTGAAGCGTAAATGAAACAGAGTATTTTTAAATTTTAATACCCTTGTTTCTAGTTAATTGGAAAATCCTCTTGAGAAAAAAATTACCAGCAGCGCTGACCAAAAATACGATTACCAAATATTACAAAATCCCCGATATAATAAAGGGTCAATTTAATTGTTTTCAAGCTATATTGAATAAAAAAATCCTTGCGATTAATTTAAGGGCAGTTTAATCAGAGCTGGCTGTTAGTGAGGTTTATCTAATTATTAAATACGATGGCTTCCTCGAGGGAAAGGGGGTTGCGATTTGGTTCTCTTCGCCTCCTGTAAATTGCCTATTTCGATAAGTGCTTGCTGGTGACGCAACCTGCCTTTTACACAATGGACGGAGCCATATTTCTGACGTCAAAACCCGAATCGCCTACTTGCAGTGCCTAAAAGTCCGGGTCAGGTTTTATACCTAAAAGAAAGTACACTTTATTCAAAGTAGGGGTAATCCCCTTAAAATACCGCTTGGTGTTAAGATGGAGGGAAACAATAATTTTTTGATTTAACACCCATGAAAAAGACACTATAATAAATAAAATCAGAGATAATTAATCGAAAAGGACATATTGTCTTTAATATCAAATAATAGTTGCCGATGTCAAGTTTCCCCCAGGTTGAGTAGACGTGTTTACTTACTCGTCCGAGAGGGAAATTTGTATAAATTACCTTCTTGCTCACCGACTTATCTTCTTACTTTCAAGTTGTAAATTGTTTCATAAAACCTACCCGCTTTTATAAATTTAAAAGCTTTTCAGGATCGTGTGGTTTTAAATTCAACTCACGCAAGGTATTATTTAAATGTTCCACTTCTATTCGAAATATAACAAATTTATGGTATAAGACTAGGTTTAATTTTCTATTTTGTTGGCGATGTAAAATATAATATTTTCAAATGTCGTGTAATATATTTGATTCTCGGCGACATATGAAATGACCACGAGAGTTTAATGAATGTATACTTGATTTTAAAGTTATTAATTCACTAGTTTATTGTGCATTTAATTTGAAACTAGTGAATTTAACATCTTTACAATACTAAGAGGTCCGTTTCTCCTTCCTCTCTCTCGCTCTCTCTCCCTCTCTCTCTCCTTCTTTCTTTCTTCCTTTCTCCCTCTCTCTACCATTCTCTCCTTATCTTTCTCTCTCCTCTCTTTCTCTCTCCCTTTTGTATTTTTTTCTAACTCTATATCTATTTCTCTAGAAGGGAGGGAATGATTGAAAGAGAAAAAACAAATTTTTTTAAACTTTAAATTCCATTTAATTTTTTCTCTTTCACTAACTCGTTCACTCACTCACTCACTCACTCTCTCTCTCTCTCTCTCTCTCTCTCTATCTATCTATCTATCTGTCTATTTCTTTCCAGAGAGATGGAAGGGGTTGATAGAAAGAGAAAAAACAAATTTTTTAAAAATCTCTGCCACCACTTACTTTTTCTCAAACTACTTTCGTACTCTATTTTTCTCTCTCTCTTTCCTTCTTTCTTTCTTCCTTTTCCCCTCTCTCTACCATTCGTTGTCTTTCACTCTCACATGCTCTCCTTCTCTCTCTCAGTAACTCGCTCACTCACTCACTCATCCACTCTCTCTCCATGTTATTTATACCAGTTTGTTAATAATGAACGTTTACTGATTTATGCTAGTCGTAGCATTTCTGCTCGCTCAGGTCGGTTTGTGAACGCATTTTTTAAATTGTGAAAATTTTATTTTATCACCAAGTAGCTGTTTGAGCATGATGTATGTGTCTGGAGTGGTACGTAAACCCTCTATTGATAATGATGAACCGCCGGAACATATCTGACATATAGCAAACCAGCTTCGGTAGAAACGGAAACGCTCGAACCACCCCATTCCTCATTCCTCGAACCTTAACGAAATATATCATTTTGATTTATAATGAATTGTAAATGTTGTTACACTAAAATATTCTACTCGGTTTATATGCGGTCATGTCGAAAATGTGTAGATAAATATTCCATCGAATAGACTTTAATAAGTGGTCTCTTACAATTATCGATTTACGAGAAACATAAGCTCCTTTATGACAACTTTCAACAAGGTAGATATGATTCTTCGGGATTTTAGAAAAAAAATGACGACTAAGGTGTGAGGCCAACCAAAATTTTTTAATTTCCCACCCGATTTGCAAGGCGTTGATGAAATCGTGTAATTTAAACGGAAGTGAAGCAAGCGTCCGTGGGTGGGGCGACGTTCAAAGGCTAATGGATCGCCCAGGGCTCGGCGGCGCAATCTCCCCTCTTTCGCGTTACAAGACTTGCCCCTTGATTAATCGCGTCAACCCGTCGGTAGATTTGAGAGGAAAATATTGCTACTTGATGACAGGATCAACCAACTTCACTATTTTTTAATGCTCGGATTTCATTACCATCTCAGACGGCTATTTATTATGGTCGGACAAATGTATACTACGAGAAAAAATTAATAAACTGTTCAGTTACCTTTGCTGCTAATGAACCCATGATTGAACAACTCACCTGAAAAACAATTTCATTATCAGTGAATCAAATATAATTGATAGTTTTAATATCAAAATCATAGTATTTATGAGTTCAATTGTTTTGGTTATTTATGTTGGCAATATTAAATAATTTTTTGGCAGAAAGGCACAATTACTTTATACAATTAATTTTAAAAAGATGTACACAAAACACTTTGAGTGAGTAGAAACACTCTGATTGAATATAATTTTATTTTTTTGGTATAATTCCACTTTTTGCCACATCCTACATGTGCTTGTTAAATGTAAACAATGTTTGTATATCACAGGCCCTGAAGATGATCACAATAAAGAACGAAACTTCGGCACGATAACAACAATTCTTTTTCTGAAACCTACAGACCGCATCTCAAGATTTCTGAATAATTAATTAAATAAATTGTTTAAAAGTATGATTGTAAGTATTGTACAGAAATATGCAGATAAAAGGCTGCAAATTAGCTTGATTTTATAAGACTTTAGTAATATTCAGAATTTAATTACGATAAACAGGACCAGAACAAACGTTTTGCGCGAACATATTAGATGAGGTAATTTTGCAAAAAACACGCAGACATCCCTGAAAAGAACTAGAAAGAGAGAAGCAGAAAAAGAAAGAAAGAGAAAGAGAGAGAGAATTCACAATTGCTGCAGCGTACTAGCACAGCTCAATAACACAGTAGAGACGAGATACGAAAATACGAAAATCTAGGTGTGTGCGTGTGTGAAATGCTACGTCGACCGGTTGATACGTGAATCGCGTCCCTTCAGTTAATTTTGCCTGCTGCCTGTTATTTCTTTCCCAGCTATAAACTCGCCCCGTCGACATTTCTCTCCTCGTATAAACTGGAAGTCAAGTTTGGAGAACTGAATATGTGCTATAGGCCCACTTAAATGTGGTCGCTTATTCTCTAGGAACGGGCCTTACCCACTTATTAGCCGTTTCCTGTATTTCGTTGACCCAGTTTCCTACTATCGTCGATGCCTAGCATGTTGAAATTACAGGAGATAGAATGGTAATGTGGTATTTTAACGAGCGCCCCTTGTTATGATTGAAGGGGGAATTGGATCAGCGAGGAACGTTTGACTTTTAAACAAAAACATTATTGATATGTTCTATGAGTCTTGAATAAACTCCATCGGAATCCACCATGCTTAAATAATTACAATTTATATTAAGAACAAATTTACCGGAAGGGTAGACAATTATGACGTATTTATTAAAAGGGGGTTTAATTAATTGCGAGCTTCTTTAGGAAAACTATAAAAGTATCAAAATTATATAAAAATTCAATTAGCTCCTTCTTGAAATGCAAGTATAATTTTTTAAGTCGTTAATTTGTGTGTGTGTGTGTGTGTGTGTGTGTGTATGTAGTTACATAGAACCAATTTACTCATTTCTGTTTTTTAAAACAAATTAATAATTTATTTAGAATTATAATGCATACCAAGAATACTTTTAAAAATTGATAAAGTTAAAGTGAAATCGTACATTAATGGAATATACATTTTTACTGAAATTCTCAACAGCAGAAGTCGTATCAACCTACCACTGCTTTTTTGTTTTGTTTTAAAATACAAGTCCGCTATGATTCCCCTAATTTTGTCTCTATTTTAACAGGTAATTGTTCTTCAAATAAGTTCGCTAAACATGGTGAAATTCCGATGAGTGTGTCGGAACAAAACCTCGAGGGGGTTCAAACGGATCAGGGTGACCAGGGAGACACTGGTGGATATTGTTCAACAGCAGTTCCGGTTGTCAATAGTAATGGATACGCTTGAAAGGAATGTTGTCTATACCATACTAGGCCGACAGTTTAAATACCGAAAATAAGAGGATAAATAATTTATTTAAATGCAGTGTTGATTGTTTCTAAACATTAATCAGACCTTCAATACCAAATTTTCCAAAACACTCTTTCTATTTCATTTACAATTTTCTCTAAATTTTCACAGCGTAACGTACAATTTAAAAATCCTACAATTTAAAATTCTACGGGGAAGAGTATTACTATACCAGTTAACCAGCGTCTCGAAGGAAACACAAAAACTAAAGAAATATATATCTTCGCGTTTGTCGACCTTGATGGAGCCTTTGATAATGCAACTCAGAAGGTTTCTCTCGTGGATTACCCCGCATATCGATGAATTAGAGAAATGCTAAGAACCTAAAAGCTGAGTCAAAGGATAGGCAAAGAGAAGATGGAAGTTCGTAAAATCGAAGAATGTCCGCAAGGTGACCCTACTGTGTGACATAATAGAAAATAAGAGCCAAATATTTACCCGTCACATTAGCCACCATTCTGGCTTTTAATAAGGAACATATTAGTACAAGAAAATATAAGAAAAAACTGGGGAAGCAGACCAGTGGTTGTTTTGGAGGTACAACATGAGGTGGTACCTATACATACTATACATCTCACATATGGCGCAATCTCCTGGGCCGATAAAGAAAATAACTAAACAGGGAGAACTCAGAAAATTGCAGAGACTCGCCGGCGATTGCATAACCGATGAGTACATGTACCACAGCTGGTACGAACCCTCTCCACAACATTTTAATGAGGACAGGAAGAAAACTACTATCAACGTTATTAAACAGAAATCTCGAATGGTGCTAACACTTAAATGGAGAGTAGTAATAGCCTAATGAAGAAAATCCGATACCCCTGCCCTCGCGAGAAGGCAGGAACAGGATGTTTAAGTTCAAAAAATTTCCATACAAATCAAAGTGCCAAAAAAGATTGGAAAGAAGGAAAAAGACCATCCATTGAAAACGGCACCATCGGAAGGTACACGGATAGACAAGAACGCAGGAAGGTATAGGAACAGAACCGATGGGAAATACACCCGTTTGTATTAGATCTAATCAAAGGATTGAACAAAACAAACAAAAACATATTATCATGTTAAATAGCCAAGCAGACATCAAAGCACTAAGATGAAACACCTTTAGCTCAAGGAATGTTTAATGAATTGTAAAACCAAACTAAATAGATTAGGAATGCAAAATAGTCACCTTTTGTTGGGCCCCAGAAAGTGAAGGAATAGAAGGCCAAAAGAAGCTTTTGAAAAGAAAGGGGTGCCATATCGCTGATGGGCCCTGAGCCCTCCGTGGCTTAGGATTGGCATTATAAATGAGTATCTTAGAGAAACAGACAACATGAGAATGGGGAAACCGTGTAATTCAACCACTGGACGTAAACAGTCCAAGATCTTCATGACAAATTTTGGAAAGAAGTAAACAACGGAATGCATCAAAGGAAACCGCAGACTGAATGGGCACCTGAAAAATATTAATACAACACAACATAGTACGTGCAGATTCTACAAAGTCGCACAAACTGTGGCCGCACATTTTCCCGCAGGAGGTAGAGTTTTGAGATGTACAACGTAACCTCAGAGAAAATTCAACTGGGCCTAGTAATCAACTTTCTTAATTAAACACAACTCTCTGATGTAATAAATATAAAGGATACCATATATTTATTACACACCCGGAACGCTATATATGACCTCTTACATCGCTATAATTCGCATCGATGGTAATAAAGTAAAATGAACAGAATAGAATTGCGAGACTTCCTAGGAAGTCTCTGGCCTCTCCCTGATAGGTTAGGGGCAGTCACCCACCTTGGTGCATAAGCGACTCCTTGGTTGGGCTCTGGTCGGGCGGTTCTTTGGTCATTTCGGCGCCCTTACGTTACCTAAAACTAGTCATTCATACACTCACTCATACAATAAATATATACATACCACTATATACAAATTCAATCAAACATCCTCTATCTAGAGTCCGGGTCGGAGGGTACTCGATATTCCGCCCCGACCCGGTTTAACGGAGCAGCGGTGGAGCTTTGAAATAATATGCTGCACCGCCGCCAGCATACTTCTATTCTACCAGAAATCAAATACAAATCGTAACCTATAATCTAAATACCCCTCTATATACAACCCATAATCCCGATGTCTCTAAGAAACCTAAAATGTTTGTCCTTGAATTCGCTGCCATGCTCGAGCGCTTTCATATACCCAGGCGGTATTCCTACGGTCCCTACACAGCGCCAAGCTGCGACAACCGTCCAACACGTGCGGCACGATGAGCCTCTCTACTTGGCATGCCGGGCACCTAGGTCGACTCGTGCCAACCAACAGGTACCCGTGAGTCACACGTGTGTGGCCTATACGCAGGCGGGTCAGGACAACACTCTCCCTTCGGGATATACTCTCCGGTAAAGTGGAATAATTAGAAATGAAACAACCTGAGAGTAGCCGTCATAATATTCGTTTCAATACATATTCGATGATATACGATTAATGCGTATGATTTAATCCATGATGAGTTTTATTTAATTAAATAATTCAATCTGCAATATGGTACCGAAAACCTTTTAAAACCCAATTTAAAATCATTTCCCCTGATTTGGCAATTCTTTCCGATTTAGTTTAATCAAACCGGTTAGGTTTTTCGTTGTATTTCTTGCGTTTTCCCGAGGATTAATTAATTAAATGAAGGGCGTTCGTGAGTCAGCCCCTATCTTTTGTGTATCCAAGCACCAGCAATTTTCACGAATTTTCAAATATTTTCTCAGGATATTAAGTTTAATTCTTAATCTTCTTTCGTTTGGCCATTTTCAACATTGTTAATTTGAAACGGTAATCTTTAATTTCAATGTTTTCCCTTTAGTAATTACATTTTCATCTATCGGGCCAATCTCTGCTCCTCGAAGATATTTCCTTCCTTTATGAAGTATTCCTTCATCATAAAAATTACAAACAATTCGTTAAATTACTCGTAAACAAACGACATACTTGTAGAACATTTGTACAATTTCTAGAAAAAATTCAAACTAAATTTCACACATATCAATTACAAGAAGAAAAAATCATAGAATTGTATTAAAAGGTCTACACTTCTCTACCCCGACGGGATTAATTGTCGAAGAATTAAGTTACAAAGGATACTAAGTAGTTAATTGCGTTAACGCTCTCTCACGGTTTAAACGACCATTGAACATGTTTTTGGGAGGCATAGACCGAAAAACATTAACGAAAAAATCTTTGATATCTCGACGCTGTTATACACAAAAATAAAGATTGAAGAGCCTTTCAGGCGGGGACAAATAGTACAATGCACACGGTGCCAAGGCGTCGGACACACCAAAACGTACTGTAGACGTCAACATCGGTGCGTTCGATGTGGAGACCAACACGAATCTGGATCTTGGGGAAAAAGCAGGGATACCAATGCGACATCTGCAAACTGCGGAGGTGAACTACAGAGGGTGCAATGCCTTCAACGATCTACATGCAAAACGCACAACAAGGAACACGGAACGAGGACAACAAGGAAGGAAGAACATCAAACATTCATCGACACCACCTCAACCAGACGACAATAATTTCCCGTCGCTTGTTCACAAGAAAAGCGAAGCCCTACCACCGCCAACATGGGTAAAGAATCAAAGAAGACCAACAGATAATCAGCGGTCTGCGGAGGCTTCTAACACAAAACCAGTTGGTACGCAGCCTGGTATCCAACATTTTCTAACACAAATGAACGCACTCATCCATCCTCTTTTCAACAGCTCAATCAAATCTTTAATTTGACCCAAGCCCTCTGTACACAATATGGTAAATAGTACGCCTACAGTCGAGACATTGTCAATTCTTTTCTGGAATGTAAATGGCCTCTCACAACTTAAAATGGAACTCGAATTTTTATTACACCGAGACCGCATCGATTTTGCCTTGATCTCTGAAACGCACGTGCCATCCAAATCTCGGTTTTACATTACAGATTACACTGTACATAGGACTGACCACCCTGATGGCACGTCTCACGGTGGCACTGCTATCATTATAAAATATTCACTTTTACATTATGTCCTACCGCCTTTCACAACACCACAATTTCAGAGTACTTCCATTTCTCTATAATGCTTCAACAAGACGATTGTTTTTTTGACAGCGGTGTATTGCCCACCCAGGCACTCCACTTCAAGTGACCAGTTTAAGGAGTTCGTCGGATTCCTGGGACCAACTTTCGAGGCTGGAGAGGATTACAACGCTTAACATATACAGTGGGGCTCCCGTCTCTGCTCTCCTGGAGGTCGAGCTTTACGACGTGAAATGCTGAACTGACATTTACAATACATCACACTAAACACTCCCACATATCTACCAACATAAACCAAAAAACCTCCGGATCTGCTGGATTTTTTGTTCGTAAAGGAATAAATAATATTCCTTTTCACACAGACACTTTCACTGACTTATCATCTGAAAATAAGTATCAGAAGAAATACGACTTCTTCCTACAAAGAAATCACCCGGTCATGATTTGATAACAGCTGAAGTTCTACAAGAACTTCTCAAAAAAGCAGTCGTTTTTCTGACTTCTTTATTTAACGCAATTTTGAGTACTACACACTTCCCCATACAATGGAAACTTTCTTACATTAAAATGATCCCAAAGCCCCATAAAAATTTAAGCTCCCCATTATCTTATCGTCCTATTAGTTTGTTACCCGTTCCTTCTAAATAATTCGAAAAATTAATTTACAAAAGAATTATCTCTATTGCTACTTCGAACAACGTATTACCAGACCATCAATTTGGCTTTCGAACCCATCATTCCACCACTCATCAACTTCACAGAGTGATAGATTTCATTACTTCGAGCAGAAACTGTACACGACTGGAGTGTTTCTAGATGTTTCTCAGGCCTTCGACAAAGTATGGCATGAGGGATTATTATAAAATTTAAAATTATTTTTACCCCAGGCCTATTATCTGATTATACAATTATACAATCATTCCTTAAAGAGAGATTTTTCGCAGTAAACCATGGTAAGGAGACTTCTGGGATGGAAGAAGTGCTTGCGGGTGTGCCACAAGGGTCAATACTCGCTCCGCTGTTGTACACAATTTTTACTTCCAATATGGGGACAAATGAGAATACACTTCCGCCACATACGCAGATGACACCGCCATATTAACAAGCTTCCCTCATGTTATAAAACCACATATCAACAATTGAGAAATGGAGCAATCTTTGGAAAATAAAGTTTAATCCCTTAAAGTAACAACATATCACCTTTAAACTCCGTCGTGAGACGCCCTAGCATAGAGGGGACGCGGTAGCCGACTGGTTAAGACGTCAGACTCTCGGCTAGTAGACCCCGCGGTCGTGGGTTAGTTCCTCAGCGTCGCCTCTGGAATTTTTCTGACCGGTGGCCGCAATTAAAAGAAATTGACAGGGCACTCATCAATGGAAGGGGCGGGACCGGATCTCAGCGACCCTGAACCTGGTCCCAACCGCCTTCAAAACTGAGTTTCTTCGATGGAAGAACACCGGTACGACGGGGGCTCAAGTTCACTTTGTGTTGTAAGCCCTCCCCCAAAAATGGACCCAGGGTATAGTACAATAAGCTGTGCAGCTGCATTGCTCAGGAACTCCTCCAGTCCCTGGTATCCATCCATCCTAACACACGCCCTAGCATATACTTATACAATGAACCTATTCCACAATCCGACAAAGTTAACTATTTAGGCCTTACATATGATAGAAGACTAACTTGGAATACACACACGATTAAAAAACATACATTGAACTAACGATTTAAAATTCTTTATTACCTACTCAATAGACAATCAAAATTACCATTAAAATCAAAACTTTCGACATACATATACTTACTCAAACCAATTTGGATGTATGGGTGCCATGTATATGGATCGGCCAAGTATTCCAATATTCAAAGATTAGAAAGTTTTCAATACAAAATTTTAAGACTAATTGTTTCTGCCCCATTTCATGTAAACAATAATACACTTTACAGAGATCTTCAATCCCAACAGTTTTTCATCCATCAAAGCAAATTACAGACGTTTTCATAGTAAATTACAAAATCACACCAACACACAAATACGATTACTCCATTCCCCACAATTACCACGCAAACGTCTGAAAAGAATATGGATAAGAGACCTCTTAAATGATTAATATCATTTCATTAATCCAGAGCGGCTGCCAATGGGTAGCTTTCTCTATAACGCCCGTAATGCCAAACACACAGTCTGAAATCCAATCTGCTGGTTGTATATCATGCTATACAGTTGTAGATTATGGCCAGGTAGTTTAAAAGAACGATTTGCTCCTTCTTTTAGGGCGTGATTATACCCTGGACGCCGGAGATCAGTCTCAAAATTAAAGGAATTTCAGCTTGGAATAAATTAATAACACAATTATAGAGGGACACCTCTGTTTGTATCTTAGAAGAAAATGTATATTCTTATGAAAACGAAAACGTTATATAAAAAAAAGATAAAACATAAGTGAACAGAAGATGATTCTTGGTTACAAACTAACAATTATATATAAAGGAAACAATTCAGGCCTGAAGGGCAAAAATGAAAATATTGATCTTTAAATAAAAAATAATGATAATAACAGAACTATAAATCAAAGTGTGTGCCTCACAATAGAAATAAATTTTATAATAAGGAAAGAAAAACGATACTGATCTGTTTTGATCGGCTATCAACTGGATTTTTTCTACTATCGTTCTATTCGCAATGCCTAGGCTAGACTGAACTCGTCTATCCTTGCCTCTATCATGGAGGCGAGAGCCAGGGCATAAATTGTTGTCATAAGATATAAACAAACGAAGTTAAAAAATTATTAATTACATTATAATATAATAAATAATTAAATTATTATAATTTATTGGAATTTAATAAAAAAAGTGCATTTAGGTCTATAAAAAAATCGTAAATTTTATAAGCCTACCTTAGGAAGGATTTTATAAAAAACTTTTGATATAAAAAGAAGAATAAAATTCCAAGCGTTAAACCCAGTCCCTATTATTAGGAAAAGAGGTTCAACTGCTCTCACAGATTTCTCCTCTTAACCAATTTTTATTATCATCAAAAACATCGAATAAAAATAAAAATATAGTAATCCATATTTATTTAGTGGTCATAATTGATCACATTAATTATTATTATTTTACTATGGTCTTGATTGCGATGAAAAAGGTAGTGTCATGAGCGGGATTCAAGCCGAAAGACCTGAATGATAAGAAAAATTTATTCAAATAAAAATACAGTTAATAAGAATCGGTCTGGTAACATGGTAAAAAAGACAGACTGAAGATGATTAAAAAAAAGGTTCCTGTAATAAAATTTGCAAAATCAATTATGGAATGTTATTAAACTAAACCTACATAATTGAAAGTAATATTTGCTCCAACACCTTTTCTACTTTAATAATAATTTTCAATTACACGTTCACAAATAATTATGAAAGTTATTTACCGAATGCCTCTAATCATACGTTTAATTACCCAATAATAACCCAGGGAAACAAAATAGTACAATTTAATTAATTTTTCCAATGTTTTTCTTAGGTTTGTTTTGTTTTAAGAGAAAATAAATATGTTAAATTGAGTCATTATTTTGTTTATAATCAGTCATTTCAACGTGATTATTCACAATGGTGCTTAAAGAATTTAACCAAATTAATGAGTAAAAAGGAATATTTTTTGTTCAGAGCGTATTTAGTTTACATTGTTGAAAAATTTATAGAAGAATTTACAGTATTAGGTAGATTAAGTTGTTTATTCTCTGAAATAAATAATTAAGTAGGATAAATTGTATTAGTACTTTTTGCTTTAGTTGTTAATGACTTGATTATTGTGAACAATGTTCGGAAACGACGTCGGCCAGCGGAGATGTTTAGATAGGACAAACAATCGTGACTAAGTACAGACCGCCAAGACATTAGTCGTCTATTCCGTGTTAACTAAAGAGCTTCCGAACCGGGTCAGAAGTTGATAACCTACCGGGGCCCGTGGAAATATTTCAACCGTGGGTTTAATTACGGTTCGCGCCATTCTTCTCATAATTAATAGTTAAAGACAAGTTTTAAATTGACGCAAGTTGAGATCGATGAGACGGTCGACTGGTGGCAGCCTTTGGTCTCGCCCTTTAATAAACAAAATGAAATGCTGGCAATTTGCCTACATTTTAGTGAAATTGTCTAGGAAATCGGTTATCCGTTGATTGAAAATCATTGATGTTAAGAAAGAAACCTCTTTTTATGAGAAAAAAGATACATTAAGGAAAATGTACAAATGAATATAAATTTAATTCCCGAAAAAAATTGAAATTTTGTCCTAAAAATTAGGATTACTCAAAATAAACAGAAGAAATAAAATTATAATCAAATATATTATAATACATTACATACTCATTAACATTAAAATTTTATTAAATTTTTATTTTTTTAACTTATTACCTTTAATTACCGATTTGTCTTTACTGAATGGTGCTCATGATAGACTAAACATGGGGCTTTTCGGATATTTTGGCTGTCTCTAATATATAACCCTTCCAATCCTTGAATTAACAAAATACGGTCATACCTCGATGTGCCCCACATAATAGAGGCGTGTCATGCCTTGGCTCCTTACAGAGAGCGTGCAGGCATGCCGCCGGATTTAAGAAGAGTCCTCGAGCACAGTAGCGAGTTTCTGGGTCCCCTGTTCCATTTTCTAGGGGAAATTGAGGTTTTTCATTGTATATAGTATATCTTATGTGTTATGTGTCTTTGTGTTTTGTCTGTGTGCATGTGTTTATTGGCGTGTATGGCGACTGGTGAGGGTGAATAGAACGTCACCGTCGGCCCTCGAACGATGAAAGCGAGTGAGTGTGTGTGCGGGGTCGATGGCGGGATATTAATAAAAGTACCCCATCGACCCCAATCTAGCTTAATTTAATTGTAGGTCGGTGGAGGAATATCAATTACTCCACCAACCAAAAGGAATGAGTGTGCTGTGTGAATGTGGTTAATTGTATGAACGTATTTATTCGTATGAATGATGTGTGTGAACATGCATAGAATATAGACCTAGTGTGGGGCTGAAATGGCCAAGATGTCGAAAGCCCCAGAAAAAAAATACTGTCATAATTCGGCGAACATAATTAGATACACAATTTACAATGAAACATGGCGAGAGGTTGTGTCCCACTGTTATTTGGCCCGCTAGCGGCTCTGGGCTCGAATCCCGTCATAGCCCATGGATATCTGATAGATAATATTATGAAAATGGATTCTTACATTTAAAGGAAAAAGGAATTACTTTATTGATTTTGTTACATTTAACCCTCTACCTTAAAAAAACAACAATACCCTTATCAGTTTGGCTGGGCCCAAAGTGCTCAAAATACAACTGAAGAGTCAGCGCTAAAACTATTAGAAAAGGTTTATACCAACTAATACATGCCATCAATGCTTGTGCCCTGGAATTTCAGGTCCAGAGGTCACACTGACAAAAAAATTTCATAAGATCAGATAGCCAAGGAGCTATTAATGCATAAGCATGTGAAAGAATCAAATCCAAATTAGTCAGTGAAGGCATCCAAAATCTCCAAAACCTGGGGAAACACAACAACCTGATGATATCTTGGGTGCCAGGGCACGGGAATTTTGGGTAACGAGAAAGCAGCCAGACTGGCCAGAGGAGGATCTGAAAGAGCATACATAGGCTCGAAAACTATTTTTGGGATGACAAGAACAAATATAGAATCCTCCATCGCAGAATGGATCCAAGAAAACCCAAAGGAGAAGTGGTTAAACTCTAGACATAGTAAACTCGATGAAACAACCATCACCGAGACTGGCAAAAGCACTGCTGCAAGTGGAGAAGGCCAAACTCAAAAAGTCGTTTACTACTAATCTGTCACTGGCATTAGAGAAAACATCTGCTCAACATCGGTATATACAGCTATGATCCCATTTGCAGAATTAGGAGGAGGAAACAGCCACTCATATTGGAATGCGAAGCAACAGCACAATGAAAGTTAAACCTAAAGTACGGAAAAAAACTTGGGGAATCAAATTGCAGCAGCGACAGTCAATGACCTGATATTTCTAAGAAGAAGCATTGAGCCTATTGCACTTAACTAAGGAACTAGGACGGTACAATAAACAGGTTGCAGTGTCTGGGAAGTGCAAACCCCTGCTTCTTGTATCCTTTTCTACCTTACCATACCATATATACAAACTAAGCTCACAGTCGAGAAACCAGAAGGGTTCGCGTAATCTCGACATCTTCCCATCAATCACGCCAAAAAAACACATTCATAACGAGTAGAAATATTCAATCTACACAATCTACAATTTAAAGTTGGGTGTGTGTATTCATTATAATAATCTAGTCACCACCCCAACACACACACACACACACACACACACACACACACTCACACACACATAAACTATAATAATTTCATGTAGAAAGGATCTTAATGAGAAGAAGCAGATCAAAAAAACAGAACAGTGAACCCAACAAATGCCTCATCCGGTAGAGTAGCGTCTTTGCCTACTCGCTCCAGTAACGGCCCAGGGCGTGGTACGCTTAAAATACTTAACTATCTTCTTCTACAAACGTGACACTTTGAAAGGTTTTGGCCTAAAATCAGATATGCTGGTGTCAGACGGGTATGGCCGATCGACAATCGGGTCAGCACGGAAGTTTTCTTTCGACTCAGAAACTTGAAGGGCCACCGTTCAGTTGTCTTCTTGCCGATTGATACGTTTGCTCATCATATTATAAACTAAATTTAAAAAATTGATAGGTTTTGATAGTAAAATCCGGATAAAATAGCATAAAAAATGTTGATAAAAGATATTTAAAAATAAATTATATTTAATTTGACCGTAATTATCTACCTATCTTCACAACTTTAATCCATCAGACGCGCTTCACATTTTTGCGATATATAGTGGTGTTTGAAGCCGACCTTCGATGAATGAAAGAATAATGTTTAACCACAAGGAGAAAAGGATTCAGACCATCTTTGCCTGCAATCGTTATTACGGTTATACATTTTCTCAACGGCATCCCGTGTATTAAAAGAAAGGCTGTATCCTTCTCTTGCCGGTCGAATACGCCCAAAATTGAAAAAAAAAAAAAAAAAAAAAGGAAATGGAATACTAATTCAGGAAAAGTCGATTATTTCCACCAGGAGTTTAAGACGACGAGGGATGGGTTGTACGGAGTCGAGGGAGAAAAGTTGCGATTCACCGCCTCTGTCTATTTCACAGTCGGAAGGTTTTGAAAGAGAACGCACATTGTTAAAGGGGAATTTCCTTTGGAAAAACATCCCTTTTTAGCTCTTTTATTCAAAACCGCAAGGAATAAAAAAGGATGTTAAATAAAGTGCTTAATTCAAAAAGAACGTAATTATCCTAATTTAACGGTAATATAGTAATAAACCAATTTCTATAACAAATTTGCTCTTTGCGAACACCGACAGTGGCTGAGATTGACCAACACTATAAAACCAATTTCTGAACGAGATGAATAAAAGTTTCAAAAACTCCGATTAATCATAATTGTACAGTATCTAAAACAGATTCTAGTTAGACGCTTAAGTAACTTTTTAAATGTCAATTCTGTGCCGTAAAGCTCTGACAAGGATTACGTTATTTGTTCGTCTTGAAAACGGAGAAGATGGAGGATAATCGGAGTTGGAGTTTTTCCGGGTATTGCCGTCTAACTGTAATTGAAATTTTCATTATCTCTACCGTCTAATGTTAGTCGGTTCACAAAAAACAAAAAATAAAAAACAAAGGTATACAAGGCTAAGGTCAGCCATTCAATCGTTTAAGTATCAATTAATAAATAAATAATAAATATAAAATGTGTATAACGTTAAAAAATATATGAACAAAAGAGTACAGTAAGATAAAAACTCTGGTAGTTCTTTGCCGTTTTTTTCAAAAAATTCTGATACATTTTTTGCATGACACAAGATTACATTATCACATCTCTCTCTCCCTCACTTCCTTCTTTTTTTTGTCTATTTTGAACGACTCCTATTTCGATATTAACAACTATGGTTCTGCTTTTCTATTTTAAGTTCATTATTAGAGTTATTTTTAACTTGGCATTGAAGTTATGTAGGTTAGTAAATCGTGTATAATTTATTATATTCCACCTATCCGTCTTAAATGGTTCGTGTCGGTTACCGTATTTCCCAACGACTTTTTTTTTAAATTTTTGTAAGAGTGAATATTAAGAAAAACTTTTAATTAATTAAGGTTTTTTAGTTGGGATAAAAAAGTCAGTGCGACGAGCGGGATTCGAACCCACGACCTTCGGCTAAACACGCCTGCTCTACCACTTGAGCTATCGTGACCTTGATCCACTCGGGCAACTTCCCATTTCAACCACATCTTTTGAACTTTCCCTCCTTTTTGCCAATTTTCAAATTCGTGTAATCTATTTGATTGTTTTGATCCATTTAATGATAGAGCAGGGGGCCTTTCTAGCCGAAGATCTGGTTTCGAATCCCACTCGTGACACTGAATTTTTTATCTCAACTAAAAACCTTAATCAATTGAGAGATATTAATGGGTCAAGCGGACCACAAAAACTAGTGCATGACGAAAAAAACATTTTTTCAATGTCAATGATGCGTGGTTTATCATGTCACCATGCAAGAGAAGATGGTAAAACATACATCGGTAGGAAGAGAAACGATAAAGCCCAGACAGCCAGGCGGCAGGCAGACAGACAGACAGACAGACACCCACCCACCCACACACACTTCTTCGATAAAGGTATAGCATGTTCAAAACTCGGAAAAAGCAACACTTACTTTATACTTGTAAACGTTGCGGTTTAGCCTAGTCTATCCAACAAAGACTTTTAACTGTTTCAAACAGATTGTACACTGGCTTTCACTATTTTTCATAAAATCGAATAAACCTGATAAACATAACAATAAAATAATTTAAATAAAACAAATTGAAGTACAAACGTTTAAAAGTAGAGTTTATAAAAAAAATGGTTAAATTTTTTCTCTGTTGTTTTGGTTTTAAGAAATTCAGGTAAAAAATATGTACGAGTTATAAAAACATTTGTGTTCATTTTACTTATATTACTTGCATCTTTATGTATATCATAAAAATGAAATGAAATATGAATAATTTCTTGTATTCCATTTGGTTTTTTTGTTATGAAAAATGAACTTTCATTGATTATGTTTATTTTTGAAAATACCTACTTCTTGCCGTTCGACAGTCGGCACACCGTAAATAGGTTTAAGTTGTTGGAAAAGGGAAAGATGCTTGTCAAGTTAGAAGAAAATATGCGAACGCTGTTACTTAGCGGCTGTGCCAGGGGTGTTTTGCCAAGACGAGGGGAGTTTTTTTCTCACGCTTCATTTTGATAGAGCGTTTAGAAATGCCTTAAAACGACCGACATAAACCCACACGATAGGTATCTAAGGTGCGTCGGAGATAACCAAGTGGATCCTGTACACCGGTAGTCCCGCAACGATAATGGACCGGACTAACAAACAACCATTAACGGCGGATATAAGCCAAAGTAGACCATATTGGCCGATTTGGCGTAGTCATTTCAATATTACTTTGTTAGACTGAGAATCGTTGGATTTTATATGTATTTTTAGTTCGAATAAATGCAAGGATCAATTAGACTAGATAAGTAACTATTTTAATATAATTAGGACTTATTTATTAAGTATTAAATAAATTGCGGTCTGGTGTGATGTGGGTTTCACAAAAACGTTTTCTTTATCGTGCCAAAGTTTCGACTTTTATTGAGATCATCTTCAGAGTGTTTGTATTCTGTGTAGATGTGTCATTATTGTATGTCGTGTCGACAGTGTCCACGAGCAAGATTAAGAAAATGTTTTTCTGAAACCTACATCGCATCAGACCGCATCTCATGATTTTTAAATAAATATAGGTTGACGGTCACTAGTTACCACACATAATTAGTACTATTTTGAACTAAAATCTTACCCCACCTGAAATGATAGAGTTTGTAGTATTTCAACAAAAATGTCCAATTTTTTCCGTTTCTCTACAATAGAAATACCAGAGGCAAAAAGATAAAACTTCTCTTTATTTATTGTTAACAGATCTGTTCTTTCGTCAAACTCTCTTACAAGTTTTACAATTCAACTTATACACTGAAGTGTATGTTGGCTTGTCACTTGTAACTTATTTGATAAATGGTAACCCAAGACTAAATATAGCTGATTTGACAAAGTTAAATTGAGAGAGAGAGAGAGAGAGAGAGAGAGAGAGAGAGAGAGAGAGAGAG
>CM077104.1:5739536-5755514 GCA_039619505.1 Cimex hemipterus
ATACAAACGTTGAACTTAATAATTAACAAAATGGATTCAGAAATGTGTTTTATCACCTTTGCCAGTGATTTACATTTGATTATTAGTTACGCTTTATTTCCTCACAAACAAATTTCAAGTTAAGGGGTAATGTGTAGAGATAAGTGACCGTTAATAGATAATTATTCGGATATCGTGAGTTGCGACCTGGTGTGATGTAGGTATCAGAAAAACATTTTCTTTGTCGTGCTAACGTTTGGATCTTTTATTGAGATCATCTTCAGGGCTCAAAGTGTTTGTCTTCTGTGTAATTGTGCCATTCTTGTGTGCACTCTCCACACGACACGCAAGAATGGCACAATAACACAGAAGACAAACACTTTGAGCCCTGAGGATGATCTCAATTATAGATCGAAACGTTGGCACGATAAAGAAAATGGTTTTCTCTAACCTATATCACACCAGACCGCATCTCACCATTTCCGAATAATTAATTAAGTAAACAGCTCTAATCGTCAAATATTTGTATGTTGCCAATATTAACTGCTAAAAATTGAATAGGGGTATTTTTAATTACTTCTTATTATATTAATTTTAGTTAAATTAACCGGTATGTTCGTATTAGTTGTATAAAACCAAATAGAAAATACGAATGAAAAACGAAAAATGTTAATCTTCATTTTTAACAACGGATTTACTTAAGAATAATAAACATGATGATTAATTATTTTATGAGCAAACCCCTTTTCTCTCATTTCCTCCATTTTAATCCAGTTCTGCTCTCTCTAACCGTGGAAAGACAACGTCTTGAACCAGAAGTTCGGGATATTATTGTTTTTCTGACACCTACATCACACCAGACCGCATCTCACGATATCTGAATAATTATCGATTGACGTTCGCTAATCTATACACATAAAGCAAAATGTATGAGAGGTATTTCATGATTTTTTAAGTATTTATCTCACTCGTAATTAAATATAAAACAGGTTATTAGTTCAGACTAAAAAGATGAAATACTTAGCTATTCGCCACTTGTATAACGTTGAATTTGTGGGGTTTTATTTGAATTGTATGTGTGGATCTTTCCCCAGTGATCAAGGAACTTTTTTTAATGACAAATTAAGATGGTCTATGAATAAAAATAAAATAAAAAATACCTGTGTTATGAAAGGAACACGCACCAACACGTGGTCGTGAGTGGTTAAAACTCTACCAAACTGTGTTCCTTATGTAATTTTATTGCCTTGAAACTTCGATCAAGTAAATATACATAAAATCAAATGAAAATAAAAATACTTGGTAAAATGGATATTTACATAAAAAAAATAAAAATACCTTTACAAAAAAAATCTTCCAGCGCTGAAGCTTTTAGAATTATGTACAACAAAAATGAAGTGAACAATAAAATTGGGTACCCACAAAAAGTTAATCGAAATAATTACAATCGTAAAAATCCGTTTGAACCTCTTCCGAGAGCTCTCACCATCCAAAAAAAACTTCCTTGCGCCGATCCATCTGCGCCCAGCTCCCCACTCTGTTATCTTTTCTTCGCGTCGGTGGAGAGTAATCGCGCGAATTTCCAAAAACGATCGTCACAAATTATATGCTTGGAAGTTTTTAAAGCCAACATCGGATATCAGAGAAAAAATTGATTCAATCCAAAAAGGTGCACTTATTGATGTAAATAATCGTTTTATTGGCCTAATATTCTTGAAGCGTACTTTGGTTTTTGCAACATTTCATTTGGCAATCAACAACCCGGCATTATAATTTTCTTATTTTTTTTTATAGAGAAACTAATCAATCGATACGTAATAACTTTGAAATATTCAACAAAAGGTGAAAACCACATTTTTAAAAATAATTTACTTACAATATTTTTCCCACGGCACGTAGGGCCTTTCCGCAAGAACATCATGAGCGTATCAAAGATTTTTAAACTAGTGTAAGCTAAATAAGATAACAATAAAAATCCATGCTTTCAAAATGGAATAATTTATATCATATCTTCCATTTAACAAAAAATATTTCAGTTCCAGGTTAAGTTCCAATCATTAAAATGCATACAAGACATTACACATTAAATTACTCTATGGTTCAACGTGATTAAAAATGTATCAATGTCTTTGAAAATTTTCAGGTTCTATTTTATGAGCTTTCGATGATTTGAGCTTTTTTTTAAGTTGAATATTTTTACGGTTCACTTGTCTTTCCAATATGACGGTATGAGAGGTTACAGCTCTAAAGCCTCAAAGGATGAGTGGATTTTCTTAGAACCGACAAATAATCTGTCTCAGCGCTGCTCATGTTTATAGGGGGTTCATATTCAACGTGAAAAAGCTGTTGAAGGGGCTTATTTTTATATAGTAAGTGTTATAATATTTTCGCCTAATTCTATCTCAAGAGAGGTGACCTTTGTGTTTTTCTTTTTTAAGAGGTATAAATATTTACGATGTTGAGATAAAAGTGATTATTATTTGTTCGTTTGTTCTGTTCCATTTCTAACATAATGGCCTGTTTATACGCTGCTTTGGTCTTTGAGAATTTGTCAATTATTACTTTTTCTCAGCCTTGCCAATGAACGAGAAATCATTAAGTTAAGAATATTTGTGAGATTATTACACCAACTTACCATCAGAGCCCTCACCTTTTGAATTTTCTTTCCTTTTTACCATTTGAAAAAAATTCAAAATGTGGGGTCGAAATGGGAAGTTAGCGCCCGTGTGGATCGAGCCCACTATAGCTCAAGTGGTAGAACAACTGCGAATCTAACCGATGGTCGTGGGTTCGAATTCCGCTCGTGACACTGACTTTTTTTAATCTCAACTAAAATTTTTAATTAATTGAAAGACATCAATTGGCCAATCGGACCGCGAAAACTAGTGAATTTTGGTCATATTTAATCTAGCGTAATACGATCCAGCATTATATTTTCTTATTCTTTATAGAAAAACTAATCAACTTATACATAACAACTTTGAAATATATACACTACAAAAGCGGAAAACCACATTTTTTAATGTAAATTACTTTACCTGTCATTTTTTATCCGATTAACATTAAGAAAAATTCGGTCTTATACAAACCCCAAATTAATTTTTGCCACGTACTGCGTGGTAACATATACATCCATAAATAACGTCCTCATCTAGCTGGGAAATAGCATCAACTTTGTTATTTTAATTGAGTATCCCGTATTTTTATTGTACAGTTCTCTTCTACAGTTTATTTTATGCCACATTTACTGAGAGGAACATTCTAATAGGAGCGACCATTTCTAAGTTATACCCGACGGATGAAGGGTCGAGGGTTGTATGCTAGATGAGAAAGGCATGTTAATTCTGTAACCACCACGCCATTTCTAGGCAAAATTAACTTGGGTTTGTATAAGATCATTTGATGCTAACGTTAATCGTCTGCGATGTAAACGGGGAAAGCAGTCTTGTTACAAAAAGCATAACGGCCACAAGGCTGATGTACATCCCAGAATTAACACCGCACTTCAGCCCCAGAACAAATTTACGTCTTAAAAATACAGATATTTTTTATTCAAGCAATATTTATCTATAAAAATAAAACAGTGAATAAAGTGTAACAGATTGAAATAATTTTACTTATTATATTTCTGCGTTTTGCAACGAATTTATACGACATAAGATTAAACGTCAAAACAATAGACGTAAAGTGCCTAAAAACAATCAGCCATGTAGTTATAATCTGACGAGTATGCACAACACTGGAAACATTTTAATATAGAAGCTTGGAGAAATTTTTTAATTTGGTTGGTGCAAAAGTTTTTCGTTCAAGCAGACTAACTTTTACAGAGATGAGATTGCTAATGCGGCATGCAAGCTCCATTTACAAACAGCTCCAGACCTTTAGAGCATTTTTTCTATTAACAAACTTGCCGACTTCATATTTAAAAAAACTTCGAAAGTGGACATTGAAAAGACCAATCTCGCCATTTAAAACGATTAAATAAATTCAATTTCTGAATAAAACCCTAGTCCTAATAGTTAATGAGATCTAGAAGTGGTGAAATATCCTAAACTTTGAATAATTCACACTAAGCCTGCCAACTTTTCCAATTTATACAAGGATCTAGATTAACTATTTAAACAGTCAGATTCGAGTGAACGACGATTTGCTTTTATTGACCGGATAGCTTTACGGAGTGTGCTTATAAAAACTATAACCAGCCCGACATATTCGAAAATGTTTGAATATTTGTCAAATTTAAACGCACGCTATTCAATTATTATCGATTATATAAATTATAACGATTACGTTTTCATACTTTTCAGTGGAGATGATAAAAGAGTAGCTCAAACGATTTTTCTTCTCGTCCAAAGCGTACCCGGAGGTGATTCCCTCTAGAAGACGCCTGATTAGAGGCAAAATAAACATCCCTAGGTAATTAAAGTGCCTATATAATTCAACGAGTGCACTCAATTTTTTGATAATGAAAATTTTCGAAAATTAAAAATCTATGTATCTATTTGATTCTGGGAGGCAATTGAAATAGCCAAGAAGAGCATTAGTGATATTTTTTGACATTAAATTCACTAGTTTTAGTGGTCCGTTTGACCAGTTAATTAAGGTTTTTATTTGCGAAAAAATCAAATAGGTCACACGACATTTGAAAAATGGCAAATGGAGGGAAAATCCAAAGGTGTGGTTCAGATTGGAAGTTAATGGTCCGAGTAGTTAGAATTCACGATAGCTGAAATGGTCGAATAGCAGGGTATCTAGCTGAAGGTCGTGGGTTCGAGTCCCGCTCGTGACACTGACTTTTTGATCTCAACTAAAACCTTAATTGGCTGAAAGATATTAACTGGTCAAGCGGAACACGAAAACTAGTGAAAATCACAAATGTGAGAAACCTTTAAAATTCATACTAAATAACGATCTTAGAATTATTAACAAAGTCTCTGAAACGACTTTTGTAACATACGACAAGAAGTTATTGATATTACTCTTGCAACCCGTTGAATTTCAAACCGGATCGTGAATTGGGCGGTCTCCGAGGAGATATCTAAATCAGACCATCGACACATATACATGGAAATCACACAAGTTGATAAGACATGTAATGTGGGTCGGAACACAAACTTGGAGAAATGCAGCGAGTTACTGGAGAAAAATACAATAACTACAATGGCTGACGTCAAAACCACCCACGATATCGAACTAACTTCTACAGAAATACAATAAGCTATAATAAACTCGTATCATGAAGCCTGACCACAAACGACCTACAACAACACAAAGAAAATTCGCTGGTAGAATCATACCCTGGCGGCACTAAGAAAGAAAACTCGCAAACTCCGAAATGAAGTAAAAAAATTGGAAATACTGAAGAATATAGTAAAACTCTAACAGAACACAATTGGAAGATTAAAAAGGTGAAGGAAGAATCGTGGAGGAAATATTGCAAAGAAATTGAAAACAAGGGCCAAAGCCCCTACAAACCCCACCGGAATATTAAAAAAAACAACAACACTATAACACAAACTGGAAAGGATTCATTAGAAATCCAAGCACATTCTTTCCCGAATCAAAAACTATTACCAACCTGATTTTCAAGGGGAGTGCTGAACCCGGCGATGGCCACAAAGCCAGTAGGGACAAATGGCAAATAGCCAAAACAGTCATCACCTGTGATAAGATTGAATGGGATATCGATAACCTAGCCCATTCAAATCTCCAGTAACAGACGGGACATGCCCAGCACTACTACAAAATTGAAAAATAACTAATTCTCCCTACTTGTCAAAATATACAGATGGGCATGCCTGGTAATGGGATAAATCCCAAGCATGTGGAGAACTGCAAAAGCAGTTTTCATTCCTGAAGTTGCTCGGAATAACTACACAGCCGCAAAATCATACAGAGCGATTAGTATAATATCCTTTACTCAAAACACTTGAAAGGCTTGCTGAAAAACCTGTAAGGGGCAGTTTTCTAAACGCTTCACAAATATCAACATGCCTAACCAGAAAGAACTATCATGTGAATCAGTACTACATCATCTAACGATACAAACAGAGGATTCATTAAACAACCTAGAAATAGCATTGGAAACGTTCTTGGACAAAGGAGCATTTGACAATAATCCTTTCGAAGCAATGGTTACATCACTCAAACAGCGAATAACTGACAAAACCTCCTGCAGATGGGTAGAATAAATGCTAAAATCAGAAAAGATCTGGCCTCTATGTTCCAGGAAAAAGTAGCAGCAGCAGTGGTGAGTGGGTGTCCGCAAGGAGGAATACTGTGGCCTCTGCTATGGAATGTGGTAACGGAAGACCTCATATCCAAACAAAATGAAATCGGAATTTACACCCAAGGCTATGCAGATGACATTGGCTTACTAGCCAGAGGAAAATTCGATTCAACATTAAAAAAGTTCACCCAAAAAGAACTAAACCTGGTGGAACAATGGTGTTTAAAACAGAGCTTAAAGAAAACCCCTCAAAACCCACCTTAATTGTTTTCACGAAGAAAAGAAATATAGAAATACAAGGATTACGTGTCTATAATGAAATGCTGCAACTAAAAAAAAGGAGTCAAATATGTAGTAATAATCTTTGATAAGAAATTAACCTGGAATCCTCACAAGACGGAACCCGCTCCATAGTGCCACATCCTAATGATGTACAAGATGTTTTGGTGAGCGGCACAGCCCGCCACCTGTCACTCAGGAAATGTAGAGCAGCGAGCGCCTAGAAGAGAACACCAATTGGAAAGGTTTTGTGTTTACTCATGAGTCAGGTTTCCTGCCTGTATATAGCAGGCAGCTCGGTTCATGCTTCCATCAGTGCAGTTGGAAAGAGGCCAAGGGCCTGGGTTTTACATTGAATGACGAACTGGAGTCTAAATTATTGACAGTAACCTCACCGCAGTCCGCTATGTCCAAGAAATTAACGAGGAATACAACCCACAAACCAGGGATCTCATTGGTAGGGATTTTCGATTTATGAATGACAACGTAGCCTAGCCTCACAGAAGCAAGTTAGAATTTCCATTGTGACCGTCGTCGTCGATCATCATCCGCTGTCAGTTGACCTCTAACAACTGAGTGCAGAATTACAACATATACGAGATGAAATTCCTTATGAACAAAGCGACAAACTTATCAATAGATATCGTGAGATGCGGTCTGGTGTGATGTAAGTTTCAGAAAAACATTTTCTTCATCGTGCCAACGTTTCGATCTTTTATTGAGATCATCTTCAGCGCTCAAAGGGTTTGTCTTCTGCTTAGTTGTGTCATTCTTGTTACTAGTACGCCTAACAGGCACACAGAGGCTTTAGCTAACAGAAGGCATTATATACGATACCAATTGTTTAAAAAACTTATTGGGTCCCATAAACAAAATTATATAATTAAAACCTTTTATTTTATTTTTCAAAATCTGTCATTTACATTTTTCTTAATTAAAAAACATTAATTTCTAATAAATTTTAAAACAATTTATAATAAAAATAAAATAAAAACGCTTGGGAAAGTAGAATATCGAAAGATATGCCTATTAATTTTGAATTAATTTATGTTGTGTAAAGAAACTTTTTTTTCTTTTAAAAAGTAAAAATTCTGTATAAGCGGAAAGCTGACACTCCCCACACTTGCAACATTTCTTTTGTTCATAAATTTGATACTGAATAAAATTGATTAATAAGTGTTATAACATTTAATGAATAAGAAAAAAATGCAAAATGTGTCATTCAAAATATTATATTTCATAAATAGTTTGATCAAAAAATTAACAGTTTTTAAATTATCCATACCAAGTACACGTTTCAAAATATAAATTCAACATTTTTGTAAGTAAATCATTTTCAAAACAGTGCCAACCGTTCCAGCTGCAGAGCAATTTAACGCGAACTTACCTCCACGAAATTACGTACTAAAACGTTGTCAGACCAATCCGGAATTAATCATGACAGCGCCAATTGGATTAAACGGCCATCTCTCGGCGTATCGGAAGTTTTCCCCTGGAGATGTGCCATGAGACGGTTTTGAAATGCTTAAGCTTCAATGCTAATTTTATCCCCTCCCCCGCCCGAAAACATCAACCCGTAGCAAAACAGAAAATCTCCCTATTAAAGGCCCCAGTTAAAATATAATCAGTGCAATTTATGTAATCCGCCTTTTGACTGTCGTTTATCAATTCAAGGAAGAACCTGAGGATTTGTAAACGGTGAAAACGTCCATTAGTTTCTATTTAGAGTCATTGCTCTTAAAAACATCCAGATTACAGGCTATACATAATACTTCGCTTGTAAACATGAATTGACACGAATAAATAATCTCCTAATTGAAAATCTAAAAACAAAATTCTATACCTCCTTGTAGCAACTAGCCAAGTATCAATACGACTAGTTAAAAAAACATAATTTTAACTTAACAAATATGCTAATTAAGTTATATCACTATAGATATAGATGTAGAAGTAATTTTTGCAGGGTATGGTATACTGCGCCCTTTAAGAGCTATTGTATCCCCCATTCTCGGCCTAAAGCACATCGGTGAGTCTTATTTCATCAAGAAATTTGATTAATAGGCCCGGTTTCAGTGGTTGGAGCTCTTCTATGGTCACATTATACATCCCAAAACATTTCCTCCCGCGGGCTAATGTAGCTCCGCAGTTTGTTAGTAAATGTGTTGGTGTCTCTTCTGCCTCCTTGCAGAATCTGCATGTGCCATCGGATCTGCAGTGTCCTATTAGGATTCGCAGACTGTTCCCGATTCCTTTGACACATTCTGTGATTTCTTTCTTGCCAAAATTGGTTAAAAATTTCTTGGATTGTCTATGTCCAATGAGTGAAATCCTTAATTTTCTTTTTGTCCTTCTGTCTGAGATTCCTTTTGCTACTAGTATGGATTCCTATGCCACAGAAGGGTTCGGGTCCTGTCAGCGGTGTGGCAGCCCCTTTCCTTCTACTCTCATGTGTCCTGGGACCCAGCAGAGACTGACTTTATACCTAATGTGTGTAATTTGTTTTTGCAGTTCAGCACCATACTTGAATGATAGTTCAATTTAGTGCTTTGATGGCTGCTTGACTATCTGACATGATAACTATATTCTTGTTTTTGTACCCTTTACTTAGATTTAATTGGATACATCTTTCAATTGCGTGAATCTCAGCTTGGAAGATACTGGTGTGTTTTCCCATGGGCTCTGAGTATTTGGTTTCCGGTCCCAATACTCCTGCCCCTACCTTCTTGTGTTCTAGATCCATCTATGTACCAGAGATGGTACCATTTTTAAAGGAGTTATTCCCTTTCTTTCCCATTCCTTTTTGGTACCCAGATGTATTCGGATTTTTGGTTTCATGTCGTTTCTTGGAGCCATGAGTGATGGATGGTCTTTCCATAATTTGTTTCCGTCTCTCCATTTCAGTTTTATTCTTATTGAAGGTTTTTCTTTAATAAAGTTGATTACGGTTTTCTGTGCTGTCCTTTCTACCCGCCATATTACTATATAAAATAAACCATGTTAAAGTTAGCTTCCTTGAGAGCGTAAATCGTTTAAACGTGAATGTTATAAATAATTATCATTTTGGATAGATTCCTAATTCAGGCCCAACAAAATCCATCAGGGAAATAATACTTCTAAATTTGTTGCACGTGATTGTACGAATAGGTAAATTTAAGCATTCCTTTATTAGTTTCGACCCAAAGGCATAATGACAATTTACAACGCAACATTGACTCACTGTCCGAAAGTATGTGAATATGTGCACTTTTAATTGTCTACTTTATCAACTCCTGTGCATAAAACTAGATTGCATGTATGCCCTGGAATATAGTTGAAACCTGTCCAAGGAATACTGGAATCCATGTACTAATTCTACCTTTTTCCCCTACTCAACATTTTATATTTTCAAATATTCTCTTTATGATTGTTACCAGGTTATCCGCCTAGTACATGGTTTGACATCCTAATTTATTAACATCTCTGATTAGGTCATCTATTACTAGCAACTATAGAAGTGTAGGTATACATGCAAGTGCAATCCTTAGATAGGTACTATTTATACTGCCCGATGAAGAAGTTCAGATTTATATCTGTCTTCTAAGCATTGCTAATATCCAGCTGATAATTTAAGAGTCTATACCCTTATAACACAGCAGTGTGCTAAAAAAACACGATCCACAACTTTTTTCAATCATTTGGAGCATTTCTCGGCAAGGCATGGATTTGTTTGGGACCAGTTTCTTCTGTTAAAAAAAAATGTTGCGGATTAAAACCCAATTGTATCATTCAAAATATATTAATTGTATATATTTATTTTTGCAATCTTGATTTTTAATAAATATTATTGCATTTGCCCAATTTTAACGAAATGTTTTTGATTACCCTTTAATTATTCAGATATCGTGAGATGCGGTCTGGTGTGATGTAGGTATCAGAAAAACATTTTCTTTGTCGTGCCAACGTTTCAATCTTTTATTGAGATCATCTTCAGTGCTCAAAGTGTTTGTCTCGAGATGAGATCGAAACGTTAGCACGACAAAGAAAATGTTTTTCTGATACCTACATCACACCAGACCGCATCTCACGATATCTGAATAATTATCTATTAACGGTCACTAATCTCTACACATTACCCCTTAACTTGAAATTTGTTTGTGAGGAAATAAAGCGTAACTAATAACCAAATGTAAATCAGTGGCAAAGGTGATAAAACACATTTCTGAATCCATTTTGTTAATTATTAAGTTCAACGTTTGTATTCTTACATGACACCAACAGGTTTTTGCGCGAACAAATTTTTCCTGTCTGTTGTTTATGTTTTTCTTTACACTCTTCTGTTCGATAGATTTTTGTTTTGTTTGCATTTCTTTTTCAAAAGGTCTGGTTTCTACTTAAGCAGCAAACTATAAAATTTTACGTTATTTAAGCTTTCCCCTTCATTTTGTAGTTCAAAGAAAGGGCAAAGTGTTATCATTTTTGTTAAAACCTATTTGATCTGTTACCTCTTGCACTGTTATTTTATCCTTACATACCTTATGTTGCTAATTTGTAGTTTCGATTTTTTATAATATTTCATTGTTGGAAACAACGCAAAATTTAACTGTAACTTACACCTTTTTCTTCTATACGCAAATTATTTCTCCTCTGCTGGGTGTTTTTACAACAATTGCTCGCTATAATTGTATGACCCATTTTTTCAACAAAATGAAAAGAGAATCCTATCAATATAACGATGTGTTTGGCAAAAGCCTACCGACATGGGAATAAATATACTTTTATCAGGAGAAGCGATTTTCTTGTTGAATTTCAAAAATAAATTTATCCAATTTCTGCATAATTTACGTCATAAAAATATTACACACAAAAGCAGTAGGAACAAATTGCATAGACGATTTGTTAGTTGGGTTGTATCTTTTTTACACAGTATGTAAATTATAACGTGTATCGGGGAGTTTTTTGAAAGGAGCGCTACCCTGAAAAAGAGCCCTATAAAAAGATCGACAGATTTTCGTGGGTTCATCGAAACCTATCGGCAGAATAAAAAGATTTTCTCTCTTCTGTTTTGGGTCACGTGAACTGTTGCAGTTAATTTTTCGTCTCTTCTGAATTGAAATTTTACAGATTAAATTTGGGTCGATAAAGTTTTTTAATCTAAAAAAATTACAATCAATAGAAATGGATATTGTATGGATAAAACTGGATGGATTTTTTTTTTTTTTTTTTTTTTTTTTACGAGGGTTTACAACAGTCATATAAACCCTCAGGGTGCCGGTGTTTTTGAAAAAAAGCCCATTTGTAAGTATGTCGGGTTCGAATGCAGGGCCGCTGGATTCGAACCCGGGACTTTACAGTGATGAGCGCAGTGTCAAAGACGAAACCTCGCGGCCACCAACGACCCCGATAAAACGGTCAATACTCCCTTATAGAGCAAAAAGAATGAAAAAGAATGTCGACAATAATTCTGATGGCTTAAATCCTGCTCAGAGAACATGTCCGTCCCATATCAGAGCCTACCCGCTCCCTAGAAGGAGCCCAACAACCATCCAGTTTCTTTTTACAGATCACGTTTGGATATATTATTTATCAATTCTAAAGATCGAAATCAAATGGGACCGATTACATTTTTGGCCGAAATACTTGTAGTTTTTAAAAATTATTTTTAAATTGCACTTTTTGTATAGACCACCCATGCAAGTTTAATTGAGTAGTGTATTCACTGTTAATTATAGCTAATATTTTTTTAAAGTTATTGTTTGTTGCTGGACTTGTAGAGCACAGTTATTCTAATATAATAAAATTTATAAATCTTGCTTTGCACGAGACAGTTACTGTCTTAATAACTTTACTAATAAATTGTTGAAAAAACTATGCCTACTTTCTATGATAGCACAGGAGAGAATTTGTCTCTATTAATTGATTAATAAAGTAGACATTTTTAATATAAATCAGAGGTAAAGTAAAAAAATTGTTCAATTTTGTTAGAGGTTTCAACTTTTAGATAGTTTATTTTTATAATTAATATTTTTTGTAATATAATTAATTGGCTTTTAAATATTTTAGGATAGGTTTTATTTATTTTAAATGATCTGTGTGTATATTTTTTTCTTGCACAGGTGTAAACATTAGTGTCTATTATTTAAAATAAAAATGTAATTATTTCTGTAAAGAAGATAAAATGTATCTTGTGTATATCTACCCTGCTATACATATATATCTACAACTAGACTCAATAGAAAACGTGGAACAATTTCCTCTCTGGATTGCAAATAGTTCAATATAAAGAAAATAATTATTTTAAACTTTAGTCAACTGCAGGAGTGATAGCAAATTTTGTCCTGCGCGGCTTTTCCAGAAGGTAATTTTTATTATACAATTTTGAAAGGTGAATAATGAATAGTAATTATTAAATATGAAAACAGAAAGTTAAAACATTACCTCGTAAATCGCCTATGGAAAGCGTAACTATTTTTAAATAGGCCAGGTACCCTTGAAGAATTATTGCGTCAACAACATTATTATTTCTAACGCCAGAAGCAATGAAACCTGGGGGTGTTCATGTGTTAAAAACGATCTTCTGTTAAAACTCTTCGGGGTGTTTCACCCCATTTTAATTCAGTTCACATTCGCCCTGCTTCAGGTTTTGGTACAGTCGGGGGTCGAATGACACAACTAGGATGAGATGGCCACCCCTCGAGGCACCGACTGTACCCTGGTCGGTAGCTATTGCATATCTTCACTTCCACCCCCGCCACACCGACCCCCCCCACATACTCACGTAACCCTTGGTGAATTTCCAGGGCGTTTTCACCTTGGGCCGTCGCCCACAAATTGTACTTATGTCTTGAGCAAAACCCCCTCAAGACGTAGAACACTGAATAAATTTAACCCCTCTAATAGTTTTACGCCTTCGCTCAGAGAACATTTTCGAGAAAAAAAAAGTCTACCGAGTATTGATTCTAAGAAAAAGTTTATCCGAATCCAGATATCAAATCATTTCTTGCATATTACACAGCTTGGATTCGGAGAAATCAAATTTCCAAGTAAGTCTTTTAAAGTATGAATAATCTTATTGGAAAAGGAACAACAATCCATCTCTTTTTTTAAATTTAAATATATTTTGTTGAAAATAATACTCTGAACCGACATACCCTACCAGATAGTAATGATTTATATGTTTTAAAATACTATTAAAAATTAATTTATTTTGTTGAAAAAAACAACAACACAGTAGTATATAGTTTTTTATTTAAAATCGATCAGAATGCTATGACAATTCTTTTTCATTTAGAAGAAAAACCGAAACAGATTATGAACTGGTAATTGGCTTATACTATGTGACTTCAAATATCATATATATGATAGTATTTTAAGTCTTCTTTGATTTATTTCTCACGCACTTTGTTCATACAGTTCTCTCTCTCTCTCTCTCTCTCTCTCTCTCTCTCTCTCTCCAGTGCAATGATAAGGGTTTGCATATTATTTGTTGTACATTTTATTCATTTTGTATTTCATAGATTAGTATTCACTTGTATGAGAAATTTTAAGCTAAAATTGAAAAAGGTCTTGACGGCGAGTTTTTGTCTTACAACTGGCCAGATTTAGGCCATATTTAATTAATTATTGTGTTTAAAACCCACACGAACAGAGTAAAAGACACGTAATTTAAATTTCATTGGACCACGGCTTATCTGTATTTTACTCAAAACCACTACTCCTTTTGAATGATCTAAAATGAACCTATGGTTAGAAACCTGGTGTCACGTAGACTCCTTCTACGCATGCTAAGCAAAAAAATATATTCACAACGTAACATATGCAGTTAAATTCAGGAGGCCAAGTGTGCTTGGCCATAAATCCAGTCATAAACATAAATCCTGTCATAAAATTGAGCTTAATGTTGAACTAGAGGTAAAACCACTTTTCCAATCATAACCAATTAAAAATGAGCTATGCCGGGATTTGAACCCAAAACAACTGGCTAGGCAAATAGAGTCGGTTATAGCCCAACCAAACTAACCAAATAATTACACAAAGTTCATACCAAGAAAGTAGATGAGACCCAAGGGGTGAACAATATGGTGGGTTAGGCTAGGTTTGGTAAAATTAGATTAAGTTAGGTATGGCTAGTTTAAGGTTTAGAGACGGGACATGTCCACGATTTAATGTTTTTCCTTGAACAAGAAATAATATTCCCGTTTTTTTTTAAATTTATTTTTTAAGTATTTTTTCAATAACCTACATTTTCTTTTCCGGGTTCATTAATGTCTTGGATTTTATAAAAAAATGATTCGATTTAGTTTAATTTTGGTGTTTAGCAAACAATATTTTTATTCAGATTTTTTAATTTCTAGTTAACATATAATTTTGAACCAATTTTGATGGCCTTTACCAAGTTAAACATATTTCAATTTTGACTGTTATCTATTCCAAGAAATGTTGAATTCACAGATTCCACAAAAAATCTGATCTTCTGATTATGGAATAAAAGCCAGGAGCAAAGGTAGAGGTTTAGTTTAATTTATTATAAATCTTTGGCCGAGGGCAATTAACCGGGTCGAGAATACTCTTGGATTGGTTCGGGTTTTGTCACGAGGGGATTTGTTCCTGGCAAACGTAGCTCGCCAATAGTGAAAGGATGAGATAAATCTCTCCCTGAGGCCCCAAGCTGAGTCAACAGGGCCATCAGTCACAGATTGACAATCGATTGAGTTGTCGATCTGCAAATACCGCAGGATTTGCGTATTATTTTCTCGTATGTGGTAACATTTTAACCCCGACCTTCATTTTAAATAAACCTTAAGTTGGAAGCCTAGTATGTTAAAATACGTTAAATCGAGCCCACTTTGTATTAACTGACATCCTGTAATAATTGAATTTATAATAAAAAAATTCTTACCACTGTGATTGAACTGCGGCGACTTACCTAAAACACAAAATACATATTTAAAAGTTGAAGATTTCAATGTTGGTTTGGCTTATTAGAAAAGCATGAAGTTGTCAGATTACTAAGCTCTCAATGCGATTAGACGGGGAAAGGGGAAATACGTATAGAAATTTAAATCTTTTTCAATTTGTTCAGCCGATTAAATAATGGCGATCGTAAATTATCTTTGGTCCTTTTTGAATTACGAAAAATGTTTCTTGTCCAACTGAAAAGGAAATTCAATTTATAAACTATCAACGCTGAATTCTTAGCATCACACCGGTGTAATACACAAAGAAACAGAAGGCAATAAATTCAAAAGGATTCGAGACGTCGAGGCTTCGGATTGGAAGAGATGGGCATACTTGTCCAGGTTCTGTATATCAAAAGGAGTTTCCATATATTTCTCGTCATCTCCCACTTGGCGAAATCGCAATTTTGCCTTTATTGCCACTTTTTGACCCTTCTTGCAACTCTTTTCCTTTATTTAAGTCCCAGAAAGTACATTCGACAAATTTATATTCAACATGATGCAAAGATTTTATTTCAATTTTGTTTAGTTATTCAATAGTTAATCAATTGCTGACTT
>CM077104.1:5761498-5787865 GCA_039619505.1 Cimex hemipterus
ATATATATATATATATATATATATATATATATATATATATTTCAGGAAAATCGGTGTCTCCATTTTTGTGTGTGAAACGTAGATTACAGGCACTGTTCAATTAAAGGGATATCTGTTTCATATATAATATTTTTCAATATATTATTCAATTATATTCATATTTTCCTCCATCCATATTTATATTAAGTCACATAAATATGAAATTATATTTTCTTTGTGTCATGATATATCTGGAAATCCTATTTTATTCATAAGGTACATATCCAAAAAATAAGCTGAAGTGCATTCAGTTATTAAATGTTGGTAATTTTATCCCATTTATTTGAAATCCCTTAGATATATATAAATTGGATTAAATTAATTTGTCCGCCGGTATGGGGCCTTCCTCTGGTACGGCGGTGTGGTGGAAAGGGTAAAAGTAAAAATAAAGTAATTAAATGGAATATTGTCCATACCGGAAGCTTTATTTTTACCGGGTTTCAGAGTAATTTTATCGATTTCCCTACGTTCTATCCCCCATCAAGTAATTTTAAAAATCTAACAAATGATCCAGCTGGTGTACCAGGACGAGAGATTTCACGATTGCACCGATAGCCGGTAATGCAATCTTACGCAATCGGCTGTTTACGTTTCGAAAGATAACAAAACGGACTTCTCCCTCTCCATTGTTCCGACCACGTACATAATTGTGTATTGAACAAATATTGTCGTACTTTAAATGAACGTGCGCGATGAGTTAGGAATTCGTGTATGACAGTGTAAACACAAATAAAATTGGACTACAGGTGGGTATTGTTAAACGTCAAAAAAATAACATCGGTGGTGAGAGGGAAAAACGGTCCAGTGGATAATTTAGGATTACGCAAACCGATATCTGCCGAAGAACGCTTATGAAATGTTTCGTAAGTCTGTTTGTTGTTCATTTATATTTGTTATGTAAGAACTAGAATAATTGCAGAGAATTATTATTCAAGAATTAGATTAGGGGTTTAAAGGGCCAAATTATAAATCCTTCCCCGTCCCCCCCCACAAATTCCCAATAGAAAACTTTAATTTAACATCGTTTGAAAAATATGTAAAATATGTTGCTCTTCTGTTAAGTATTTACTTTGATGTTATATTATGATAAGAGGGGGGGTTAGAAAAAGAAGACGGTTGGACAAAACAAAAATACCTAACATAAACTTTGTTAGTTTCTTACGTAAAATCATAGAGAGCTTCATCAAAGAGAAATCATAGAAGGAACATCATCCCTGTCTTCGATTGTTGATCGTAATGATTTCAACGATGAAAATGAAAAGAATACGAAAACGATTTTTTTGATCATGCGTTTTTAAAACTTCATATCATGACATTTTAGTCTTCTTTCGAGTATAGTAAGCGTAAAATTGTATAAAACAGGATGTTTAGTTGTTTTTTTTTAAATAATATGTTCATCTGTAGATCTTCCATGATGAAAATCAACCGAAACTGAAGAACTTTAACAATTCGGTAACCAAGTTGTATGTAACAGATTAACAATGTGTAAGTAACACCCTAGCAAATAGTAGCCTCGTGTCAAGTGTCCAAATCCATTTCCATCCTCTCAAAACTGTCAAAGCCCCTAGAAAGATTAGTCCAAGCACAAGTCGCCAAGCACCTTGAATAGTCCCAACTTCTCAACCCTCTCCAATTTGGTATCCGCCAAGGATACTCCACTCAACCAGCACTAATAAAAATTACCAGTGACCTCCACGTAGCAATACACCAACTGAAAGTTACTATACTTGTCTTTCTTGATTTCTCTAAAGCCTTCGATTCTGTCCCTCACTCTTCTCTCCTGTCTAAACTCGGATCTTTTTCCTTCTCCGCCAGCACCACCGTTGGTTCCAGTCCTACCTTACCAATCGCCACCAAGCTGTTTCCCTTCCTCCCTCTAACATCTGGCGTGCCCCAAGGCTCTAGCATTTCTCCTATCCTTTTTTCCATTTATATCAATGATCTGTATCCAGTCATGTAACTATCACCTATATGCCGATGACTCCCAAATATACTTATCCTTACACCCTTCCAATCTTCACTCGGCCATTCTCAAGATCCAAAAAGACCTAAATTCATTCAATGAAAGGGCCCATAAAAATTCCCTAGTCCTCAACCCGTCCAAATCCACCGCCATAATTATTGGGACCAAGAAACTGCTCACTTCCCTACCCAGCATCCCACCTCTCATACTAAATAATCACCCCATCCCTTTCTGCTCCTCGGTTAAAAACCTAGGAGTAGTCTCTGATCAAAACCCTTCCTGGCATTCTCACATTTCTCGCCATTCCATCGCCTCCCTCAGCCTGTTCCGTCGGTCCTGGCTTATCTTACCTTTCTCCACCCGCAAACTGCTTGTATCTTCCCTTACACTCCCATTCTTCGATTACAGCTGTTTGGCATACGGTGGTCTCTCAGACAGGTAGAACGCACGATTGTAGCGTATTTTCAATTGTTGCGTAAGATTTATATACGCACTCCTCGTGGATCCAGGGTGTGGCGGTTGTATTTCCAACTGTCCAGTCTATTCTCCTCCTTCCTTGCCCAGTATTTCCTAGGTTGCTTTCTCTTCCAGTCCATCCATATTCGTCGTCCTCCTTACATCATCCAATCCCTTCAATTCAACTCCTCACATCACTCCCGTAAGACCCGCTCCACCCCCATTCGACCTTATCCTTCCGCAACATAGAGCCCATACTTTCGAAAGATCCTTTCTGATCCGAGCCCCTAAACTCTACAACTCCATTCCCCTTCCTATTCGTCACGCTGCCTCTTTTTCCTCCTTTAAATCCCATCTTTATAATCAAACCCTCCAAGTAGAGACCTCACGATAGCATTTATTATTTGTGTATTTGTTAATTTTCTCTTCTGGCCCGTCTTATTGACATACATTGTTCCACGATTAATATCTATCTTTTTTTTAATTATGTGACATTTATTTATTGTATCTCATGTAAATTATTCTTAGGGAACACCAGTCCCAGACTAAAGTGATTTTTCTTCTTCTTCTACAAATTTAATTCGTAATGCCATTAAATGGATGCTTGAAACTGTACATAAAACTTCGTCAATTATTAATTTTAAATTGGTTTTTATGTTATGAAAAAGTAATTCCTTAAAGTCTCCGCGAAGGAACTAAGGAATAAACCGAGCGTTTTCATTCTAATAGGTCTCATCTCTAATATTTATTAGGCAATTATAATATTAACGGACTAATCTTTTTATAGCGGAAAAATGTTATTAAGTAATTGCCAAAAATATCAAACCACAAAATTTTAGCTTAAAGGATATAGTAATTGTATTTCAACTACCATGCTAAACACAGCTTTTAATTGATTTCTCAAAGTTTTTTAGTTTTTAAAGAAAATCAATCAACCTATTGTATTGAAATTAATCAAAAATATATACATACTCTATACATTCCAAAAGTGTGAATAAACTGTATCACGTACAATTTTACAACTCCCGATACCTTGGGCTAAACGCCAAGCTAACTATCGATCTGATAGAATATTAATGACCAGGGCTGAAAAGTATAACAATACAATTGCCCGGGGAAATTGTGAGAGGGGTTGAAGCCGGATGTAACTTTATTAAACAATTCTTCTCCAAAAATGATAATTCAGTTTCCTCGGTTCAAAGGATAATTCATCACTATGGCTCCTTTTGAAAGGAAAGGTCGTTTTAATATAAATTCATTGTACTAACCTCAAAATAAATAATTACTAGGCTTTTCATTTAAACCATTATTTCGTTTTAGAAAAAAAATTAGGCCTTTAAAATACAATTTACATTATATCAAAAAGTAATTAACGAGACAAAAATTTGCATTATGTATTAATTAATGACCATGTTTTAAACGTAATTCATTAACAATAGGACATTATACTAAAATCTAATAGCTCCCTAATTATAAGAATATTTGAATCAATTATAATGATGATTATGTCGAGGCTGAACGGGATAAATCGAGTTTATACTAAATTAAACACTTAATTGTTTTAATTTGGTTTATCAATGAAATGATTCAACGATTCATTATAGCCTTAATAATTTTCCTTATCTAAAAAGATTCATAAATGGACATTTGTACAAGAATTCATTAGATTATAACATCATTTTTAGTATTTTAAATTTTTTCTTTAGTGATGGTTTTAGTATTGTTACTTTTAGTTAATTTTGAGGGGTTTTGTTTCGAAAAAAGGGGAAATTTTCGCGTGAAGAGTTTAAGGTGTGAAACAAGCTGCCCGTTTCTGATGATATTAACATGTTATCGTTGCTTGCTAGTAATACTAGTGTAAACGTGCAGAGATTAGTGGCCGTTAATGGATGATTATACAAATATCGTGAGATGCGGTCTGGTGTGATGTACATTTCAGATAAACATTTTCTTTATCGTGCCAACGATCTTTATAGAAATCATCTTCAGGGCCTGGATTTACAAACATTGTTTAAATTTAACAAATACCTGTATGATGTGGAAGAAGCGAATTTATACAATGTAAAATATATTTTTACATTAAATCAAAGTATTTCTACTCACTCAAAATGTTTGTTTTCTGTGTATTTGTGCCATTCTTCCGTGTCGTGCTGAGAATGTGTGTGAGATATTGCTGTTTTTTGTTTATATATGTTGGATTTTGAAGGGGTGGGGATGGAAGTTGGTATAGAAACGACATTTTTGTATAAGGCAAGTTGGCACGATGAAGAAAATGCTTTTCTGAAACCTACATCGCACCAGACCGCATCTCACGATTTCTGAATAACTAGTGTAAACGTTCAGGCTATTAACTTACAAAAATAGTAGTTTGGCTTCTGGTTATTTCAATCTGCATCTTCAATAAAGAAAGAATCTGACAGACGAAACGTCGTAGAAAAACAGATCACCAGTCTAAAACGTTATCGTTACCAAATAAATTTACAAGTTCATCACCCCACAGACAACACGGAGAAATTTCACAAGTATTTTTCTTCTGTAATAAAGATATTGATCTTTATGGATGGGTGGACTTGGCTGCAAGTAATTTTTTTAAATTTTGAGCAAACAAATATTTCTGACATTTTCTTTTGAAGACTGTTGTTGAAGAACAAGTTCAATCTGTTTGGATCGTTCCCATTCTAACAATTGTCGTGTAACTACTCTGTTCAACAAAGTACAGAAAAAAATTAGGTGCATTTTTGTCGTTTTTGATCATTTTCTTCAGACTGCTTTGGTTTGCTATACATTGTTTAATTTTCCCCCATCACTTACGCCGCAGAATGAAATATTCAAAATCACCCAAACGACAGAATTTTTTTTTTCAACAATTTGATGGGCGGGATGTTTATATAAGTTTTATTAGAATTAAGAATATCAAATATTCCACTAGTATTAGTAGTTTTATTTTCTGCTTGTAAAATTTTTTAATTATTATTTAATATAATATTCTTCTTTGATAAATTGTTTCTTTTCATGGTTACTCACGTTGTATCTCTTGTACTAATCTTTTTTCTGAAAATTATAGTAGTTTTCCTCATTTCTAATCTAATTCCATTTCTATTCGAATTGACTTAGAATGTTAAGCATGGATTAATTATCAACAAGGATTATCTTCCAACTTACATATTAAAAGTTTCAAGTTTACTTAAAATTTTACGCCCCGGTTGCACACATATAGTGGTGCGAAACCAGAAAGCGGGGACAATGAGATGTGTTAATTGCTCAAGTTCAAGTAGGCTGCGGTAAAACAACAATTCACCAATTTAGAGCGGGTTGGGCCGGTTTGTTCAAAATGCGCGTGAAATTAAACCGCATACCGTCAACGGACATTTTATAATGGAATAACGTCTTTTCCAGTCATCTCTGGCCATTTCAATTAATGCCTTACACGGAATAAAGAAAAAAAAGTTAGAAAAACAAAGCCGTGTGAAAACTACTGAATACGAGACTGAAACACGGAATTACCATACTCCTATTTTACATTCACCATGTTTCAAAAGAACAACATAAAAAAAAAAAAAAACCTGCCCCCGCCTATATTCAATTCAACACCTGCATGACAACAGTGAAAAAAATCTGGTAATTAAGGGTTATCTTTTCACTTTAATTTACGCATTATTTAAATGAGTTTTCTAGCTAAGAGAATATTGCATGTGTGCCTGTTCTTTGATGAATTTTACATGCCAATTTCTCTCTCGTCCAAAGAGGAACACGCTGCCACATATCGTACGTACACTTTTCCTCTTTTAAGACTATTGGACGGTATAAAATGGGATTAACTTATTAACGATTAGCGTTTTTTGATAACGATTTCTTCCGGACAAGGTGCATTCTTCTGCACAAAATAAATTTACTCACTACTTATTATTATACATTCACTACAGTGCTAATTAAAAAAAAGCGCGTTTTTAAAAAGCGTATTGTCATTAATTTAATTTCAATAAAATTTAATTACTTAGGAGTTTATGACTCAATAGCCGATGGCTCTATGGTTACCTGAAACGCAAAAATCGTGACCATCCTTTTGAAGGTAGAACGTACCCGAATTTTATGGAGATCTGTTTTTGGTGTCCGGCATGTAGACAAAATCCATCCGTGTATAACACAACGTCAAGGAGAGGCCTTGGCCCTTTACAGGGAGAAATTAGATACGGCATCTGATATAAGGCAAGTCCTGGGGCATGAGCGTAGGTTGTTGGGACTAAATTTTCGACTTTTTAAGGAAACGAAAAAGTTTCTTAATCTTTTTTTCAGTAAATACTGTTTATGATATAGTGTAGTGTAGTTGAACAGTTTGTTCGAAGCTATTTGAATGTGTAAGTGCGAAAGCCGATGACAGAACATGAAGCATTCAAAAGACTTCATAGTGCACAGGAGGCTTTATGGCTCAAGAAAGAAAAAAAAGGGACGAATTTATTGTTCTTTGCAAATAAAGTTAATTTGATTAGAGAAATTTTGATGATTAGGGATTAGCTATTAAGTACAAATTGTGTGTATTTAGAAGTAGTATTTCACTTTATCTATTTTTATATTCATAAAGATTTTTTAATGCAATGTAAATTCTTCTTTTAATCTGAGAAAAATAAATACTTGTGGTTTTTATGGGTCCAATTATTTTGTATCTAAAAAATTAAAATAAGACAGTTTTTCGTTATAATATTTTATCAAGTTGTTAACAATGTGGTTGTCTAACATATTGAAATAAATACTTATCATTTTAATTATTATTAAATTTACTAGTTTCGTGGTCCGCATGACCAATCAATATCATACAATTAATTAAGGTTTTTAGTTGAGATAAAAACTTCAATATAACGACTAGGATTCGAACCCACGACCTTCGGCTAGATACGCCGCTTCTCTACCACGAGCTATCTTGACTTCAAGTCGTAGCGGCGAATCTAGCCGAAGGTCGTGGGTTCGAATCCTACTCGTGACATTGACGTTTTTATCTCAACTAAAAACCTTAATTAATAAACAAAATTTTTTATTATTATTTTTATTAATCCTGAGGGGAACATTACGTTTTGAATATCATAAAGTGATTTTCTGGGTCATTTCGATTTCATGGAATAAATGTCTTCTTTCTGATCAAAATACTACTCGGAAAGAAAGGCTCTGGTTTATGATCCCCGGCAGAGGGCATGGCTTCTTAATTGAAAACGGTATGAAAATTGTTTTGCAAAATGATTTGGCCTTTCTACCACGACGCCGAACGTGTGAACGACCGAGTGCGTACACGAAGTAGACTAACTGCTCATACAATAGTTCACTTATTTACATTCTGGTGGAGTTCCCGGTGAGGAATTAGCATTGTACGGATAAGGGAAACTGGAACAAAGGGATTGGAATATTACATTGTTCCTATGTTATACATCAACCGTTCTCACGTTTGTTCTTAATTAATTAAGTAAATGGATTAAAAATGAAAATGTATATAGTGCCCCTTGCGTATACAACATGACTGATTATTGGAGATCGGTTGTCATATCATCTTACTTATATTACACACTTTAGGAAATTTGACGGTTTAGTTCTAGTTTCTTCGATCGATTGAATGTGATTAAATTGAAAAAAGAATGATGTATGAGGCTGATATGCCTAGAGGAATAGCAATTTGTCGACACAGGATAGCCTTACCTTGAACAGTGGAAAAGATAATCCAATGGTGTAAATTACTCTGATGGCTCTTTTCCAAATTGACTGAAAATCTAATTTTCTCAGGTGGCATACATTATTTTAACAAGGAAGTGGTCGCTGTTTTTAATTAGACTTCTTTAATTACTACAGACGGTGAAAATTGTCAAGTCTGGTTTGGAATGAGTATATATTACGAAAATTCAGTTAGAAGTTAGTATAACAATTGTTTGAAATTTCTTTATCATAACAAAAATGTTTTTGAATATTATAAAAAGATTGTCGGGAAATTCGACCGTGTCGATCGCCGAGCCATGATGACGGGTGCTGCTACCAAAGCAATTTACTTCGTGTCTTCCAAGTATCGAGGGAAAAGAAAAGGCGGAAAGCCGAAATGTGCTGCAGGTTTATTGCATAAATAGCTGGAGCGACAGGGCGTATTGGCCAACGAGGTACAACGATTCGTACATTTGTTCTTCAGGAAGGTGGTTTGTCACAATGTTATATCTCAGGTGTCAGTAGGCAATGGCAGTAGTAGGAAGGACGAATTGTCTTCGGCTCTTTCGGAATTACGTCAGGACCGATAAGGCTTACGGAATGTCTCCGGAGAAGGAAAGAGACGTACGAAAGGCGAACTTTGGATTTTTCAGAATGATGTTTTGAGAAACGTGTTGTACTGGATAGGAAAGCAGTACGGAGGAAGTTTGTTTGAAACGAGCAGTTGTTCTGGTTACTAAACAGAAAGCTCGAAAGTTAACAAGCTGTTCCTTTTTCCTGAAGGATGCTTTGAGTGAACTGCCGTACAGGGTGTTACAGTGCAAGGTAAGTAGGAAGGTAGGAATGCTAGAGTGGCTCTTCCGCGGAAACAGTGAACACGCGTTGGGGCTCTCTCTGGCTAAAGAAGTTTAATTCAAAAATCATATTTCGTGCCCCTTTATTCTTAATTAAAATCCCATGGGCTAGGCAGAGGCTCGAACCCAGAGCCGCTGGTGAAGCGGTTAAAAACGGTTATCAAACGTTAGTGCTTGTCAACGTGCTTACTTTTGTGCAATCCTCTCTTTTTCTCGATTGTACAAACGGCCAACGGCACGATTTATCATTGGTATATTTTTTTTTCGTTTCAGCCTTTTCTAAGATCACGTACTTCTGTTTGTTTCTGAGTGGTGTTTTCAAGCTGAAGAGAGAAATAGCAGTAAAGTCTGCATAATACAAATGAAGAGATGAATCTATGTTTACAATTCGACACCTAAATTCATCAAGTACAAAGTTTTATATTGTGTATGGTTGTTTGTAGGTAAGTGGCTTTCAGAGCGTGTAAACTGCAGAACAGTTTAAGCGGCACAGAATACAGGGGCACAAAAATATATTTAATGCTAATGGGGGCTAATGCCGCGTTGTTTTCAGCATCTAGAGAAACGATGTTCAATGTGTCACACTTATTTGGAAGGTCTTATTTCTTACATATAACGAGGGGGAACGCCATTCGATATGAATGATTGTGCTCGAGTGCGAAAGCGAATCTTCTGGGTCCCCGTCACTTTTTCGCAATAATATGTTTATAAGCGCGAATATGTGTGTAGTATGAGAGTGCCGATGGCGGAGCATAAAGTAACCCATCGATCCTCAATTAGACTAGTTAGTGTATAACTAGTTGTTTGTATGTGTAAAACGGAGGACTTTTAGAAACTCATCTTAATTGAAGGGATGGTATATAAATAACAAAGTATGCCATGAGGGCTCAAATGACCTTGATGTTGGTCGCCCCTAGATCCTAACTTCGACGATGGAATGGATAAGATCGAAATCTGACTCAGGACCTCCAAACCAAATTATATGATTTCGTATTATACTAAACATGTACTGTACATTTCGTTATAAATAAAAACTTAATATAGTCAAGAACATCGTAGTTCAGGCGTCGATCATTATTTTTGATTTATGACCTACATATTTTTCAACCGCAGAGAAATGATACCTGAACAAAAAACAATTTCTTCTTTCTACGTATCAGCACAGTAATAAAAACGTAACGGTAATTTAGAAAGTGTTTACAATTGTTTACAAAATTACAATTAATTAAGGTTTTCAGTTGAGATGAAAAAAAAGCTAATGGCACGCGCTGAATTCGAACTCACGATCTTCGGCTAGATACGCCGCTGCTCTACAACTTGAGCTATCGTGACCTAGATCTACTGGGACATCAACTTCCAATCTCAACCCCACGTTATGGTTTGTATACAAATGAAAAAAATGCCAATCCGATTAAATGAGACTAATTGTTCTAAAAATTTCAAAATTGTTGACATTTACATTCAAAACCTTGCAATAATTGTTATTCAATCATTGGTAACACCTTTTTTCAGTCTGCTAAATAGAAAGAGAAATATTAAACTTAAAAGACAAACCAAAAAACATAAGCTTTAAACTATGTAATTTTTTGATTGTTCATATTAATAGTTGATCCAATATCACAGTGTCGTAAATATTTTACATTGTACATTGATTATCGTATATACAATTGATGTGTCATTTAGCGGAAAAATGTATTTATTTGCGTGAAAAGAGGAGGTTATTCCCAATCTAGAGAAATAACTAGTACTACTACTAATTGAATGATTACGTGATAATATTTATTAGCGCGAATCTGAGGATTATCCTGAATTATGTAGAGTGTTTAATCTACTCTGAATGCCAACAGGACTATGGAGTGAATGCCTAGTCTCTGTGTATGTATTTGAAATTAATATCGATGCCCTGAAGAACATACAGACTACCATAAATAAAAGAAAGCCAGTAGAGGCTATTTCATATAACATCATAACTTGGGTGGAGAAGCAGGAAATTAAAACAAGAAAAACACGGAATTGAGGGCCGTTGGTGCCCTATGAAAATTGATCATTTTGATCTTAATGTTCTGGTTTTTTTGGTTTATCAGATGTGTTATTTGCCCTAACTGAAGATACAAACCAAAATTATCAGAGACAACGCAAACAGAACCAAATTTTTGAATTTGTTGAGCGAAAGTTTTACACGAGTATTACTTGAATTAAAAATATGGCATATAGTTTTCTTGTTCTGTCTGTAACAAAAATTTTATATAATTTAAAATAATATTCCTCTTTTTTACAGCTTCTGTTTCTGTTGGTCGCTCTTTATACCTATTATAATTACTTGCGATCTAGCTTGTACAAATATTTTAACTTTCTTTAAGGTCTCTTTAAAATTTTCCACGTTGGTCACACATCATAGTGTGGGATGCCAGACAGCGGGAAAGTAGGCTGTAATATATCGCAAAATATTTATAGCAACTGCCACAAATGGAAGGGAGAAAAATTAAATTATAGTACAAAATTGCGAAAAAACTATGTACGTGCAAAATAGTACAGTTTGTAAAATAAAAATCGAATTTCAAAAAGTGTCAAAGTTATTCAGGAATAAATTAAAAAAAAATCCATACTTTATTAGTAAAAATTGAACAACTGATACTTTTCCACTATCACCCAACGTTCTTCGTAATGGGATGGTACTGGCTAATCTTCCATACACCCACCTTTTAAACGTATATAACACACGAAACGAGAGATCGGCCAGTACTCCGCTTGAACTACATTTTCGGAGAACAGGATTTTTTAAAGTTAAAAATTCAGTATTGGATATACGCTGCAACGCAAGCATAATAAGTACCTAATATGAATGTATAATCTGCAAAATGGATTTATGAAATTGAAGTATTGCTATATACATAAGCTTGTTTAATATCGCTACCGTTACAAATCTCAAAGGGGACACTTGAGTGTATTTGGACAGTCTTGTTGGGATGTTAAGCATCCTGGCCCCATACGCTTGACATCTTTTATCTATCAACAAGGCTATAATTCTAGCCGAATCTGTATCAATTAAAACTATCACACGAACAAATTTGACCCTTAAAAACAATACAGCTTAAAAAATTAATTATTGAGTATCGTGAGATGCGATCTGGTGCGATGTAGGTGTCAGAAAAACATTTTCTTATTGTACCAACGTTTCGATCTTTTATTGAGATCATCTTCAGGGCCTGAGATTTACAAACATTTTGTACATTTAAAAATTATATTTAGGATGAGGGAAAGTTAATTTATACAAGAAATACAAGATCAACTGTTTTTAACTTTAATCGGGCTTACTTTCCAATATCTGGACAGGAGAGTAAAGCAACATATCTATGATTGCAAAAAGCCCAAGCAAAATCCTAAAGCACTTGCAACCCACCAATTTGAACACCAACACAATTTTGACTTTAAGAATCCAAAAATATTACTTACAGAACAAAACAAACATAAATAGAATTTTTTTGAAATTGTTTACATCAACAGGGATAAACACAGCATCAATTACAGAACAGGCATGTGCAAATACAGTCGCTGCTACGCCAATATCATTAATGAAATTCAATACAGATAACATACAAGTTACGTTAGGCTTATCTGCAGGGGCTGCACTTATTTTCGCAGCCTTGCTGTTTATTCGCGTAGGCGTCGTAGCCAGCGACAGGCCGTTCTTTCCCTCGGGAAGCAGTCTACCCTTGACTCCGATGCCGTACACTTCTCCTCGGTTTATCATATTAATTTTCTAAACTTGTATATGGAATAAAAAGTTTTTTTTTTAAAGCGGTGTCGATCTTTGTTAGGGATAACTTACATATATCATTACATTACATTACATTCCACACATCAAATACTTTTCACATAGTCTAATTGTCCCACAATCCATCTTGTCTTTTCCTACTTATGCCTATCTATATAATCCTTAAAGGATAATCTGGCCGAACCATTACCAACACATTGTTTCCCTTTGTCGGCTCTTTTCACTTCAAAGAAGCCGACGACTTATACAAAATAGTCTTTTCTATACAGACTTCCTTCCCCACCCTTTCAAAATCCAACACATATAATCATACATAAAACAACAAAATCTTACGGGCACTCTCAACACGACAATGGCACAAGGACACAGAAGACAAACACTTTGAGTGAGTAGAAATACTTTGATTGAATGTATAACAAATATTTCTTTGCGTTGTATAAATTCACTTTTTTCCTTACCCCACAGGTTTTTGTTAAATGAAAACAATGCTTGTAAATCCCAGACCCTGAAGATGATCGCAGTAAAGATCGAAAAATTGGCACGATAAAGGAAATGTTTTTCTGAAACCTACATCACACCAGGCCGCATCTCACGATATCCTAATAATTATCGATTAACGGTTAAGTTAATGAATCTCTACATATTAAAAAATTAAACCAACTGAACTTTTGACAGAAGCTTTACATAAAAACCAACAAAGCAAAATTAACGATTCTTTTATTTTTTTTACAAAATCTAATTATAAACACAAAGGGGAGATTTTTTTCTGTATTTTATTTACCTCTAATAGTACAAAACGGAACGAATATTGTTGAAATAGAGTTGTAATAATCAATGTGATAATTAAAAAGATGGCCACTTTTTTTACCACTCGGTGTATTTTCCCTCTGAGATCATTGAGAACTAAAGTCTTTTTTCTTCCACTGCGACCTATGAAGTTGCTCAACTACTTAAGTGCACAATTATCACTTATTTTTGTAGTTATTAGTGTCGCCTTTCCTCAGTGGCTGCACCGTTTTAGAGCTAATGCTTTGCAGTCGCTATTACCACTGCATTTTGACGCATGAAATATTGCGTTGGTGCTTGACAAGTAAACAAAGCTAAATCCTCCATTGAGTTTGTTTGATAATCATCAATTTTCAGTCACTAATTCACAACTGTAGCTGAGATTGCAATGAATGCATTTAACGTATTCTTATTTTATATCATGGAAAAGTGTTGTAGTCCGTACAAAGGTAATACAAGGTTAGGCTAACCCGCAATTCTTGTGAGTATAGGGTAACTGTTGCCTTTTACGCCGTGAATCTCATAGCAACTGGCATTCTTGTCTTGTTCTTCCTGTCATAAATCCATCTAAAATGTTCTTTGTAGCTATTACTAAGAATTGACCTATTTTTCAATCGATTCTTGGTTTTAGTTCCAACACGTGGGATTCGGAAATTTTCAAATCCCGCCGCATTAATCCTTAACAGTAATAACAACTTGTTACGCTTCGAGCCCATGGTAAATAGTGGGTCCGGAGGACAAACCGGTGTGTCTTTTTCTCTAGCTTGTTGACGAAGTAAATTTGTTGGGACAGTTTACAATACTTGAAAGCCAGATGAAACCGTGAGTTAGGTGGATTTGGACTTGTTAAGCGCCCAGCCCACGGTAAATAGTAGATTTGGAGGGGGAACCTTAATGACTTAATCCGTGGCTGATCTACTCTCCTGTCAAATTAAACGGGACGTTTTTTCGATGGTTCGTCGGCAAAGTAAATTTGTTGGAACAGTTTAAATTTCATGAAATCTAATGAAACTTTTTTTTACGAGGGTTCATAATAGAGGTGGTATGAACCCTCAAGGTGTCGGTGTTTTTGAAAAAGGCGCATATGTAATTATGTGGTGTTCGAATGCAGGGCCGCTGGAGTCGAACCCGGGGCCTTCACCTTTCAGTGACGAGCGCCATGGCAATGTCTAAACCGCCGCCCCTCATATCTTAATGGTGTCTGCATTGGGAATGCAAAAACTTGATTTTATAAAAATTAGACACTTTAATAAGTATTGTAAATAATAAAAATGCACATAGATAAAATTTTATTTCAGACGATATGTGTTATTCATATAGTACAATATGGGAAAACAAACGTTTGCAATAGAATTTTATTTACTCAATAGAGAATGAAAACAAACGATTTATCGCCTCAATCAATATTAAAATAGCGGTATGCAAGCATGCGGAAAACAGATGAAAAAAGCATTTTCCGCTTTTCCAAGCGATACGTAATAAACCTATTGGGAATTTTTTTACCCTTTCCACCATCCCGCCGTACATGAGGAAGAGGAAGACCCCATACCGGCGGACAAACGCCTTAGCTTAATCGAATTTGTATATCTAAGGGATTTCAAATAATGGGATAAAATTACCTCCCAACGATCTTCCCTTCAGGCGAGACCGCTAGTGGGTTTTTGAAGGGACCATATTTTCATTTTAAAATATAAAAGAAAAGGTCTACCCTTGCTGGTTTCCCCTTGCAATAAACCTAATGGGCCATAAGATAAAAATAATGCCAAAAAGATGTTACACCATTTAAGACTGAATTTAAAGAAATAGACCAGTGGTCCCTTTTTCTTTAGTGGACTTGTTAGAAGGGTCAGCCGTACGCCATCTGGGTACCGGGTCCCTGGAAATAACGAGCCGGCCTCAGACTCCCCTCTTCCAATCAACTCCAACTTAGTACCTTCTTTTCTTTCACACCTGAAATCTCATCTCCGACCCAATCAAATAAGGCATTTAGTTTTTTCTCTTAGTAGCGCGTAAATCGTACAAATTGCGCTAAAACACTCTCACCGAGGGGAAATGATTGCCTCATTACTTTCTTATATCCTATTTCCTTTCATCGACGCCCTGTGGATTGTTAAATCCTACTGAATTTTCTGATATCCGTTCTTTAGGTACAATACAATGGAACAAGAAACCCAAAATAATGATACAAAGAAATATTACTTATGTTTTTCGTAAAAGTTGAGGCGAAAAGTGAAATATACGTTTTATAAGTTGTTTGGGATGGCAAAAAAGTAAAATGTGAAAAAAATTGGAACGAAGAAAAGAAAATAATATTTGGCTTTTGTGGACTGTATGTTAAAGAAACCGAAAAGACCGACAGGCCGCCCGTGATGTTGGGGGCCATAGCCACGACTACAATGGCGACCTGCAAAAGTGATGGAAAATGGGATATTGTAGAAAGGTGGATTAATTGGTTAATGAAAATATCGGAAACAATTCGGCTTCCAGGGTTGGATGGAGGGAAGAGAATGGAAATCGTAGAGATAGCGAATGTTTTTTTTTTTTTTTTTTTTCAAAAACTAGGGTACAGTGAGCACCATAAAGTTTTTAACGATGCAGCTTGATCGTTCGAGATCGAGACGAGAAATAATGCGATGGGATTTAGGATCGGAGGAAGTCCAAGGAAAAACATAAGTGAAAATTAAAGAACTAAGGATTTCAGTACCTTCTTCCCAATAAATTCTAAGAATGTATTATATATCCGTTTAGAATTAAAAAAAAAATTATTTTTTACTTTTGTTTGATATGCATTTAAGGACATTATCGTATATGACTAGTTTTCTTTTAAAGAGTTTTTGGTTAAGCCATTTTAAGGTTCATATTACTGGAAGTACGTAGTCCTGTGTGGTAAATTTAAATTGCTACAATTGGGAAAGTTTCAAGGTCAAACGTGTTTTCTGAACCTAGAGACGTGAGGCAAATAAAAGGCAACCTGATAATCAAAACCACAAATACTACCTCATCACATCCTTAGTACAATTATCGTCCAGGTACATACTGGAAATGGAAAATTTCGTAATTTACTAGCGTTAGGGGTTCGCACATTTTTAAAAATCTCAACTAAAACCTTTAATTAATTGAAATCTATTAACTGGTCACGCGGAACACTAAAACTGGTGAATTTAATCAGTAAAAATGAAGTATACCTTCACTAAATTTCTCCGTGGCCCTTTCATTTGTCGCCGAGAATCAAATATATTACACAACATTGGAAAAATGGCAAAAAGGAGGGAAAATTCAAAAGGTGGAGTGGAGATGGGAAATTGGAGTCGGAGTGGATCGAAGTTGCGATATCTCAAGTGGTAGATCAACGGCGAATTCGACTCATGACGATGACTTTTATCTCAACTAAAAACCTTAATTAATTACAAAAATTAGTTTCGAAGAATCGGACTTCAATGAAAAAATTTATTGGATCCCACATCCATCTGTGATTCTATAGTAAAACGCAACATAATCCACCAATTTGTAAAAGTATAGGTAAATTGCGGTGAAAAGTGGGATCTTTTCAACTATGCTAAGAGATTAAGGTAAAATGCAGCGACCTCCATAAGCCAGATTACATTCGAAGGACGTTTGACGAAGGTAAATTTGTGGATTTGGTTAGATTTAAAGTGCATTATTATAAGCTAATTAAGACCACTTAAACCAAAAATTGGAGCCATTAAATGGACACACACCATTGGTTCTTGCTTAATGGCATTTTCATTGGCTATATCTGTTTTATCCTACTCAATGTATTCTTGAAATTTCAAAGTACCTCAAATATTCATTGCAACTTCTACCGAAAACCGCCTCAGCCCTTTAATATTTCACCGATTCACAACGAGACCAAAATTGCGCTAAACATTTATTTTTTAGATTTCTGCCTTTATTGTGCACTGAACAAAATTACTAAATATTAAAATAGACAAGCTATATTGAGCCAAACATTTTCTTATTCAATAAAGCAATAATTACAGTTCGTTATTATAAATCGCTCTCTAGAATAATTAGAAATCTGAGTCTTATCTGATGAAAATTGATAAATTCAGGTTAATTAGACGGTTTAAAATGAAAGATGTATACTAAAAAAGAAGGATTTTCAAATCCTATTCACAATTTGTGATCGCAAATAGCCTTAAAACATTGAAAACCCTCTTTAATTTCCCTTATTTAGGATGATATTAAAAAATAATAATTAAATATTTTTTCTGTTTACTCTAAAATTCTATCATTTGTACTCTAGGTTGGTGAACAATATACAGCATGTTATATTCTTTATTAACAGAACGATTGCGTTTTGCATGACATGTGTCTTCTTCAGTGTGATTTATTTGTGATTGATTTATTTATCTAGCGTACTTCCCAATCACACACATTGTTCGGAAATCTACCGGATATAAAAACGTACAACTTCAGATGGCATTACGTCGAAAAGGATCTGTTAACCAAGAAAATTTCACGTTGCAGTATATTGTTCTACAATATTCAGGAGAAGAGGTAGAAAAAATATTATACTTATCTATTTTACAAACATTGCTGCTTTGACTTAATATACACTGAATCTGAGGAAGAGGTTAATAATCCGTAAAAAAATTGTATTCACTAAACAGACAACTTATTATAGATTAATAATTTGAATTTGTTACATTCTTGTGATTTATTACTGCATTCATTATCTACAAAGGATATTTCCTGTGTACAGTTCACTCATAGAAATACAAAATCTAGGCATAGTTGGAAAAATATATACAATAGTTCTACTATATTTCTAAAAAGAAATAAAACTACTAAAACTAACCTTAACTGAATGTTTGTACTATCTGTTCTTTGATTTTTGTAATTTTACGCCCAATCAACACCCATTCTCACATAATATGAATACTTTAATTCTTAAGTAACATTTGTTTTCTATCTAGTCACACTACACACTGCAATATGTAAGGCGCAGAATTCATAAATAATCCAATAAGGAAGTGGCATAAACCAATTTGAGTTATATTATACAAAATAGCTTTAAGTCTAATCAACATTCGCGTTTCACAATTTGAAGGATTAAGTAAGCAGTACCGTATACATAATTCAAATCAGACAGAAAACCACTCCCCAGTGCCTTAAACTACGGGCTAAATTATGAATAATGTAAGTTTAAGGGATGAACTGGAAATGAAAATTTGCATAGAGTTTTTAGATTTAAATAAATAACACGACGGAAGATTTTTCGTTTGAAATGTTTACAATTGTCTGCGCCTGAAAACGCTGGGAAATTGCGGAGGGAAATCAAATATTGAAAAAATGTCTTCCTTGTGTGGTCTACTTTCCGGATTAATTGTTCGTAAAAAGAAAACATAATGAAATAAAAACGGAAAATGCTCGTAATAATAGTTTTACTTCATTTTATCTAAGAATAATAAATTTTATTTGAATTCCAATCCTAGACGAGTGATCCCACTCCATTCTAGCTAATGACTCACTTTTATCCTCCAAACATTACACACTCACCGAAAAGTACCCGATATTTCTATAGGTGGAGTTAAACAACCCCTTCCTCTCATTCCAATAAATTAACATAAACACAACAAAAACATTGAAAAATCTACATTTAAAAAATCCCTTTAGCATTGAGGTACCGGAACAGCGATCTGAGCCCGCCGCCCTTGCCCTAAGACAACGCACAGAAGACATGCAAAATATTGTCTTTGTACAAAGTCGAGCCGTCTTCAATTAAAAAGGTGGTCGATCGTTATTTTGTCCCTGTATGACTGACATCTAAGCGGTCTCGTTCCGTACAAAAGTCTCCCGTGAGTTATTCTTTTATGACATATGTACAGTCATGTCAATATGATTCCCTTTTGGACACATTCATTGTGGATCACTCACCGATGTGTTCGTTAACCTGCCATAGTTTGGCCGGGTTATTTTTATTTTTACGACCCCAGCAGTTTTTCCATTATATATTTATTTTATTTGAAATTAATGGTTTTAAATTCGCTGGGCGTATAGGTTGAAAATGGTCGTGGTATCTTCTGGCGGCTTCTTTGAGCGCCCTGCCCGCTTGTTGGCTTATGTGACCAGAAGCCCATGCCAAACGACCTTCTTCCCAACTTCTTCGTTCCCTTTTAACTGTTCTTTTACCTTATTTATTAAAAGGTCAACTGATGCTTTTTTCTCGAGCTTTTGAGTTGCACAGAACAAGTATGTAAAAAATAGAAAGTGGTTGGGGTTTTTATTTCTGGTTGTCATCAGTGCGAGGGATGTGCCGTATACACATCACGTTCTTTTTTTCAATTTTTTAATTTCTTCCTTCGCGTATCCGGCATTCCCAGGTCCTCTGCGTTTTGTACCCGTTCGAAAAAACTGGTCTGGTATCTCTATACTCATTCTTTAGGGTTCCAAACATTATTTTATATCCAAAATGGGGTATTTTTCCCCCTTTTTCCCTATGCGTGTCCCGCTTCTAGGCCCTTTAAAGGGCTTTTGCAGGTAACGTTTCTACTTGCACTGCCTAGTGGTCGTGGCTCATTGAACTAGTTATTTAATGGTCTCATGAACATTGTACATCTAGCCAGACTTTTTTTGGGGGGGAGGGGTATCGTGAAAAAAGGGCCGGAGGCGACGGCGGGAATCGAACCCGCGACCGCGGGGTCTACTAGCCGAGAGTCTCTCACGCTAACCACTCGGCTACCCCAGAAATGTGGAACGATTCACGATTTTGCGTGTCATCCTTGCGCAGGGGCCATGCTAATCTTCTCTATATCGTTCCAATTTTAGTATATGTACCGCCGAAGCGAGTACAAAATGGAGTATTTAGATTTTCTATAATTTTGCCATACTTCACAGTAAGGTAATGGGGGGAGTAGCGAAGGGAGGGGGGGTCGAGCAGCTTTTCTCCCTCCAACTGGTCCAGCTCTTATCCCTATGTACATTTATGTCTATATAATTTAGTAAGTAGCACCTACACCTAACCTAGTTTTTTAAAAATCACATTATTTTACAATGGATATCCGGGACCGGAGAAGTTCCCTCCTGAGAACCTATTTCAATTGTGGTCACCGGTCCGGTCTCCTTAGCTGTCAGAAAACGCCCAGAGGCGACGGTAGGAATCGAGCCCACGACCGCAGGATCTACTAGTCGAGAGTCTGACGCATTAACCACTCGGCTCTCCCCCCAAACAAACACACTCTACCAAGATCTGAGTGGTTTTGAAAAACAAATTTCTTGTCTAGTGGACTTACCGCCATCCAGCCGGTTCAACTATTATAATTTGAGAGTTTCACGGGGCCGCAACGGTTCAGGTGTTGACACGGCGCTCGTCACTCTAACGTGAAGGTCCCCGGTTCGAAACTAGTGGCCCTACATTCGAACCCGACATACTTACAAACGGGCTTTTTTTTAAACACCGGCACCTTGGGGGTTTAGATGACCTTTGTTGTTGCGAACCCTCGTAAAAAAGAAAAACAAGTTTCACGAAACTAAACGCGCGACCAAACGGCGTTGCAGGTTTAGCATAACCTGAGCCTTGTTAAAGTCTTAGTCACATAATTTTCGTAAACTAATCAAGCAGTTTTATTTTTTTCAGGACCTTGGATTTATAAACATTGTTTACATTTACCAAATACATTTTGGATGTGGAAAAGTGAATTTATACAATGCAAAATATATTTTTTTTATATATTCAATCAAACTATTTCTACTCTCTCCAAGCGTTTGTCTTCTGTATAATTGTGCCATTCTTGCGTGTCGTGTTGAGAGTGCCAGTGAGATTTTGCTGCTTTATGTTTATATACATTGCGTTTTGAAGGGGTGGGTATACAAATACATTTTTGTATAAGGTGTCGGCTTCTTTGAGGTGAAAAAGGCCGACGAAGGGAAAAAATCTCAGGCCCTGAAGGTGATCTCAATAAAGATCGAAACGTTGGCATAAAGAAAATGTTTTTCTGAAACCTACATCACACCACACCGCATCTCGTGATTTGTAAATACCTACTCCAAATGTGAAAAAAAATCTTTTTTAGTCGCTAAACCTTGAATTAAATCTAACAAAGTTTTTTACATTTTGTTTTCTCTGTTAGCATAAAATTTAATTGAGAAAGTTCATTTTAATTCAAATATCTGTATTTATTACATAAACGGGAAGAAGTTATTATTTAATATTGACGTGTATTTAGGGACGAGTAGTAGATTAAAACTTTTTTTAATAAGGATTCAAGTCGAGGCGCGTTTAATATAGAAAATAAAATAAATCCATCGTGCGGTTCGAGATAGTACCTAATAAATAGTCGATAAATTTACTACTTTAAACGAACAAAACGGGTACGAAAGATTTAGCTACAACTTGTAGACCATTTAAAAATTAATCTTATAATCCATTTTGAGCCTTCCGTCGGTTTAATACTTTTTTTAACTTGGGCCAATTTGTGCGACGTCAGAAATACAAAGCTAAAAAAAAGTTGTAAGGTGTTTACAATTTTTCTTCTAAAACGAATTCTGTATTTGAAAAGCGATACAGGAATAACAATGATGTTCAGGACAACAAAAACTAATTATATTAAAAATAGAGAAATATCAATATAGCAATGAAAACGTAATTATTAATCGATTAACGTTTTAATGAAATAATCACTTTATAAAAACTTATTCGACAACAGCTGACGGTTTTTAGAAGAAATTTGCGATGTTACCCTCCAAAATGATTTTATTTATTTTTTCACTGTTAGTATTGTAATTGTTTTTGATTTGGAAAATGTAACAAGCGAGAAGAAAGGAGATGTTTGCAGAGAACCAGCTCTATTCAAACGTTCGATCCGCACACTCTATTGATCAAACCAGCATTGCAAGAAACATATTGAACATCAATGCTGGAAAGGAAGATGAGAACTTCAATACTCCTGGTTCTTCTTAGAAACGGTTCCTCGGCTGAAACTTGCAGGACGTATTACAAGGAACTCGGCCGGGGCGAAGTTTTGCAGTTTACACAGCCTTTTCCTCAAGTCTCGAAGTTCAGAGTTAATACCACCCCCAAGGTGTATTTTATCAGAGGCCGTACTTCGAACAATCTTTTTTTTAACTTTTAACATTTGGACTTAGTAATTAATTGAAAAAAAAAGACCTAGGCCACGTTTAGTTTTAAAAGTTTTTACAGTTTATAAAAAATTGTTTGTCTTGTCATAAATCGACAAAACTGTATGTAAAAAATAAAGGGTAAGGATTCCAGCGTTCAAATAACACACTTTTAAGGTTAAACATTTTAAAGAACAAACTCTCTCCAAATCTAATTTATAAAAACAAAATCTACAAATGTCGAATCGCGATAAACTCATGGCTTGTCAAACCGGCAAGTATAGAAGAAAAAATGAAGCTAAACAGTTTTCCGAAGGGCCTAATAGAAAACGTTTCGATTTGACAGTGACAGATCCAAAAGAAAGATTCGAACGTCGACAGAGGTCGACCTGTTTAGATAAAGGGGTGTATCTAGAAAGTTCAGTAAATATCATTGTCTGCCGGCATTCAGCGGAAAAGAGCGCCCCTCCTCCACCGTAATAATTGGATGTCTTCCGGACAAGCGAGTCTTTGATATTTGATTTGTGAGTATGTCGGGTCACTTACAAATCGTTCATCAATTACAATCCAAAAGTCTCTAATGGTAAAAGTAGGTTCAAACAATTTTGAAAACCTTACATTTGCCAATTTTATAGATAAAGATATTAACAGGTTTACTATTAATCAAACAGTTATGATTTATAAGCCATTATTGATTCACTTACGATAATAAAAAATTAAATTCATTGCCTTTTTTTTCTGCACTCATCATTATCGTCACTATATCTCTCCTCATTGGTATATACCAACTTATCTTCCCACTGTAACGCATTCCCCAATTCAATCCTTTTAATCTCCTAAACTCAACCTCACCCTCTCACTACAATGTACACACCCTATTTATCGATTTTAATATTTATTTTTCTATGGATTTACGCTATAGTTATGTATGTAGCTGCTCTTTCTTAATTTCCATCACTTATTCTTTCACGTTCTTCTTATCTCTTTTTGGCAACGTCTCTCTTTATTCATTTAACTCTTTTGTGCGCCTGTCTCTATGTCTATTCCCATGTTGCTTGTCACTCTATCATTTCCTTCTCTCAGTCTGCTCCAGCTGTTCTCTTCATCTATCTCTTAGCTCTTCTCACTAGGGTAACTTTCTCTCGCTCTCTCTCTCTCTCTCTCTCTCTCTCTCTCTCTCTCTCTCTCTCTCTCTACCTTTTAAATTGTGTTTTCTATTACTCTTTATGTTTCTTCCTCGCTTCGGCTACTAACAATACAACCCTTTTAGATACGTTTTGTCGTACGTTCATTGTTACAGAACAATAGAAATGTCCATGCATTATAAACAAAAAAAATTCTATTCTACCTTTCTATGTCTTTGGGTCGTTTGTGTAATAATATTAAAACAACAATTACATTGTCGGCTCTGTTCACTCGAAACAAGTTGATTCCGTATACAAAAATGTCTTTCTATACAGACTTCCTTCCCCACCACTACAAAATCCAACGTACATAAACATAAAAAACAAAATCTCACTGCCACTCCCAACACGACACGCAAGAATGGTACAATCACGCAGAAAAAAAACACTTTGATTGAGTAGAAATACTTTGTTTGAATACAAAAAATATTTATTTGCATTGTATAAATTCACTTTTTCCCATACCCAACAGAGCTTTGATAAATTTAAACAATTTTGCAAATCACAGGCCCTGAAGATCTCAGTGAAGATCGAAACGTTGGCGCGATAAAGAAAATGTTTTTCTGAAACCTACATCTCATCGCTTCTCACAGTTTCTTAATAACCAATTACATAAACATGTGTTATACTTGTTTCTTGGTCCAATCAATGGCCCATCTCTGAATCCTGATTATTCGGAAACCTGTGCTTTTGATGGGAACTGAAAATGAGCTGATCAAGTGCCTTTTATAATACGAAATAATTCATTTAATCAAATTTATTTATAAAACAATGAAATAATGATCATTTGAATAAAGTAAATTTCTGTTTGCTTTATTGTGGTTTAACAATTAAAAAAAAATTATTTAAAGAAACGGGAATGTTATCTATCGGAAGACAATGTGCCAAATTCGCCGGATCAGTACACTGGTGAACGGATACTTACCATTTGATTATAATCAATCTGACTTCTTTAGTTATTTGTTACGATCTAAGATTTTTGCTCTTTCATGCAAGAATGGTCTACATCCCCGGTCTCTACCGTAAAAGTGGGATACCTTTATTCAAATATTGTAGTCCTAGACCTTATCAATATGAAATGAATCAAATTATTACGCAAAATGTGGAACTGTGAGATATTTCTGTAACGCCTAGGATCAAACAAACCAAATTCCGGCGAAAACGACCGACTAACCTAACTAAATAAGCCGCTTTCTCAAAAAATGGTTCATGCCAATGTAAATAAATTTGGAAAAAATTGCCAAGCTATATAACTAATTTTAATTGGTTATTAATATGAAAATGGTCACTTTTTCTGTATTAAAATTGATGTGTAATTCTATCACTTTTTCATTATTGAAATGAATACGGTAGGTTTCGTGGTCCGTTTGACCAATTAATATTTTTCTATTAATTAGGGTTTTTAGTTGAGATAAAAAAGTCAATGTCACGAGCGGGATTTCGAACCCACGACCTTCGCCTACCTACGCCTCTGTTCTACCACTTATACACTACCCCCACCCTATGTTGACTACGATCCACTCATTCCGTTCTTTTGAATTTTCCTCCTTTTTGCCATTTTTCAAATTTGGTGTAATCTACTTGATTCTCGCCGACAAATGAAATGGCCACTGAAAGCTTTAGTGAAGGCATACTTCATTTAAACTTATAAAATTCACTGGTTTTTCGTGGTCTGCTTGGCCAATTAAATCTTTTAATTAATTAAGGTTTGTAGTTGACATAAAAAAAAGTCATTGTCCCGAGCGGACTTCGAACCCACGACCTTAAGCTTGATACGCCGCTGTCCTACCACTTGAGCTATCATGACCACGATCCACATGATTGAAATGAATGAATATGAAGTGATTTAGAATTATCGCATCCGTACATAGTTAAATATTTTCAAGCAGGGGGTAATAAACAGCTGACTTGGATTCACTGTTCGCTTATTACATTCGCTAACGTGTCTCGGGGTTAATTTAACAATGTTTATCGATATCGGAAGTGGTAGCGAAAGGAAGTAGGCAACTCAAACCTTCATCGTAATTACGAAAATTGTTCGGATACCATAAGCCCTTCTATTGGGTTGTCCGGAAAATAATGCAGGATTTTAAGTTTTCATTAAACAAAATCTATATAAAATATTCTGTTTACGTTTACAGGATTACTCATTTGTATGAATGTCAACACTTATTAATCCTCTTCCAAATGATATTGTTTGTTTACCTCTGTAGCATTCCGCTACTTGGAAATAATTCAGTCATCCTTATAATGTCAAAGCGAGAATTTCGTACGATTTTCTTTTACGAGTTTAAACTCGGCCGAAGCGGAGCCCAAACGGCTAGAAACATTAACCAAGTCTGGGGCGAGGGTTGTGTTAATGAGTGCACTGTGCAAAGGTGGTTTAAAAAATTTCGGGAGGGAGATTTCAGCCTTGAAGATGAAGAAGGTCGTGGAAGGCCTTCCTCTCTTAATGATGATGTTCTGCGATCAGTGGTGGAAGAAAACCCCAAAACAACTGTTCGAGAACTTGCAGAGCAACTCAAAGTCAGTAAAACGACCGTCGCTGACCACCTC
>CM077104.1:5787965-5822550 GCA_039619505.1 Cimex hemipterus
GGTAATGGTTACGGTATGGTGGGCTTCATTTGGTTTAATACACTACAGCTTCTTAAATCCTGGCGAAACCATCAATGCTGAATCATACTGTAACCAAATTAATACCATGCATCAGAAATTGGCAGTAATGAAGCCCTCTTTGGTCAATCGGAAAGGGCCCATTTTGTTGCATGACAACGCTCGACCACATGTGTCACGTGTAACGTCACAAAAATTATTGGAGCTTGGCTATGAAACTTTGCCTCACCCACCCTACTCTCCGGACCTCTCGCCTACTGACTACCATTTTTTTAGACACCTGGACCACTACTTACAACACATAATATTCAAAAATCAAACGGAACTGGAAAATGCATTTATTGACTTTATCAATTCTAAAAATTCTGAATTCTACTCAGACGGAATTAATAAGTTACCAACACGTTGGGAGAAATGTATTGAGAGTATGGGAAATTATTTTGATTAAAGAACATTGCTTTAAAGTAACTAGTTTCTTTTTTTTGTTTAATACCAAAATCCTGCATTATTTTCCGGACAACCCAATATCTATATTTTTTACCTGTTGTTTTTCTAATAACATTTCGTAACCTTTGATTAATTATCGAATAAAACCTTAGCGAGCAGTTTTGCATTGTTTGGACGTAATTTATACTTTATATTAACAATAAAACCGGCGGAGTATTTCAACGAGACAAATTACCGCTGATTACCATAACGGAATTGTTATGTGTCAGAGCTCGCTGGGCAAACTAGAAACGCTGGTTTATTCTCATCCGCTTTACTCCGCTTATCCGTTTCTCTATTCCTAATAAAACATTCAACCAACGTTTATATTCAGCCATAAGCTTAGATATAAGGTCAATTTTGCGTTGAGATCTGGGTAAACATACGATAAACACATAGGAGAAAACATTTTGACAATATTTGATTTTAAATTACAATAAGAATCATTGAATAAAGGAAATTCTAAAGACCAATGCAAAAAGGAAGAGAAATAAGTCTTTTAAATAGGAAAATATGGTCGAAATTTACATTTTTGGACATCGAAAGTATTTATCATGCCATGTGCCGTTCATCTTGGTAACAATTCAACTTATCCCCCCCCCCAACTCAAATCGATTCAATCACTATTTAAAAGGATTTTCCGGATAATTTGCCTCTGCTAAGGCGAAAGAGAACCAGTCATTAACTAGTACCGTGAAGAAATAAAAAAATAATAAAAATAAAATATACCAAGAAAAAGTTAACAAAAATTTTTAAATAAACCGAGAAGCTTTTATGTAATTTTTGTTCAAGTACGTGGTAATATAGCAATATATTGGAAACAATTGTTAAAAAGGCCATAGAAATAATTTAATAATTAAACCTTTTGATTTTGAAGGATTTTATTTATAACGAAATTTCACCAATAAAATAATTTTTTGTGTTCAAATGGTAAAAAACATTAGAGCTTCTTTACGATATTAATGTGCCCAAATTGAAACAAAAAAAATACATAATCATGAAATTGAACTTTTTTATTACAAACAAATCATGTTTTAGACCATACATAACAATAATGACAAGTTAGTCGATTAAGATGACATTTGAGATAGAAATATCACAACACACTCTAACATACATCGCATTTAGATTTTTCGTACCGATAGATATTTTTTCTAGACAGATGTAGGAAAAGACGAGTTTTGATCATTAAAAAACGTCAACATTTTTATTTATTTTCATTGATTTTCCAAATGCCAAGAAGTGGGATTCGGACCAACAATAGTAGAGTGGCAAATACGAGTCTGACCGAGGTAACATTTTTTTAATTATATTGTCATTTAAAACTATCTAATATGTCCATCCATAAATCAATACAATTATACGCTCATTCTGAAAATTCTCGTTAGGCAGCATGATTTAATCCATATATATTTAATTAAACACATATTGAATAAATCCTGTATTTGATTCTTTACCAGTTCTTATTCATAAAACATTTTTTCCACTCTGAAACAATTTTTCCTCCAGAGAATAATGACGGCCTAAGTAGGATTTGTACCGGGTTCGCCTCAGGAAGTAAGTCCTGCACTGGCATAAACGCCACCGGTGAATACTGAAGAGGCACTTTTCCTTTTTTATCGGAAATGAATAATGAATGGAAATATTATCGTGAAATGGAATTGTATTAGCAACAAAACCGACCGGTCCTTCTTCAACGCGATTTTTAATTCTAGACAAATAGCACTGCCAACACGGTGTTCAGCCAGTTAAGTTCAACTGAAACTTTATAATAATGCATAAAAATCGGTGTTAAAATTTTTCTGTTTTATACGATTCTATACTGGTGAGAATATTGAATAAGAGGCGAAATATTTCAAATTTTATAGATGCATGATGATCAATGGTCAATACATGGTGTGTTTATGGGATTAATGTTAGAATTTTTACAAGTTAAAATTTTTTTCCGTAGTCAAACTTACTATGGTGCTTATATATTCCTTCTAGAATTTCTGAACATGTGGAACAATTGAGCGTGCAGTGTGGCCTTCTTGGCGATAGAGCGGGCGGCAGCTTTGGATCCATCGCGGCGCCTAGGCACTGACTGGAGCCGTACTCTGAACTCAGGGGGTGCTTCGACCACCGAGAGGGCGCCCACCCCTCCGCAAAAAAAGGGCCACTCCCCCAGCATGCATTGAACACTCGCGCCGAGGGATCAAATGCGATAGTGTGATAGTGTTGTTAGTTTTTATTTAGTTGACCTATTTTAGATATTTTCGCTGTTTCGTTTATTAATACTGCTGTACGTTTGGGACGAAATTTAAAACTCGTGCAGAGAAGCAAACATATAATAAAACAATGTGTACTCGGAATAATACTGTAAACATTAATCTAGGACCACCGTTCTGCCATATTTGTATACTATAATTTGGTTTTTTACATGTTAATATTTTCATAACACTCTGCGGTTTGGATGAACTTATTACTTATTATAAACGTAGGTCCAACCTATGTTATCTTGAAGCACGGCAGATCGCTGTTCGGGTACCTCGCGCTAAAGGGATTTTACCTGTATATAGTGTTTTTGTGTTGTGTCTGTATTTTTGTCCTGTTAATTTATTAGAACGAATGTCATTTATCATTTATTTCAATTAATTATTCTTTCTATGTACGTTGTTGGTCGAGTTAAAAAGGCATTGTCACAAGCGGGATTCGAACTCACGACCTTCGGCTAAATACACCACTACTCTCCCACTTTAGCTATCGTGACTTCGATCCCCTTGGAGACCTCTCTATCACAACCCACAACCGTTCGAATTTTTGCACTTTTTGGTCATTTTCAAACGTCGTGTAGTCAGGATTGGATTTTCAGCGATTTATGAAATGGCCACGGGGAGCTGTTAAGTGAAGTGATACTTGTTTTACTTATTAAATATTAATCCATAGCTCAAGTGGGAGAAATGAGTATTTAGCCGAAGGTCGTGGGTTCGAATCCGCTTGTGACACTAGATTTTTATCTCAACCAAGAACTTACATAGAAAGAATAATTAATTGAAAGAAGAAACTTCGTAAATTGATCATTAAAACGTTAATGTCATTTGTAATCTAATCGAACCAACGACTTTCAGCTAAGGGCCCACTATAAATTACTGTCATCGAATAAAAGTAATTTACTAGCGTGAGTGGAGGGTTTAAACCTGATCCTAGAAATATCGAGTACTACGAGATGAAAATGTGTTGGCTGGATTAGCATGAATGAAATTTTAAAACCTGACGCAAAGGAAATGTAATACTCTGGGGATGAGCCGAATCCTGGTTTTGAATCCCGCTCGTGACATCGATTTTTCATCTCAACCAAAAAACTTAGATAAAAATAATAATTAAATATATGGAAGGTTTATGAGGAGGATTACAAACCCGGCTTCTTTGTTTGTATTGGGTGTTGTGTTTAATTTACTGAAAGCAATGTAATTCATTACCGTAAAAATAAGGGGTTCTTGAGTTGTAATTGAGGTTCCCCGACATACTCGGTCATACTCCTCTTTAACGTCCTCACCTAGCCTATTCGGCCTTATCGGACGTTTTGATTCTCAAGATGACGCATCTCCGAATACGACAGAATTGTGTTACTGCTGCAGCATTGTTGTTGAGGCAGCTCAGCCCCGAAGAGAAGAGAAAGAACATAGCTCCCTGCTTGTGTTAGTGGCCGGGTTTGCGTTGAGCATCAGAACATATGCCGTGCGCAAAGGGCTACCCAAGCCGAGATACATCAGCCCGGTCTCCCGCACGTTCCATAGATAGAGAAAGCCACTCTATATCCCAGAGTATTGGCCTCTTCTAGCGTCGAAACTTCCGGATCCGCTCCGGCCACGATTTCGTTTACAGTGGAATTTCTAACCACTCCCGACCACCTACGGTTCTTGAAGTGGACACCTGTATTATTTAAGATATGTCTTGGTATCTTGCAGGGGAACCCTGGTCGGGTTCCGGTTTGTGGGACAGAAGTACCGTGGGCCGCTTTGGTCCGGTAGGCTGTCGGATGAGCACTCGTCTATAATATATTTATATTCCCTTTGATAGGTGATAAATGAAGTACAAACGAGAGGCTATAATTTTAGGATCGACTTAGTATACATATAAAAGTCGATTTCAGTAAGCAGATCATGACACTCAAATGCTACAGGTTAAAAAAATACGCCAGAAAGACCAGAAAATGGAATAAACATGCAATCGCTTTCCAAACATTACTAACGTAGAATAACTTGTGAGACTACAAAGAAAAAAAAAAGAAGAAAAACGAGGCTTAAACATATTTTATCGCTTATTCTTTGGAACAACCCCCCTCCCTCACCGAATGGTCTAAGTTTGTTTTGAAATGTGATGAAAAAACGAATCGAACTTTTTACCTTCAGGTTGTTTTATATAGATAAAATAAAGTAGGATTTTATAAAAAACACTTCATATTTATTAATTAATTTTCTGTTCTTTTCTATGTAATTTACGATAATTTGATTTGATTATTTTTGTTATTACAGTCTGTCGGACAGGATAGCCTGATCAAATTTATCAGATGTAACCAACCTACAATTTAATTATGTCAGGTCAGTATTTTTCATTATGTAAATAACATAACTGTGTGCTTTTGTGTAATTAAATTGTTTAGATTCACCATGCCACTTGTTGATCATTAATATCGGGCTTCTAAATAGCGCATTTTAAAAAGAAAAGTACAAAATCATTACGCTAGAAAAGTGTTTCACAATATAGTTTAGAATTATAATAGATAAGAGTTTACAAAATTTTATATCAGTTTCTTCCTACACGATTCTATAAATGTAAAAACACTTTTATGACAGTGACTGGTAGGTCTGTCTTGTTGAGAATGGACCGGCGAATTCTCCCTCATTGTCCTCAGAATTCTTTTCAAGAAGGAGGCAAATTACGTCTTCGCCCGTACGACCACCCTTTAAATGGTTGTCGATAAATAGAGACCCGACGATGTGATCGCCCAATATCCCGTCCGTGAACAACATTTCTGAACCGGCGGAGCCTTTTTAATATTAAAACTTTAATATTCATGCGGTCTGGGCTTTTTTCTTTCGTTAAACGCACGGAGAATAAACCGTTTTGTTGTTCATACAATTTATTATTGGTCATTTTATTTTCTTCGAAATGAACAATTCGATAAGAAATTTAAAGTTTAAAATGTGAGTTTTTTTCTTTATTAATCTGTATTAATACCTATTATAATGTTAACCTTTATTCCCCAAGGTAAATGATGCAATTCAATCAAAAGAAAAAAATGTATAAAATTTCGATTGTTAAACAGTACAAAAAATTAACTGGACACAAGATAAAAATGTGGAAAATATTTCTGATAAAACTTAATGGTTTAGTTTCATGTAATATTAGGCTGGATTTGTTGATTCATGCATACATCCAAAATATCTTTTTCAATTCTTTTCAGTTTGAGCACATCTTCCAAGCCTACTTCCTGATATAAATTGATTGATAGCTTGATGGTATACGCTTAAATCTGCTTACCCATGAGTCCATTGAACTTATGACTTCTTGTCGACCTACTTTGTGCTTTAGCACGTGCATAATAGGTTTAATACGCCCTACCGCCGAACTTAAGATATATGGGCTTTTAGGGGCTTTTAATCCTATACCACTCACCCTCTCATTTATTCCTAAAAATATTCTTTTCAATTAAGAAATATATGGAGTACTCAACAATTTCTTTCATTATACATATAACTTATCAAAATGAGGTGTTTTTTTAATGAAATCTTCTCAGGCCACATTCACGCTAATAAATTTATTAAATCACAAAACAAGATCTATTGATTATACAGGGTGTTACAGGATTATCTGTCAATACTGCCACAATTCACTAAATATAACGTAGTTCAGTGACACGAGAACGAGATTTTCATCTTGACTCTTTTATTATTTACGTATTAACATTTTTGTGATTTTAGTCTAAAATCAAATTATTTTTACATAAAATCGCAATTTCTCAACTTTATCGGTATTAAAATAAAAATCTGATCATTATTTCGCAAACGATATTAAATTTTTTAGAAGATAACAACATTTCCGTTAAAAAATTCGGGCTTCCGAATGCACAAGCTGCTCCAAGAGTAACCAACAGCAAAACCCAGTTTTTTTTTATCGCGCAATTGTGGCTCGTACAATGACTTTTCTATTAAAATTCACCAAAGAAGTCTTATTTTATAAATTTTCCAAGGACCAGCTCACTTTTACTTTTGTTAGAACTTTTCTTAGTGAAATTTCCTGAAAACGTGATATCGAATCCAAGGAGAGCAGCAATCCAAAAACCCCAATAGATTTTTACATACGGGGAAACTACGAAAAGTGCCACCCATGGCAATGAAGAAACAGCTCATAAAGACGATGCAAAAACGATTAATTTGCGAAAATGCATAATGTAATGAAGTTTCATTTTGATTGTTATTTTTCTTTATTTATCTACACTTGATTAGAGGAAGGATCTCTGGACAAAATTAGATCAACTTTTATACAGGCGATAGGGTTTGATCTGCGAGATGGCGAACTCATGCTGAACCGGCACACGGGCACTTACTGGGTCTGTCTTCACTCGCGGGTTTATTGTTTGAGTCAATCAAACGCGTTTCGGCATTACGCCATCTTCAGTTATAAACTTTTACTGTTTACCTAACTGTTTATCACTGAAGATCATTCATCGTCAGCCCTTCTCCATTCACTCTAATAAATACAGTCACTCTGACAAAACACATCATTTGATGGCTATACACGATAAAAAAATCACACTTTCCCTAAAAACGAAACAGGTGATCCTGAAAATCGCTACCGTGTCCGAGAATCGGTCGTAAATTGGGCGGCGTTCCTTCACGCTATGAAGTATGAAGCAATCTGAGTCTGCTGCTGCGGCAACCCATGTCCTATGCAGAGGCGAGTACACCATCTTCAGTGATAAACAGTTAGGTAAACAGTAAAAGTTTATCACTGAAGATGGCGTAATGCCGAAACGCGTTTGATTGACTCAAACAATAAACCCGCGAGTGAAGACGGACCCAGTAAGTGCCCGTGTGCCGTTTCAACATTTTATACAGACGATAAAACAGTACTGTTTTTTCCAAAATTCGGATTATGGGAGGGAAGTACTCGCTTCCTTCCTCACGCGCATTTCTGTTATCGGTTGACAATCTCACAAACCTTTCAATCATGACAATTTCTGTCCCTGATAATTAGTCATTTTATACAAATAAAGAATTGTCTAAATTCTGCAAAAGTTTATTGTTTCATATGAAATTGTTTGGGGAGAAAAGCTTGATGTACTGCTTGACTTGTTAATAGTCCAACAAGGGCATTTTGATAATAAGCGGTTCGACCTAAATGTATATGTTCGTTTTGGAGAGGGTTTAAAAAAAACACATTCCATACACTTTTATGGGGCATTAGACAGCTTGGTCATTTCATGCGCATGCGAAATATTACAACAATAAATTCAGTACGTATTCACTCAAATAAATACATTCACACTTACATACATTGCATTCATTCCATTTGATACATGGAGTACTCAATATTCCTTCAACGACCTGCATACAATCAAAAAATAATCTAATTGTCGTCGATAGGGTGATTTTATAATATTCCGCCATCGACCCGAGTCACGTAACAGCTCGAGGAGTGATGGGATGCTCAATCATCGTCAGCCCTTCTCCATTCACTCTAATAAATACAGTCACTCTAACAAAACACATAATTTGGTGGCTATATACGATAAAAAATTCACAGTTTCCCTAAAAACGAAACAGGTGATCCTGAAAATCGCTACCGTGTCCGAGAATCGGTCGTAAATTGGGCGGCGTTCTTTCACGCTATGAAGTATGAAGCAATCTGAGTCTGCTGCTGCGGCAATCATACCATGTCCTATGCAGAGGCGAGTCAGCTCAAAATGTCCGATACGGCCGAATAGGAAGCATTGGGCTCTATAAGAATATTTCTTTATTTTAAGCATTGAGACGAGATATGAATTATCTTTTTTTTCTTGGATCTAAAGGTATATTAACACGATGACAGTCGTAAAAACACCTGTAAGGCTGTAACGAATCACGTTGGGAAAATACTGTAATAATTTTCAGAATGAAGAACATTTTAAAAGAAAACCGTTTAAAAAATTAATATCTTAATATTCTGACATCAAGATTAAATCGTCCTATAGTTATATATTAACCTAGTTAGTAATATTTCAAAGATCATCTGATCAGAACCTCATCTTACTCTGAAATGGTTAATTTACTAATTAAAGATTACCAATTACTACATAATAAGTTTTTTATAAAAACGAAAAATAACTAACTGGAAAAATTAAGCACTACATGCCGCAAAGTTGGTACAAGGGTCACAATCTAGTTATTAAGTGTCACGAAGTCCGGTTTATTGGGGGGGGGATCCAAACTCTGTAATATCTCATTTATTGGACTTTGGACATGATATAATTAAAAGTCGGGTTAAAAAGTTATAACCGGGAAGGTTAATAAGTTCCAAACGGCAGGGGAAAATCGTCTTTTCTCATAAGGGTGGAAACATTTTCATTATTAGCTACCAACATTACCAAGAAAAACTCTGTGCGACGAAAATGAGTTTTAATTATTTTAAGACGCAAAATTGTGAACATTATTTGAATTATACGGTTCTATTTTTAAAACTTGATTCAGCTATCAAATCTATTCTAGTCTAGATAAAAATATATTGAAAAAATCTTATTTCATGCTATTGTAATAAACTTTTCAAATGGAATAAGTCGAATAAGAAGTGACTCTATGTTTTACTATGGGTCACGCCAACCCCATTTTATATTTATTTCTTTTTCGATTGTCTGCGGATACTAAGGGCGTATTTCATTGTTTACTGTGTATCCCGGTTCGATATTTTTAATCGAATTGAGATTGAAAGAAGGAGATGGAATTTTATCTGAGTACATTCTTTAAAAGCATTATTTTTCTAATATCTACAGAAGGGCTCAATGCGTCTGCACTGTGCAACTCAGCAAACACAATAAACTCCCACACATTCTTAAGTGCTACGCTGTATTTTAAAAACAAAAAAGTGTGTAGAGGAATTAATTAGGGTTTTTGGTTGGGATAAAAAAGTCAATGGCATGAGCGGGATTCGAACCCACGATCTTCGGATATGCCGCTGCTCTACCACTTGAATTATTGTGACCTCGATCTGAATCCCACCTTTTGAATTTTCTCTCCTTTTTCCATTTATGAAATGTCGTGTGATGGGATTGGATTCTCGACGACAAATGAAATGACCACTTTAGAGAAATGTACTTTATTTTAAATAATTAAATTTACTAATTTCGTGGTCCGCTCGACCAATTAATATATTACAATTAATTAAAGTTTTTTTAAATTGAGATAAAAAATGTCAATGGCACGAGCTGGATTCGAACCCACGACCTTCAGCTAGATATTCCGGTGCTCTACCACTCTTGAGCTATCGTGACCTCGATCCACTCGTACACTTACTTCCCATCTCAACCCCACCTTTTGAATATTCTCTCCTTCCTTGTAAAATGGCGGAAAGGAAGGTCGTGGGTTTGAATCCCGCTCGTGCCACTGACTTTTTTTATCTCAACTTAAAGATCAAAACCTTAATTAATTGTAATATATTAATTGGTCAAGAGGACCACGAAATTAGGTAATTTACTGCAGAGGAACTCCAACTTTTCTTTGCATTCCAAAACCAATGACGATTCTGCTTTAAAGATATGTCAATTACTTTTTTGAATGTAGATTTCATATCCTAATCTTTGAAATTGGTTGAAAAGGCTGGAAGTGAGTAGAAAAATTCCTTTTGCATATCACTGAATAGTAGATATTAATAAATTTACAGTTTATACTTAAACTATTAATTTCAAATTGTTGCGCCAATTACGACACTAATAATCCGAACCAATCCCCCTTGTAATGAATTGATTCAATTCCCTTATAATATCAATGATAGACAGTACATCGCCACAACTGACAGGTACATACTAATCAGAGCATCAAAACTCCTTTGAACAATCCATATTGATAGAAAACTTACAAATCTCCAGTTAATTGGTTCGTATCGATGACTAATAACACAGTATCAAAGCTCATCGCTCATCTAATAATTCAAAAATAATTGGTTGATAATTGTTGAATTTATCATCCTTTTGTTTTAATAATGTTACTTTTAGACAACATAGGCATATTTTTATATTTAGTGATGATAAATTGTGCCATAAAGTCAGATGAAATTGCTGACGAGACAAAGAATACATGAATTTGGAACAAACAGAGGAATTTTGGCGGTTTTACGGAATCGCACATTTAGGGGGCCCCAAACAAATTTAGGGATTCCCTCAGGGCTGTATTCTGGGTCCACTTATAGTTAAGGTTTTCGTCAATAACTTGACAAGGTTGGATCTTTGATCTTCTCACATATGATGCCTCTATCATTACAGTGCGTACCAGCGTGACCGAACTTAAAATTTAAATAAGTCACTACATTAAGTATTATTCAGCTGGATGGAGAGAAATGGGTTGAAAATCGATATTTAAAAAAAAAGATGATTTTCATGAACTTAAACGGCGATAATTTTGGCCATCTATCTTTAAAAATTGGGAATATGGTATTATCTTGGTCCGGCTCAGAATGAATTTTGAGGTTGAAATTCGATTCCTCCTTGACATGAGAAGTTCTTATAAATGAACGATACCAAAATAAAACAGGTTTTATTTTCAATACTGATACTAGTAAATTCTGCTAACACTGAGATACAGAAAACTTTGTATACAATGAATTTTGAATCACTGCTCTCCTGTAGTCTGTGTTTTGGGGGTAATAATACTACCACTAGGTTTTAGGACTCAGAGAACATTGTTCCCATTACGAGCAGGGTATGAATAAGACCCTATTACCGACAGTATTTCAAAATAACAAAAGAATCACATGAACTAGTGTATACATTTATACAATATCCATTTTGATAAAAAATTCAAATTCGTATGCCTGCTAATGTGCCAATTCTTTCTTAACTACTCGCTCGATGAATTTAGAATTATATTTTAGATCAGGTCGTAATAATAGTAGATCGCCTAATAAATATTTTTCTCTCCTTTTCCAGGAAATGTAATATAAATTATATTTAATTTTAAGGTTTTTATTGTTGAATGTGTGGCAATGGAACATTTGCGAGAACTCTAGCGTATTTCGTTGTCAACGCGTGCTCATGCGCCAAGCCCAACCCCCGAACTGCTCCGTTTCGTGGAAATCCCACCAGATTTCAGGGGCACATTGAAACCAGAATTCAATCTAGATTGTAATTAACATACTCAAACCAGATTGTTATTTAGTATAAATAGCCTGTACCCGAAACGCTGGAGGTCAGCAGGATGAGGATGGATACGCCGTTTAGTAAAAGTGAAGTTATGCAAACGCTGAGCCAAAATAATACGCATAACGTTGTAAACAAATTTCTTGAATAAAACACAGAACAAATTCTACAAGCACGGTACACAATGATGACACATCTGCTCAGAAAACACGAATCTTCGAGCCCTGAAAATGATCTCAATAAAGACCGAAACGTTAGACGATAAAGACAGTGTTTTTCGAAATAATGATTAGTTAACGGTCACTAAAACAAACCCATACATCTTTACAGTAATGATAGTGCAATTGAAGTTATTGTAATTCTCGCTAATTTGCATTTGCCTCTAATAAGATCGCAAAACATGTCTTCAATCTTTCTACACGACTGAGAGATATAAGTTGCTAATTATTCTACAAACCAATCATAATTATTTTGACAAAACTAATCACAGCTAAAGTGTGCCTGATGATTCAAACACGTCGAAAGCTTCACTGTAACATTCGAATTTTCTTCAAGACCATACCGATGATGGAGATTATTCATCATTTTAAATACCAAAAATATTAGAAGTCTTTGCTTTCGTTTGCAATGCAGTGCCCTGACGTTTTTAGAAACTCATTTTCACAATACGTTATTTTTTCTATATTGATTACAACAACAAAAATATACGTATATACCTTTCTCCACTAAAATTATTACAATAGTATAAACCAAAGTTATTTCAGAACATAAGGAAGGACACAAGTAATTTACAATCCTGTAATTACATATAATTTAACTATCAGTAATTTTGAAAAAATAATTGTAATTTTACACTTTGGGCCAATCACCAATGATCCTTGAAATTTGTTAATTTTGATGTAATATACCTACATGTGTACTTATGAAACTTAAGTGTGCTAAATTTACCTGTTTCTCAGCTGATTGCTGAATGGGTGGATTATACAAGTTTATACACAGATAATACAGATATATACATATATATATATATATATATATATGGCTAAAAGGCTAGAGGCTAGTAGGTGAAGGGATTCGTAGTCAAAAAGAAAAAAGTTAATATTAATTTTTTATGGTTTATGCGACAATATAAAAAAAAGTAAAGCATTTTCTACGCTAGTCAGCTCAAAAACGTTTGTTTTAACAATACAACTATGCGGGGTAAATTTCTAAGTCCTAAGTAAATAAATATACAAAGCATAAATCACGAGTAGAACCTAAGGAATTATTATCTGACAAGATAACACAGGTTGATGCCAAGAATTCTATTTTAAACTTGTTCTGCTGTTGATCCAGAAACGGATGTAATAATTTGTTTCATTTAAGACAAATTTTAACAAAGGAATATTAAGAACAAATTAAAGAAATTAATTTTCAACAGTGCAACACGGTGGTGTTAAATATTTAACTTTTTTCAATTGTTACGTTTATATTAATAACTCAGAATTTGAATATAGAAAACATATTTGTAATATATTTTAATTGAAATCAATTTTTATTGAAACAAAACCTTAAAATATTGAGAATTTATTTTCCCTTCTAAAAATCAAATAACATTAACAAATTTAAAACGACAAAAAATAAAAATAAATTAAAAAACCAAGAAAAAGGCAACATGTTTTATATTTAAAGAAAGCTGGAGTTTTAAAAACGCTTTTGGTAAGTACTCCTAAAAATAAAATTTTGGGAGGTCAAAATGATCTGAACTTGTGGGCGATTGTAGGTAGAACCACGAATGATCAATATCAGTAAACTCGAATCTATTTGGATAACTACTTCAATTATAATTGAATAGCTGTGTAATGAATTAGTAATATTTAAAACTAAACAAATTGGAGCGTATATAGTAAAATAAAACCAAAAACCTGAAAAATGCTGAAATGTATATTTACAGTTTACCATTGATATGATATGTAGTAATTTTTTGTATATCAAGGAGAATATGTTTATGGAACACCGTTTAATTTTTAAACGGGGCAAAAAAATATAAAATGAAATGTCTCTAATTGTCCAAAACCCTTTTGCAAAAGAAGGGCAGAAATTAGCTTTGTAAAAGCACTGCTCAATTTCCACTTGTTTTTCTTGTTGCACAAAGCGGAGGCAATCAGCAGCCGGACAAAAAGTGACCTCCTTCGCATAAAGACAACACGCCAGGGCAAAAATCACCCTTTCTAATTTCACCTTACAAGAATTGTTAACGTTTTTTAGCCGCGAAACGACCCCAGGCAATATGGTTTTGTTCTAGAATTTAAATTAACATTAATATTTTACGTTTAAGACTTTATAATGTTTAAAGCAGGTGATAATGAAAAAAAGCCTGTAAATTTTGAAAGAATAATTTTTATAAATATTAATTTTTTAATTATTCAGATATCGTGAGATGCGGTCTGGTGTTATGTAGGTTTCAGAAAAAGATTTCTTTATCGTGCCAACGTTTCGATCTTTATTGGGATCACTTTCAGGGCCTGGGATTTTTTTTCCCTTCGCCGGCCTTTTTCACCTCAAAGAAGGCGACACCTTATACAAAAATGTATTTTCTATACCAAATTCCTTCCCCACCCCTTCAAAACGCAATGTATATAAACATAAAGCAGCAAAATTTCACTGGCACTCTCAACACGACACGCAAGAATGGCACAACTACACAGAAGACAAACGCTTGGAGAGAGTAGAATAGTTTGATATAATATATTTTGCATTGTATAAATTCACTTTTTCACATCCAAAATGTATTTGGTAAATGTAAACAATGTTTATAAATCCAAGGTCCTGAAAAAAATAAAACTGCTTGATTAATTTACGAAAATTATGTGACTGACTTTAACAAGGCTCAGGTTCGTTAAACCTGCAACTCAGTTTGGTCGCGCGTTTAGTTTCCTGAAACCTAGAATTTAGCATCTGATGGGCCGGAGTTGACTACCTGCTATCTAGACTATCTGCTTTATCATTACCCAAAATTCTGTTCTGTCGTGGCGCTTAAGATTTCATCAGGTTGTTGTTTTCCTCAGGTTTTGGAGATTTTGGATGCATTCACTGACTAATTTTGATGTGATTCTTTTATACATACTAATGCTTTATGACGATTGTTTTGTCAGTGTAACCTCTTTTAAGATTTTCCAGGGCACAAGCATTGGTATGTATATCTGTTTGAAGTGTACGGAAGTATACAGAAGTGTACTTCCCTGATGAGTTCTATTGCTCTGGTATTGGGCTTGTATAGAAATTCCTTCGTTTGTTTTGGAGCCATCTGTATAATCTCTTGTGTTCTTCCACTCCTGTATAGTGTAATCCTATCCTTGCATTATGGTTGCATGCCCGAATTGTTTGCTCCTTGTATGAATATTTTCAATGGTTTAGTATAGGTAGTTTAGAAGAGTTTCTAATGCATTTGTAGGGGTTGTATACATAGGATAAGTGATATAGGTTTGCTAGTCTTTGTATGCTGCCTCTATTAGAGTAGCTACATTTTGTTGAGATTTGTTCCACCAGGTTTAGTGCTCTTTGGGTGACTCTTTTAATATTGAATCGAATTTTCCCTGACTATTATGACAATGACATCGGCATAGCCTTCGGTGTAAATTCCAATTTCATTAAGTTTGGATACGTGGTCTTCCACTACCGCCCACATTCCATAGCAGAGGCCACAGTATTCCTCCTTGCGGACACCCTTTCGCCACTGCTGCTTCCACTTTTTCGTGGAACATGGTGGCCTGCACTTTTATGGTTTTTAGCATTAATTCAATCCATCTGCAGCAGGTTTTGTCGGTACCTCGCCGTTGGAATGATGTAACCATTGCTTCGAAAGCATTATTGTCAAATGCTCCTTCAGTGTTCAAGAAGGTTCTCAATACTATTTCTTGGTTGTTCGGTGAATCCTTTATTTGTGTCACAAGTTGATGTAGTGCTGATTCACATTATTTTCCTTTCTGAAAGGCATGTTGATATTTGTGAAGGGGTTTTTTCTTTTATTGAACTGCCCTTTATAATTAATAATGTCATAGTTGCATTATATTTTTGAACAAAATATCACTGAATTTTTAACGTTCGGGTTATTCGTTAAGTTGAATGAGCGAGAACAAAGTATTGTTCTGGTGTATTTCACAACAAATTGTTAGAGATCGTCGATATAAATCGCAGTTAAGAAACTTCGTTAAACCACGACGATGTCATGATTTATGAGGAAAACCTGACACGATAAAGTTTGTCTCTTTGAAGAGTCTAAGTTTTCCACACGGACTGAGAAGTTACTTAAGACCCTATGTAAATTTCCCGTGGGTTGAAATTTTACGGTAGAACATTATTCAGCGGCAAGAAATACAGTATTTAATTGATTCTAACGAAAGTTTTTCTACGAAAAAAGTTTTTTTTTATTTAAAAAATTTTTTTTTTGTGTTATTACAAGTATTAACGTGTTATACTGCCATATTGTTTATAAAAAACCTACCTCAACACAGGATTCATGAGATCAATAGAAATATATTAAAAATTATTGAATTAAAGAATTTTTAAAATTATTTCTTTTTTGCAATTGTTCCACGAATAGATTCGTATAATTAAAACTTTTTAATATTATTGACGTTTGTATTTTTATGTCGGGTTTTCTTTATATCGCTTAGTCAGACTGTCTATGTAAAATGAACATTTTTATCTAGCTTCCTATTTATTATAATTATTTTTCAATATAAAATTATATATTGTCAAGTGTAAATACTATTTTCTAGAACGAATTAACCTTGCAATTTACCCCTTACCAATTTAGGATAATGGAATTTGGTTTGCCCTTGTGACCGTGTTTCACACTTAGAGGCGATTAAATTAAGGTATCTTTCACGACTGTCACATTTTATAGGTAGGTTTCTTCCCCACGTCTATTTTATTAGCTTTAATATTTGAAATGAAGGCCGGGAGAGAAACGTTTACAACAATAAAGTAAAAATTTACCAAAGCTACTATTTCTATGAGTTTTTGTTTTTAAATCACATTTAAGATATAGGAAATCGTATAAAGATTTTTGTTTTTTCAAACATGTGGTTTAGATTGAGACAATGTCTCGGGGTTTTATTTGAATCTCTGTTTTTATAAATAAATTTATTGCAATAATACATTAGAATTTCATCTTTTTTTTTCGGACAAATCGCCTGCACAGTGATATGCACAGTGTGCAGAAAACAATGTTAAGAACAAAAAAGAAAGAAAATAAATAATCCTGGAATCCAACTTGAACGATTAAATAGTGAGTTCCTAACATTAAAATAGTCCCTAACGTGTGATAAGACCTAATCGGCCAGGTGCGCACTCTAGAATACTTCAATGTTACATGACATGGCGACCCTCTGATCGTGCTCGATTAGAGACGAGGGCAGCAAACGTGCAAGTAGAACTACAGAGTTCCGATTCGTTGAAGCTTTAGGAGTAAAGATGAATGCAATAACAGAATCTCGCAGCGTCGTTGGCCCAGTATGAAAATCCTCTGGGTGACAAGAGCACCACTGAACGATACTCCTTCCACGAAAGGTTGATTCGAAAGGTAGGGTTTCTTCTGTTTGGGAATAGGCCATTCCCGATTGACATATAAACACCTGTCATCTGCTTTTGAGGAAGCTCCAGTGCGGGTGTCTCTAATAGTCGCTCAGAGTGGACGACGACTTGGACGAGGAGTGAGTTCCTCCTCTTAAAAGGGACGAGAAGGCATGAAGCCGATAGAAAAACAGGCTTTGAGCATGGGGGCAGACTGTAGGGCAACTGTTTCGACTTTTAAGATGTTATATGTATCCATTATTTGCAGTATACATTATTTGTGTGATTTAACAGTTTGTATTATTTTTTTAAATGCTTTTAAGCTCCCGTTTAGTAGGAATTTTACCGCTTTGACGTTTTCAAGTAGGTGGAGGTGAGGCTGGTATTTACTAGAGAATTTAAGAATTTGACGTGCCTATGTAAATTCTTATGATTGTGATGAAAAAGTTAGTGTAACGAGCGGGATTCGAACCCACGACCTTTGGCTATATTCATATCGCACATGTCTATGTAGGCATTAAGATTCGATTTCATATTATAATTAAACGTAAATTAGATTGGAGAGCTCACCTCTTGGTTGAATGGAGAGTTCTGGGAGGTTGGCCCAGGGGCCCTGCCTCGTCACGATTTCGTGGACTATTATCGCAAAAGAGTAAACGTCGCCCTTCTGAGTCCCTTCCAATGGGGGATTTTCTAATCTGAGAAGTTCAGGCGCAGTCCAGAGCATTTCTGAAAAACAGAACAAATAACGGTTGGGTAATGTTCAGCGAGAAATATAGCTAAATGCAATACACAACCAGAATAGTTTTTTAAGAAAGAATCATACGATTAACTTTTGTATTAAGTTTGCAATTGCAAAATTTGTTCGTATTTTTTTTTTTTTTTGACATTACAGCTATTGTGTAATTTTGTAGAACCACAAAGCATGTTAAACATTAATAGTCGAACTTTATTTTAATTCAATTTTCAATCAATTAAACATACTCGTTGAGATAAAAACGTCAGTGTCCTGAGCGGGATTCGAACCAAGGACCTTCGGCTAAATACGCAGCTCTCCCACTTGAGCTATTGTGACTTCGATCCGCTCGAACAGTAACCCACCTTTTTGAATTTTCCCTCCACGATTTTTGTCGTGTAATTTATTTGATTCTCAATGACAAATGGAATGGGCATGGAGAACTTTAGTGAAGCGTATTTTATTTTCCTTATTATATTTTTTTAAGGTTTCGTAGTATGCTTGACCAAATAAATTCTTTTCAATTATTTAAGCTTTTGTCGCTGAGAATTCCTTGATATTCTATTTCGCATCATCTCAAACCAAACTGACATAACACAGCTCTCTTAGATAAATGAAATATGGATCATTTCCTGTTTGGGAAAGAGAGGTATGGAAGGGCTTGATTCTAGTAAAAAATACGTTAATAGTGATGAGTTGCGTGAAATTTTCATAGAAACGTTTTGCTACCAATGTTCAGTTTGATTTTCTTACTGTGAAGGGGTTAATTTACCTATTTATGATGGTTATTCAGTTAATTTACACTGTATTAATTAAATGTTTGTTTAATTCAAGCGGTGATATTTGCGATCAACTCCGGTAACATCAGAATCAAAAAATCAGAATGACTTTAAAAAAATTGAGACTAGAGCCAGGCAGCAATGAAATTCGTGATGTGGGCTTATTTGGAAGGCTTAAAAAACAAATTAATAAAAAAATAAAAAATAAAATGACTTAGATAACAAATATATTGATGTAAGGCCAACAAGGGTAACAGAACTTAAACCATAGAAATTAAATGATGGGGTGAGTGTGGAGTTCAATACTTTCCAAAAGGATAGTTCCCACTCACAGTAAGTTGTTCTGCAACGATCTGGATTTCGAGCCTCTTAGCTCATCATCAGGTTGTAGAAGTCCTTCAACCTGATGATGAGCTAAGAGGCTCGAAATCCGGATCGTTGCAGAACAACTTACTTTGAGTGGGAACTATCCTTTTGGAAAGTATTGAACTTAAACCATATTAAAAAATAAAAACGGAATGAATGGAACAAAAATTAAGGACATCTGCTTTACTAAAAAACCTCAGCATTTTCAGCCAGTTTTGCTGTATATTACTCTATATAATTGCCGGCATTTCTTTATGCAAACATTCCAATGATAATTTTAAAAATAAACACTTCGAATTCACGTCCAAATCCATGAATGTTTCACTGTGGTCAGGTTGGATAAAATCGATTCATTAGTTTTATTTCCATGTAAGCACGTCCTACTTTTATTTGGTTCAAAAAACCAGCCCCACCTTAACTTTCTGGAGGTTGATGATTCGAGAAAACGTTTCGTAGTTGGGCTGCAAACTTGGTAATCGATGTTAGTGGATTTCCTTCGGCCTAGTTACAGTAGAGGCCCAGGCCTTTTTACAACTTTGTATTCTACCGTGCTGTCCCATTTCAACACGTAATGTTTTACTGTTAAATACACAAAACGCAGAAAATAGGACAGAGTCTTTTTTAACAATTTAAACGTTGGAATCTGTCGGACCTTGGGATGTTGGGAGCCAGCCAGTAGTGTAACTTGTTATTTGGTAGGACTAAGCGATGGTCTTGATATACGGTCACAAGGAAATCACGGTTTCAGTTGATATGGAGGATTATAAGGGTGGAATTTGGAAATATTTTGGAAAGTGTGTCAAGGGAAAGGGGTAACTTGAGGGGTAATTATGGAATATGCTCGAAAAGATCCTCCACAAATAGAATGAATAGGTTTTTTTGAGAATTGTTAAGCTATTGTTAACCTAGAAAGCAGCAATGAAGATGCAAAGGAGGACTTGCATCGAAAGAATTGAATTTGACGGAAATTGGAGAATTTGGACGAGCCCCAAATTGGTCTAATTGATTGTTGTACGTATTATCGAATTCAAAATAGTTGTTATGAACTACGTTAGAAAGGGAAAGACCAAATCAAAGAAATCAGCGATCTGATCTGAGAGCGAATGAAATTGAGATCAAGATGAAGAGTAAAATCAAAACAATATTTTTGCTAAGCAGCAGAAATTAACTAATACAATTTTTATTTGCTATTTAACATATTTAGAACACATTGTTACTTACTTTTCCAATAAGCGTAGGAATCGCTGTCTTCCATTGAGCCTGCTGTTTCTCGCAGTGACCTCAGGCCAAAGTCGGTGATTTTAAGAACGAATCTGGAGTCGACGAGACACGTGGAGGACTTCAAATTACCGTGCGACTTTATGTCGGAATGGTGCAAGAAGGCCATACCCTGTAGAAGTTAATACAGAAATGAACGAGTGTTTAAATTACATCACACTGAGTGCAAAAACAAAATTTTAAACATCCAGGGTTAACATATACGGTTTTATTTGTCAATTCTGTAAGCCTTGTTATTGAAGGTGTTTTATAAATAAAATTGAAGGGGGCGTTGGCTACCGCAAAATTTTGGAGTTAACAAGACGCTCATCGCTGTAAAGTGAAGGACCCGGATTCAAATGCAGGGCCGCTGGATATGAACCCGACATTATTACAAGTATTTTTTTCTCTCAAACACACCATAACCCCGAGGGTTCACATAATACTCATGTTAAGAAAAAAATCACAATTTTATATAGTTTCGGCAATCCAGGACCGTTTGCACGTTTATACAGAACAACAAACAAAAGAAATGTAATATCATGAGTTCTATTTAGAAACACTTTCACATAATAAGACTACATAACAATAAAATAAAATCACCTTAAAAAAGAAAAAAAGGACAAAGTAAACAGAGAAAAGAGGAAGTAAAATACATTTTTCTTTTTAAGGCGTACATTCAATTTCAAGGCGTTTTTTAATTAATAAATTGTATCGCTGTGTTATAACGCATTGTTAATTAGGTTCCCAACTTTACAAAACAAACGTAGAATCCTCCATCGCAGAATGGATCCAAATAAAACAAAGAAAAAAATGGATAAACTATAGCAGTGCTAGACACAGTAAACTCATGATAAAACAACCCTCACCAAAACTGGCAAAAACACTGCTACAACTGGAGAGAGCAAATCTCAGAGGAGTGGTAGGACTACTAACCGGCCCCTGGCACCTGAGAAAACATCTACAAAACATGGGCATATATAAGTGATCCAATTTGCAGACTATGTAATGAGGAGGAGGAAACAGCCACTCATATCATCTTCGAATGCGGAGCAACGGCTCAATGGAGGTTCAATCTGACGTACAAAAATGACTCAGAGAACCGCATTGAAATAATAACAGTCAATGACTTGATACTCCTGAGAAAGAAGATCGAGTCTATTGACTAAACTAAAGAACTAGGAAGGTACAATAAGCCAGAAGGCTGCAGTGCCTGGGGCACACAAACCCCACCTCATAGTACCTTTGCCACCTAACCTAACCTAACCTAGGTTCCCAACTTTAATATAAAGTTCATGCGAAATTCAAGTAATATTTTATAAATAAAACATTTGTTTATAATTATTCAGATATCGTGAGATGCGGTGTGGTGTGATGTAGGTTTCAGAAAAACATATTCTTTATCTCAGACGTTTCGATCTTTATTGAGATAATTTTCAGGGCTCAAAGTGTTTGTCTTCTGTGTAATTGTGCCATTCTTGCCCAACAAGGGGCACTCCCAGCACGACAAGCAAGAACGGCACAATTACACAGAAAACAGACACCTTGAAACCTGAGGATGATCTCAGTAAAGATCAAAACGGCTGAGATAAAGAAAATGTTTTTCTGAAACCTACATCACACCAGACGGCATCTCACGATATCTGAATAATCATCTATTAACGGTCACTAATTTCTACACATTTATTTAAATATTTTTGATTTAGAAAAGAAAGTTATTCTTTAATTATAAAATTAGTAATTAATTTCATTTAAAATATTAGTTTTATATTATATTAAAAATGTCAATATCAATTCCCTGCTGTTTACCTGATGTTTTAAACCACAAAATAAAAACAATAATACAAGTTAAAATAATTACTGCAATAATTTTATGATGTAAATTAAATGACTGTATTTCTTGTAAAGGTTTTTCTGACGATGGGCAGAAAAAAAGGAAAAAAGCCCGATAATAAAATTAAAAAAAAAATTAAAACTTTTTAAAAATAAATGTTGTTTAGTTACTTGCTGTTTTGAGACTGAAAATTTGTTAGTGTCCACGTAAATGATCCCGTATAAGAAAGTAGTCCGGAAGAGATACTCTCTTAAAAGTGTTTGTTCTGGTCTCCTTTTTCATCGTTGACAATGACAAAACTCCTACAATAAATATCATTTATTCGCTGTTTTTTTTTTTAATTGTCGAATTGAGAATAGATGACATTTTATTTTCCATTTGTTATTTGTGGAGATGAAAACACAAAAACGGGCGCATAATCCAAAAAAGGAAATTGTGTCAAACAATTCCGAATTTCCATGGTGGAACTGTTTAAATTGCATACAATTAAATTAATGTAACTGATCCCACTTTAGATTATAGCATTCAAAAGAAGTATACGAAAGAAAAAGGAAGCGGCGTCTATGCAAAAGACCCTAATTATTTCGGTTCAACTATTCTTATAATTACAATTAATTAAAGTTTTTTACTTGAGATAAAAAAGTCAATGGCACGAGCGGGATTCGAACCCACGATCTTCGGCTAGATACGTCGATGTTCTACCACTTGAGCTATCGTGTGGAAAATTGAAAAGGTGGTGCTGAGATGGGAAGTTAGTGTCTAAGTGGATCGAGGTCACCATAGCTCAAGTGGTTGAGCAGCGGCGTATCTAGCAGAAGATCGTGGGTTCGAATCCCGCTCGTGCCCTTCACTTTTTTATCTCAACTAAAAAACCTTAATTAACATAATATATTAATGGTCAAGCGGACGAAATTAATTAATTTAATTATTCTTACAATTATGACCTGCTTCCGTATTTAGTTCTGAAAGCCAATTAAAATACCAACGTTATGGATGGACCATGGAATAAAGCAAAAAATGATAATAATGGAAAATTAATTATGGCTGTCATTCTACAATAAATCACTGGCCTATCGAGACGAAGCCGCAATTTTATTCTTATTCAAATCTTATCCTAGCCACATAAGTAGAGACCGTATTTATATACAGTTGCATATTTTTTTTTTGCCACCGCATACGGCCAAGGAAATCAATTATTTATACAAATCGTATGTCTAGGAAGCCGTAGGTTAAATTTTATAGAACATATTTTTCCAAGTTTAATGAATATTACAAAAAATTGCGTATTTGAACAGTATCATACATTTGAAATTTTTTTCGGTATAATATTTAAAATATTTAAAATATTATACTGGTTTTTTTGGGTAGACTTAAAAAATCTGGAAAATATAAAAAGTTGACGAAAAGTGGTTTAAATTGGGAAAAAAACTGGAACAGGCCGCAACGACAGGAAGGGTCTAGGAATACCGACAAATTCGTAGGTCTTATATGAAATATTTTCAAAAAATTTATTGTGAAATTATGTTTTAATTTGTAGACACAATTTCACGGAAGACAGGTTAGAGAATTGCTTATTTATTAACAATAATTATACTCAATTAGTATAAAATATATAATTTAAATATGTATGTGCAAAAATATTTTTGTTAAACGTAAATAAACTCTATATACTTGTTAATTTTAATTATTTTTAGTTTTAAAGAGTTTTATTATCTATTTTGTTTAATTACTATCTTTCTGTTTAATGTTACTGCCATAGTAAAATACAAGTTTTCTGCATATCATTGTTTATATAAACGTACTATTGCATATTTTAGGGCTTTTAACTGCTTATTTTTATTACATATTTGGGCATTTTTTGTCATGAAAATCCGGTTTCTGTACATAAGTAATCCGGCAACATCAAATCGCATTACTGCCTGGTGCACTCTATGGCGGATCAGGTTGAACGAATATAAAAGGCAACGTTTACGATCACATGTCAAACGTGCCCACTAATGTACATTAACAACTAGATAATTCCACCATCGAAATATGTTTTGCTATTACGGGCTTTACTTAGGTAGAGTTACAATGATTGCAAGGAACCGTCGAAAAAGACTAAGACGACAAGATTTTAACAAACCACGTCGTCCTAATACTTGTCGAGCCACGACCGGTATTACCTCATTCGGAGCACAGCGAAAGAGAGTGTTAATAACTCGGGCATGAAACAAATCTTTACGGAGTGGAATTTAACCCCGGACGAAGGAAATCGAAAGAGTTCGTTAAGATGATCAAACACTATGGACACGAAATGGCTATACACTAACTGGAGGAAGAGAATTAGGAGGTTGAAGCTGTCCTGACGGGCCACTACTCAATGTGAAGGCACCTCTCCGAAATGGGTATTCTACAAGATCCCTTTTGCCGTTTTTGCGAAATAAAAGAAGAAACGGCAAAGCACTACCTCAAAGAGTGTGATAGGTTTGCCAGGTCCAGATTTTAAATCTTTGAAGAAGCGGACATCTCGAAATCACTCCATGAGATAAATCGGTCCAAAATCATGGAATTTCTGAACACAACCATGAGATTTACGCAGGAAACAAACCAGTCCCGAACTTTTTAGAGATGGGGTACGAGTCTACCCAGGCATTTAACCCCTCGGGTCTTGGTCGCACACCCTGCATGATATACATAATATGTAGAGCAAGTAATGCAAGCAACTGCAAACTAAGCGCTTACAAATTTCTCATCAGTTCCATTTAGACTTACGAACCGTGTGGATCGGCCAAATCCTCCAACATCCAATGAATTCAATCCTTTCAGTCTAAAGTTCTCCGCCAAATCTTAAATACCTTCTACGTAACAACCGGGGTAGCCGAGTGGTTCAGGCGTCAGACTCTCAGCTAGTAGATCCCGCGCTCGTGGGTTTGATCTCCACCGTACCCTCTGGAATTTTTTCTGACGCCTAAGGGGCCGCATTTGAAAGAAATTGGCATGGCACTTACTAATTCAGTAAGTTGTGCACCCTTGCGGGGTGCAGGGGTTCAGATCTCAGTGACCCTGAATTTGGTCCTAAACCCTCTTTCTTCAATGAAACCGGGGGCTCAAATACACTCAGTTGCGTGCCCACAAAAATGTAGCCAGGGATAAAGTACAATAAGCTAAACAGCTGCAGTGCTCAGGGGGAACTCCTCAAGATCTTACTAACCCATTCATGAAAGATTTTGAACGAACATGCTTCCTCTATTTCCAAGGACTACCACTCTTGACTCACACTCCAGCATTAACTCTTTCCTCGACGTCCCACCCTTACAATCCTCCACATTACGACGCTGGTCGCGTAACCCATCCAATTAAATAAAAGGGAATTACAGAACTGGTTAGTTTTTTTTCCCCACTGCTGACTAGTTTGACTCATCTGTCAGATTTGCACATTATTATACTGTTCATTTGCTCAATATGTGTGTTCCTCAGAAATTAATAAATAAAACGAAGTACCTTAAAAAAGTAACAGCATGCAAAAATTTAGATTTATAAATAAAACAACAAGGGCGCTTTCCAGCGATTTTGACCTCAAAAACAATACTTGAAATAGAATTTGTTTCCAAAGCGGTCGGCGATGAAAGAGTCGAGTTGGGATGATTTCTAAAATAATTGTTAATAAATGAGATCAGTGTTAAGCATCGTTATTCATTTATGTACAAGAATTTTTAATTAAGTTGAAACGATTGTGAATATATATTTTAGCAGAACGCCGAACCTTTATTCTTAGAACTGGATTTAGTTATAAATCACCTATAAGATTAAAATATTCATTAAATTTGTAATACGCGTGAAGAAAATTGATGATTCCGAGTCTTTCCGTTTAAATATGTATGGATTGTTCGATGTAAGTAATATGGCGCGTGTACATCCATGCCAACGCACATCAGCCACCTCAGGGATTTGGTGTATACATTAGCACTGAAAATGGGATGTCTCTTTCCGAAGGAAAGAAATCCAGACGAAAGAGGAAAAATACAATATCGACAAAAGTTCTGTTTGAGTTTCAGAGAACCACATCTCGTGTTAACTGTTACATATAATTTATGAAATATTGCGTTAAAACCTTCAAAAATATTGAATGTTTGGTTTAATATTGGAAAATTATATAAGAATGTAGGGACTATCTAATTTTAATTTTGAGGTTTAAAAAATAGGAACAATTTTTGTGAAACAATTTTTTTTCTAATGTTGTCCTGTTTTGAGACGTATTTTCAATTTGTTTTTAAATCACTTTAAATTAGACATCTGAACTGAATCATAAATTCATATTCATACGTAATGGGTGTCATAGTATTTTTTACTACTACTAAGAAATGGGGAAGTGAAAAAAACCCTCGGACAAAGAAAATACATTTCTTAGTACACCAACACATCTAACATACAAGAAGGTACAGGGATTTCCAAAATCAAATATTCGGAGCTCATGGTCATGGAATGTATGCTTGAAACGAATAGATGAGTGTCTTGCCCTCTAAAAGTAGTCAAACATAAATGGAAGCACAAAATCATCTTAATGAAGATATATCCGATATCCATGACATCGAGGGATGGCACCAGTCCTAGGATGGGGCAACAACCGTCTTAGTCAAGGGAAGTATGAAATGAAGATAGGCCACCATCAGAGAATTTAACTTAGATATCAATATAAAAAAAAAAGGTGATGCATTGGAAAACCAAATACGGTGAGGAGTCCCTACTGGGTCCCAGGGCACGCAGCGAATAGAAGGCAACGACGTATGGGATGCCCTTGGAATGGAATGGAATGGTGGCAAGGGTACTAGGAAGTGGGGTTTGTGTGCCCCAGGCACTGCAGCCTTCTGGCTTATTGTACCTTCCTAGTTCCTTGGTTTAGTCAATAGACTCGATCCTTTTTCACAGAAGTATCAAGTCATTGACTGTTATTGCTTCAATGTGGTTCTCTGAGTCGCTTTTGTGCGTCAGATTGAACCTCCATTGAGCCGTTGCTGTATATGCCCATGTTATGTAGATGTTTTCTCAGATGCCAGTGACCGGTTAGTAGTCCTACCACTCCTCTGAGATTTGCCCTCTCCAATTGTAGTAGTGTTTTTGTTAGTTTTGGTGAGTGTTGTTTTATCATGAGTTTACTGTGTCTAGCACTGCTATAGTTTATCCATTTTTCTCCTTGTTTTATTTGGATCCATTCTGCGATGGAGGATATGTTTGTTTCTGATATCCCAAGGATAGGCTCGGGGCCTATGTATGGTCTTGCGAATCCTCCTCTGGCCAGTCTGTTTGCTTCTTCATTACCCAAAATTTCCCTATGTTTCCGGGACCATGTAGTCATGGGATGCCCTTACAAAAAAGAATTACAGAGCCGATACGTTTTGAACCATTTTGTGGTACAGGGATCAATACGGAAAGTCATAGTGGTACTGGAAATAATGGACCAGGACAATTCAAATTTCTTAGTGATGCTGGTGGATAAATGAAGTAAAGAATACATCAAAGGAAAGAATTGGTTTTTGAAGGAGATTGGTATCAACCGTTCAGATTCCCAACAAGTCCAGAAAAACCCCACCCAACCTACTAGCAAACAGTGGTGCTTTGGGGCACACAACCTAACCGCAAAAAAAAAAAGTACATTCATTAAAACAGGGCATAATAATCAAAGTCCAGTGAATTACAAACTGTATGCTCTACAGAATAAATCCAAAATAATTTAATAGGCCTCAAAATAGCGATGTATGCCATTTCTGAAACAATATTTATTTATTTTCCGTTATACCTTAATGAGATCATGCATCAAGCTGTAACGAAACATCCAATCAAGCTTGATCTGCTCGTTTTCCAGGATATCCTGGAGGTAGCCCTTGGGGCAGTACTCCGTAAGCAGGCAACAGTTCGGCGGGTCGATGCACGCTCCGTAGAATCGAACCAGGTGGTCGTGGTGCAAGTCTTTCATCTGAAATACATTAAAGGGAAGTTTTAATATTGGTCAATTGTAGAAACCTTTGTCATCTTTGATGTAGGAAATGTTTTTTTTTTAAATCGTTTTCCTTTAATACCTTAATATTCACATTTTAATGGGTGTACCTCTCGTGTTGTTAAATATTTTACTGTTATTTGGGTTTAAATCAGAAGTTAATTAAAGGAATAATCCAAGTAAATTACAATCTGACAAAACGAACTAATTTGAATGAAACTTCAAGGAATAGATCGGTATAAATACTACTAATTAGATAGAAACTTGAACACATAAAAATAAACGTTCATTGTGTGTGAAATGTGTCTTATGCCAAAAACAACCTTTCAGCCCAAAGGCGAAATAGATGTGCCATTTATGCCAGTAAGATATCAACCATTAAATGTTGATGTCGTTAGTGATTTGTTATCTCTAAATTACCAACCAGGACGGCAAACGAGTTTAATCTAGTCGGCGAAGGTGATTTTATCATGTTCGTTAACGGGGTTATATCACAGATAATACCACATGACGAACGTAATCCGATTAGGATTTCATATACGAAATATTAACAGGAAAATATTATCAAAGGAAACATGAAAACCTTCGGGTAAAATATTCGGTAAGCAGTGTGCAGCAAAAATTCAAAATGTGAAATACAGCTAGTTTTAAGTCATTTGACTAGTAAATACCAGCAATTTTTTGTATTTAAGTTTATTACAATAAAGAATAAAGTAATCAGTTCCGTAAAATATGCTTTCTGTTATTTCTTATTCGTAGTACTATCATAGAAGAGCTTTTTCCCTCGAGGTTTTTCCCTTTTTTGGCAGATTGGTAATAACATAATTTCTTAATAAACTTAAATATTAATAAACTAGTATTTATTGATTACAAGATATAACGTCTTTGGGTGAATCCGTTTCACTCGAAGCAAATAAATTTCCTGAATTGTGTAAAAATAAAAATAAAAAAGAATATTTGTAATTCTATTGTTAAGTACAGACATACGGGATCAACACCTTGCCATTAAAATTGCAAAAAAAAAAAAAAACAACAGCAGGTGCGTTCGATTAAAAAATGAGAGACAGTTCCTTCCTCGTCCTTTGATAGCTCAGCTCACACTTCCGATCCTGTCGTAGGGAATTAGCTTTAGGGGATCCTTCGAGATAAGCTTCCGTTTTTGAAAATATTGTTACAAAGAATATCCGTAAATTTGGCAAATATAAACTATACAAATTAAACGAACTCGCTCAATTGTAAATTTAAAAACAAAAATTACATTTGAACGATCTGTGCAAAAAAGAACTCGTACTTGAAAAGAGGAGGCTGTACTTTGTTCAGAAATAAAAAAAATATAAATTTATTTACAAGCTTCAATGAGTATTAGATACCAAACTGAAAATCGTTTTCATTAGTAAACTCGAAAAAATACGATTTAACACTCCTGGGCGAAGTTTCATTTAACAAATAAATATTGGATTTAAAAAAGTTCCTAGTATAAAAATCAAGAGAAAAACGCCATTCTGGACTTTTCATCAACCGAGGGGCCTAAAAATCTTCTAGTTATAAATTACATTTTCAAAAAGACGACTTTATAAGTTACATTCAAAAACTTCATTGTATGCGCTAAATTTGATCTTATCTTATTTGCTTATTCATACAAAAATTATAGAAAAAAGTGATAAGGAAAACAGATTACATGATTATAAACAAAATGATTATAAACAGGCTGTTTGTATTGGGTTGGTGCCAAATAAATGCACATTTTCATTTTCGCTTCACTTTTAATACCAATTATTCTAAGCGATACACATAATTTCTGCCCTATTTATCTCGCTTCTTTTTAATAAAAACATTTAATTCAGTCTGTTCAGTATCTTCAAACAAAATCATGTCTAAGAGCAATTTATTTTTATGAATTTAAACTTGGGCGAATGCAGCGCAAACAACTCTAAGCTTTACGATGAGATTATGACCTCAGGAGCCAATAAGGTGGTGGCGGCCCTTGACGGGCATTTAAAGGCTATAATGGTGGCTGCCCTACAAAAACTACTCGAGATAGATCAATCCACAGTCGTTCACCATCTGGAAGCTATTGAAATTAGAAAAAAAGCTCGCCAACTGGGATCTGCACGAGCCGAACGACCACGAAAGGATAGCAGGTCTGAAACCTGTTCATTGCTTTCCCTACCCAACAAAAATGACTCATAATGTCAGTCGTACAGTAAGTGTGACAAAAAGTGAATATTATACGACAATAGGCAACGTAGTGGCGGGATAAGAGTGAAAAAGCAGGGCACTCCCGAAGGCAAGGTTCCATACCAAAAATATTATGGTCACTGTCTGATGTTCAGCTGTAGGTATGATTCATTTACCCACCCTGGGAGCTGTAGCCCATTCTATATGGCACTGCGGCGACGACGGCGCAGGTATAGTGCGGTTTGAGGCTCGAGACCGCGAAACGGTCCTCCTCGAGTTTTCATCCACGACCCTTTTTCTCAATCCGGGTTCTTTCATTCTATCCTTGGTTGCAAGGGGGGTGTCCGGGCACAAACTGAAGGTGGCCCAAAAGGGGTGGCAACCTCTATAATTCGCGAGCTGTTCCTGTGTCGGCCTTGGGTCGGCATGTGGCGGCGGGTGCCTTAGCAGAGGCCCACGAGGGTTAAGGTACCAGATCCTGTTTGCGTAGACAGGGGAGGGTGTATGACCATCTGTACTACGGGCTTACAAAACTGTTCCAAATTCAGCCCAGGGTACAATGTTAATGAATTCGTGGTGGTACGTGCGTGGTTAAACGTCCCTGGTGAGAACTTAGACAGGGGCTGTCTTCTACCTGTGTCCTTCGGGACGCTTGCGTATGACCACCGGTATTCACCCGCCCTCACCGGATCTAACTATAGCGTATAGGCATTTAGGACGCAAAGATTATGCTGGATATGGCTCTCGAATGAGTAAGAAGACGGGGATGGATCGGTTGCTCCTATTCGAGTATGCTTTGCACGCAGGTGTAGGCTGAGCTCGAAAGGAGGTTTTTTCCGTCGGCGGTGCTCATCTAGAAGGTGGTTAGCAATTCTACTTTAAACTAAACCACGGCCGGGGCGGATCCGGTAGTTTCGACGCTAGACAAGCCCCAATACTCTGGGAGATACAGTGGCCTTCTTTATCTAAGGAGAGCGCGGGAAACCAGGCTGATGCATGTAGGTGGCCTTTTGTGCGCGGCATACGGTGCGATGCTTAATGCGGACCCGACCTCTCGGAATGGGAAGCGGAGAGCGACGTTGCCTTGGGCTCTACACCAATGATGCGAAGTAGCAGTATTCCGTCGTATGCGGAAGTTCGTCAGCTATCACCTTGGGAATCAAAATGTCCGACATGGCCATGTGCGGACGCAAAAGATCCTAGTCTTGTGACGAAGAGTTCTCATTCACAGGATTCTCAATCCCTGTTGAAAAGCACTGTAATTAAATTAACGAAAATGACTTAAAAACTACGAATTTATTGCCAGAATTTATCAGCTGTCCTGCCGCCTATCCTCCTTCACGACGACGCATGCCACACGCAGCACGACTTCATTAGTTGGTTTACGAGGCTTTACCACATTGACAAGTCTCACCGAATCTTTGTCCAACAGATTATCGCCTTTTTCATCATCTGAACATTCTTTAGTGCAAGAAACGATTCAGAAGCAGAATGACGTTGAAAATGCATTTCGGGAGTTAGTCGATTCCAGAGACCCTAGTTTTTACTCTTCTGGGAATGTGTTGGTCATGTGACGACAAAATGTGTAGATAGTAATGGAAGTTATTTCGATTAAATATATTTTGTTGACGTTAAATTGTAACCTGCTTTCAGTGAACGTAAAAAAAACATTATTTTTTCACCAACTCAATATAAACAGACGTTGCCTTTAAAAAATCACACTTATTTAATCTTACATTATAATTATTTTGGGCAGAACTTGTATGCTCTTAAAAGCCTTTTTAAAAGTAAAAGAGAAACCAGATAAGATCATGAAGTTTCCCCCGCCCAGAAAACTTTAACTTTTTATTACAGCTCAACAAGTTCCATCGCGGCTCTTTGCCTTTCCCTTACCCTACGGAACTTTTCATTCGGATTCTTTGTAAAGCAAATAAGGCCGCTCTCCTTACTCAAATAATAATTTCGTTCCTTTTCTTTCCATGAGGGCTGACGCAGTTTCGGGTTTTGTAAACAGTTTTGGGATATGTTAAAAAATGGTTAAGACGGTTACCATGGATGCCCGCCAATTAAGACCAAAAGGCGTCCTTAGGGGAAAGAACATTCCTGTCCGGCAGACGGCTGAGGCCTTGTTAAAAGAAAGGGAAAGTCATATTCTCGCCGTCGTCCGAGGCTTGATAACTTCGAGAGGATGAAAACACTGGTTTTTGCTTCCGTCTCTCTTAATTGCAGCAATTAGCACTACACTATTTCCCAGTTGGTCAGTTTTGTAAATTGCAACGGTTCCTTTTGTCACCTGAGTTAAATTGGACGAATAGACAAAATTTCACAGACGTTATAAACACAGAATTACGAAACAGATTATTAAGGTGAAACTGGGGCCGGAAACGATATTAATATGACTTTGAATGAAATGATTTAAGAAGAACCAATATATTCTTGATCCACCGGCAACTCCGGATCTTGCATCATCTTCATAACTGGGTCTGTCAGTGAAAAAATTTCGAAATGTTCAGGTCCAAAAATGAGAAATTCACCGTCAACTGTTTTATCTTTGCAGTAAGAGTAATGTGAGAGACAAAGGAATGAGAAAGCTCAAGGGCGAGATGGGAATTTAAGAGGAATTTTTGAACGCTATGTGAGTTCTAAATTGAAGGAAAAACGTGACGTCAGTTAATTGTACGTTTGTTCGTAACAAAAAGAAACCTAGAGGATGATTGGGGTGGGCTGGCTTTTGGCAAAATAAAAGAGGTCTATGTTTTAATGAAAGTGTACCTGAATAGTTAACTTTAAACTCACACACTTGCTTGTTCTTCAATCATCTTCAGTGATGAACTTATCTTTGGATATTTCCAAATAAACGATAAGGACGTATACAGTTCACCATATATAATTTATTGCACGTATGAACCTACGTATATTAATAGGGTTTTCCCCCGGCCGGCTAACTTCTTCGGTCATTGCCGGCACCACAAGTACATCTAACCTAATCTTATTTTGAAAACACTTTCTACTGATAAAGTCATTCTAACTACATTGGACATGTGGTAAACTGAACACTTTGACGATGAATGATAAAAATTTGATTGTACCTGAAAAGTATTTGACCATTTACGTACACCCACATTCATAATACATATTTATACTAAAAAAACCTAGTTTCCTAATATTACAACTAAAGAGGAGGTCCGTAAGATGGTTCCATCCCTGCCAACCTCCTTCCATTCTCTCGAATAAATACATTCGAACTGTATGTACAAATTGCACTCATCCATAAAACTAATCCTTAGGTTGTTTGACGAGCCTGTGGAGTACTCGATATTCCTCGGCAGCCACGTCCATTTATACATAATAGAAAGGATGCAGCATCTCGGTTGATGCAGCAACAACCTAGACGCTATCGACCCTTCCCACAATCATACTGCCAATGAATTATCACTAACCTAAATCGGTGGGCCTGAGATATTCCGTACAGACGCACCCATGGATGCTAAACCACGAAACGCTAAATAGGATCGTACAATAACAAGGGGGGATGAACCACATGTGGGGGATATAATAAGGCGGCTGAAAGCATTGTCTCGATCACTTATCAGTAGATATAAATGAGAAATGAATCATACAAATCTTTGGTGAAAATATAAATTTTAACAACACAACAACAATAATATTTGTAAATATATGAACTTTTAATATATCTTGCGGATTGTGAAATAATGTAAACCCATTAATGTTCTTAATGACGAAATATAGGAAAAATATGTCTTCGTATGTAAAAAAAAAGTTTGTACAGTGAAAGTGAAAAATGTTCGTAAATGTGATGTAAGCCTGTTGGCTTTGTTGATTGTTGACTTCAATTTGAAGAAAATGACTGCCCCACTTTACAACCCTTTAGGCAAAGGCTCAACCTTTCGAGCGATTTACAGGAGGTACTGGGTCCCCAGTGTTTCTTTCGAAGAGCGCTTTTCAGTTTTCTCAAATTTATTGGAATTTACATTGAAATTTAGGCCTTTTCCCAAATTATTTTACCATTGAA
>CM077104.1:5827550-5847671 GCA_039619505.1 Cimex hemipterus
TTTTTTTTGTTTAATACCAAAATCCTGCATTATTTTCCGGACAACCCGATATATCAATTTAAAAAATTGAAATTGTTGAAATTATTCTGAAAAAATCATGCATGTTCATACTTGCTTAAAAAAACGTGAAAAACATTATAATAAATAGATTATAATAACAAGTAAATCTCTTTCGTAATTTGTAGAGATTAGTGACCGTTAACTGATAATTATTCAGATATCGTGAGATGCGGTCTGGTGTGGTGTAGGTATCAGAAAAACATTTTCTTTATCATGCCAACGTTTCGATCTTTTATTAAGATCATCTTCAGGGCTCAAAATGTTTGTCTTCTGTGTAATTGTGCCATGTTGTGTGCCCTGTCTCACACCAGACCGCCAGACGATATCTGAATAATTACTCTTTCGTAATGCTATGGCATACATTTAGGACAGTAATGGGTTCACATTATTTCATATTCTGCAAGATGTTTTGAAAGATCGTTCTATAAATCATCGTGCTTCATCGTACGGACAAAATTTACATTATAAACAACGTTTATGATAGTTATAAAGTTTTTTTCTTACATTAATTTTTCTTAACTTGTAAAATTAACTCTTACTTGAAAGCAATAAATACATTTAGGAAATAATATTCATTATTTAAATCTTTTGATAATAAATAAATAATCAAATAAAATTATCAGTGACCTCCACTTAGCAATGGACCAACTGAAAGTTACTATACTTGTCCTTCTTGATTTTTCTAAAGCCTTCGATTCTGTCCCTCATTCTTCTCTCTTGTCTAAACTGGGATCTTTTTCCTTCCCTGCGTTGGTTCCACTCCTGCCTTACCAGTCACCACCAAGCTGTTTCTCTTCCCAATGGCCTTACATCCTCCTCCCTCCCTCCCTCTAAAACTGGGGTGCCCCAAAGCTCTAGGATCTCTCCTATCCCTTTTTCCATTTATATTAATGAACTGCCCGACTTCATCCAGTCCTGTAACCTACATGACGATGAGCCCCAAATATACTTATCCTTTCACCCTTCCGATCTTCGCTCGGCCATTCTCAAGATCAAAAATGACTAAACCCCATCAACGAATGGGCCCATAAAAATTCCCTAATCCTTAATCCGTCCAAATCCACCGCCATAATTATCGGGTCCAAGCAACTGCTCAATTCCCTACCCAGCATCCCACCTCTCATACTAAATAATCACCCCATCCCTTTCTGCTCCTCGGTTAAAAACCTAGGAGTAGTTTTTGATCAAAACCTTTCCGGGCATTCTCACATTTCCCGCCATTCCATCGCCTCCCTCAGCCTCCTTACCTTTCTCTACCCGCAAACTCCTTGTAACTTCCCTTATACTTCCATTCTTCGATTACAGCTGTTTGGCATACGGTGGTCTCTCAGACAGGCAGAACGCACGATTGAAGCGTATTTTCAATTGTTGCGCAAGATTTGTATAGGGCACCCCTCGTCGATCCCGGGTGTCAGGGTTGTATTCCCAACTTTCCTGGCTATTCCCCTCCTTCCGTGCCCAGTATTTCCTAGGTTGCTTTCTTTTCCAGTCCATACACATTCGTCCTCTTCCATTCATCATCCAATCCCTCCAATTCAACTCCTCACATAACTCCCGTAAGACCTGCTCATCCCCAATCGACCTTATCCTTCCGCAACATACAACCCATACTTTCGAAAGATCCTTTCTGATCCGAGCCCCTAAACTCGGGAACCCCCTTCCCATCCCCCAAATGCCATCTTTGTAATCTCCTCCTCTCCCTCCAAGCAGAGACCTCACGATACCATTTATTTATCTTTTTGTTTAATATACTCGTAATTTTTTTTAATATGAGACTTCATTGAAGGTACTTCTTATATTTTATCTCATGTAAATTATTCTTACGGGGACACCAGTCCCAGAATAAAGTTATTTTTCTTCTTTCTTTCTTCTTCAAATAAAGTAAATTATTTTTTGGATGAAGAATTTGGAGAAGTTTACGTTTTTCTGAAAAACAATGTTCCAAAACTATTGCCGGTGTTGAACTCATGGTAAAGTAAATCTGATAGATTAAACTGATGGATTAAAGTAAATCAATTGCTTGTAATTCTTGTTGGGTCTCTCCACATAAGTTGGAGCAAAGGAATTAAAAACCTTTTTATCTTGACGACCTCAGAGCTATTATTTTCTTCAAATTGAAGTCAGCAATCAACAAAGCACACAGTCTTACACCACAATTACTAACATTTTTACTTTCACTGTAGAAACTTTTTTTTTACACACGAAGACATATTTTTCCTATATTTCGTCATTAAGAACAGTAATGAGTTCACATTATTTTACTGTTCTGCATGATATTTTGAAAGGTCATATATTGACAAATAATTTTGTTGTTAAAACTTATATTTCCACCCAAAATTTCAAGGTACACTTCTCATTCATATCTATTCGTACGTGATTGAGACCTGTTTGTTTTTGTAACCTTTGTAATCAGTGAGTTCAATTAAGAAAAATAGCAAGTTGGCACTGTACATGGAAAAGATTTCTTTCTGTTTTTGATAAAAAGAGCTTTGAAGACTGATCAGGGACGTGGCCCGTAATACATAAGCCATTAAAATATGCTGCTTACAAATAACTTTTTTGTTTAGTTAAAATAGCCAATATTTTAGATTTTAAATTAGGTAGTTTATTAAATCAGTTTTTTGAATCTTGTTTAAAAAATCCAAAATTCTCAAGTTAATAATCAATTTTGAATTTTTGCTCCATTGGATGCGATGAGGAATGTTCAAATAGAAATAGAAAAATGCAAATAATAAAAATAAAACTGTAATGTTCACGTATTGTCTATCTTCCTCTTGTATATTATGAAAACCTGTCACCCTCCCCTCCATCAGAAACACAAAGCAAATTTTGAACATTCTGCCATCGTGACTATTCTCCGGGATGCCAGGCGGGGTTTATTAATTGTCGTTATGGATTTCTGAGAGGGTTACTCCTTCCTAATTGGCTTCACTCTCGTGGATGTAATTAATTTTCCACGCTGATTTATCCGCGAGTGACCGAGATAAATTGACTCCCTGGTGTCTTCGTCGAAAAGACACTTGGAAGACGCCAAAGATTGAATTGTTTTCCCTTCGAGGAAGGCATTTTTGCTTACCCGCTTCAACTCGAGAAGGAGAGGGCGTTTCAGCTCGACCCTGGATCTGCGTATAATTTCCACTGCAACTTGAGTTCCCTGAAAATAAATTAAATTTATTAAAAACTGCCAAGTTTTAATATATGTAGAAAATTCAGATTATTTTTCAGTACAACCCTACTAGTTATTAAATAACGCCCCCTATCAAAAACAGCTGATGTGTTGTGAAAGCCAGCCAGTATTGAAGTAAGAAAAACCACCCTAAAAGCCTACAAAGTACCTTTGACGAGAGCGTTATAATTACTCTTTAAAAACTAAATTACTAACTGAAAAGAAATTATAACCTTGAAAAGACTTCTACCTCATTGAAACTTTAATTAATTAAATTATGTTTTATTAAAGGGATAGATAATAAATACAAAAACTTTTAGAAGTTGCCATGGTTAAGTATGACAGAAGACGCTCGTATAAACGATTATGGCTTGGCTTTAATATCGGCAAATAGAGGTTAAAGATTTAAGAAAAACAGACGATTTTTTTAATATAGGTTCTCGATTTTGAAGTAACCACATGAAAAATCCTTATGAAACAGCACGGAATATAGGGGACTCAGGAAATAAGATAAATTTTCTTGAATAGAAATATCAATCATACTGATCTTTTTTAGGTATTTATTTTATCAATGTATTCTCAAGGTTTGGCGATTTAAAAACTAAGAGTCGAGAAATCGATCAAAGCAGATTAGTGGTTTCCGGGAACGTTCACGTAGAGATCGAACGAGCGCCGTTCAAGTATTAAGATTATGGCCGGCAATTAACTAATGGCTGATATCAGTTAATACCGGTAGAATGACACCCCCTTCTTGGCTTCAAACCAGGGATGTTAGCAATAGTCAATGAATTTCGTCCTTTTTACAATAAAAAGTACCAGCTTATGTGATGTTTTTCTAAGTTGCTTTCTAACAAGTTAAATCACCTGTTTCAATTCCCTGGTAAACTTGTGACTCGCATTTCTTTACGTTGTTTGAAGACTCTCGCCTTTTGTTTATATATTTTGCCGAAAACAACCTTCCCTACTGAAACATATTCTATCTACTATACACATTTAAAAAAGTAAATAACGAGAAAAATTCGAGCTCGAACAGCCTCGCATCTCCGGAAAGTTACATTTTTCCTCCTTCTTGTTCTCTCTTCTACAATCCCCATCATCTAAAATTTTTTTTTTCTTAGAACCAAAATAGGCAAACAATTGTAGCGAAAACGTGAACGGCACACTTACACAGAAGACTTTGAGTGAGTCCAAATGCTTTGATGGAATATAAAATATATTTTGCATTGTATAAATTCATTTTTCCAAATTCTAGAAGTATTTTTTAAATGTAAACTATGTTTGTAAATCCCAGGCCCTGAAGATGATCTCAATAAAAGATCGAAACGTCGGCACGATAAAGAAAATGTTTTTCTGATACGTACATCACACCAGACCGCATCTCACGATATCTGAATAATTTTTCCAACTTTTTGTTTTCTCTTCTACGATCCCCATCATCTAAAAACTTCTTTTCTTAGAACAAATAGTAGGCAAACAGTCGTAGCGAAAACGTATATTAAAAAATTCATAGAAATGGATCCATAATTTTTTAAAATATAATATTTTAACACATTTATGTTTTTCCAAAAACATTAACGATTTAGTTTTTTAAATATATTCTAGCTCCGAGTTTCTAGCATACCTTTTATTTATTATATACAATTTAAGTTTTTAAACCGTAAATTAGCAATAACGAGAAAAATTCGAGCTCGACCAGACCTCGCTTCTCGGAAAAAGTTATATTTTTCCAACTTTTTGTTCACTTTTCTACAATCCTCATTATGTAAAAACTTCTTTTCTTAGCACAATAGTAGGCAAACAGTAATAGTGAAAAACGTATATTAAAAAATACAAAGAAATGAATGCATAATTTTTTTAAATAAAATTTTAGCACATTTCAGTTTTTCCAAAAACATTAACGATTTAACTAGTAATAAGATTAAAGTGTGGTGATTAGTGACAGTTAGTCGATGAATATTCGGAAATCGTGAGATTCAGTCTGGTGCGATGTACGTTTCAGAAATACATTTTCGTTATTGGGCCAACGTTTCGATTTTATTGAGATAATCATCAGGGCACAAACCAAAATAGTCAGAATGACCAAATCTTAAGATAGATTGCTTACGTTCCGATCTTTATTGAGATCCTCTTCAGGGCTCATAGTGTTTGTTTTCTGCGTAATTGTGCCATTCTTGCGTGTTCTGAGCCCTGAAGATAATCGCAATGAAGAGCGAGAAAAATGTTGGCCCGATAAAGGAAATGTTTTTCTGAAACCTACATCACACCAGACCGCATCTCACGATTTCCGATTATTAGGCCAGGACTGCACCTGCAGCATGATTGTTTAGCCAAATGCGTAACAATACAGGCCAAAAGAACGAAAATCGTCAGGCCAATGTTATCGCAAATGGCCACGGTCAATCGGACTTCGGAGTAGATTACTCATAACGACTAATTTGTTCAAGGTTTCTAACCAAGGAAGAAAATTAAGTCAAGAATTTTCTACATTGTCTTTTTTCAATATAATATGGGTAAATTAGTTTAATGGATAACAAAAGAAATAGCTTCTACATTTTCTTCAGGTTTGATGGCTTTTGTTTAATATTTTAATACAAGTATTGGAAGTATTTATTTTTTATATTGAATCACTCTGTTAACACAGATGAGAAATGATGAACAACGTAAAAACGCACATAAAAAAGACTTTTATAAAGTATACAATTTTAATTATATTGATTGTGAGACATTTTTGCCCCAGACATTTCCGTTTGGTTCTTAAATTTAAACAGGATACAGTCGATAAATATTCAGAGGTGGTCCTGAATTAACAAAAAGCTTCGGTAAAATTCGGCTTAGGGATCAAAGTATACGACGAGTTTCAAGTGAACCTGAACGAGGTGCTATTGAGGCAGATCACGAAAAAAGCGCCTCTTATCTGTCGACGACTGAATTTCACAGAAGAATCTGAATCGTCGAAAACACGGGTTGAAAAACGTGAAAATGGATTTTCGTCCAGTAACTGAATATAAACAGTTGTTGCTTTTTTACAGTAACCCGGCCACAGGGGAAATAAAATTTTAAGGTTTAGAAGAAAGCAAGCTCATTCTACATTCCAGTCATGATCTCGCTCCTTTAAACTACTAACTCATACTTTTTTTACACCTGTTTCAATTTACCCTTAATTAAATCAGATAATAAGTATAATAAGAAAATAGTATGAAAAAGTAGAATTACGCAACAGTATGATGAGATACTAGGTTACTTATTGAGCCTATATACTCAAACGCGTTTCGCTATTTCACTTGTCGCGGTGACTGTATTGCTAGCGAGGTGGTTATGGTGTTTGCTGATCGGCGGCGATGTCGGACGTTAGTTGCGAAGAAATTTCTCAGTAGTACTCACTCCTGGAACTTCAGCAAAGATGGGTGATATAATGTGATTAAGGTTCGGGGCTCTGACAAGACAGGCAAGATAAATCTGTACTCGTGTCGGCATGGGGGGCGGTTGCCTTATCAGAGGCACACGATGGTTAAGGTACCTGATCCTGTCTGCGTAGACGGGTAAGGGTGCAAAGTCATCTATACTAGGGGGTAATATAAATGTTCCGAAATCCAGCCCCTGTTACACTGGGAATAGACGCTCAGTGGTCTGTGATCACCCCATGGCGGGAGGCTGTCTTCTTGCTGGGACATTCAAACTTGCGCATGGCCAGCGTTATACAGCCGGCCTCACGGGTTACGGCGGATCGGACGGCGGCATATAAGCGTTGTGGACGCTATGCAGGATCATCCACATGTTGATGGCCACACACTCAAAGTTGAAAAACCTGAACTAAAAGCCATAGTAAAGTATGAATTTTTAACTCCCTTTTAAAATAGACTATGCATAAAAATTGGAACAGGAATTGTACCTGCTAGATTGCAATTAACCTACTGCGTAAGAATAGTTGGTCGTACGAATTGGTATGATTTGATAATACGCCCGTAAGACTAGGTTGGGACTACCCTGCAAGTCACGTTTTTCTTGTTTTAGAAGTTGTACATCCAAGGAAAGTTGCGTTATTTTAAGAGCTATGTAAATTTGTTGCTGAGCGGTACGTTGAGATGTTAGCTCGAGGTCACGATCATTGAAGTAAGGATGAATAGTTGTGTCTTTTAGTTTTAGCTGCACTGATTATTAGCCTTTTGTCGTGGAAGCATTGTCGCTCGTTTATTCTAATCAATATGGAGGAAAATTGAATAAAACGTGATTAAAAAATTAATGTCTTACGTAAACTCCACAACAAATTGCCAATATTCTAATAAGAAGCGTCGAAAGTAGGTCCCAAGTAAATGGATAATTGTGCCGGTCCAATTAAAGAAGAATCGAAACACCGGCGATCAATTCTGTAACTCGAAACAGCCAATTTAGCTAAACTAACCAGTTCTACGTTTAGAAGGAAGTTTCCTGTGCAAATTAAGTCGGAAATTAAACCAGGCAAACAAAGCCCCATACGTTCGACTCCTTGCAACGTGATATTTATATTTTTGTCTTCTTTACCTTATAAATGGCCGTCGGCATGAAGATCTGCCCCCTCAGGTCACCGAACAGGCTGACACAATCTTCTGAAAACACCGTCTGTAAAACACAAGACAATAAATTTTAACACTTAACCCTTTTCGCATGTTTCTTTCGTCTAATCTTTTTATGATATATGGATAGTATTGAAAAATAACATACAGTATTAGTTTACTTAATTTTTATACACAAATATCTAGAAATAAATGTAATATATAGAAAAATAAACAATTTATTTTTATTTATTTTTTTTAAGGGCCAAACCTTAAGGCACCAGCTTTAGGGTCATATGAACCTTTCAATTCACACAAATAAATGCATTCACACCTATATACATCGCATTCATTATATTTATTTTTTATATTACATTTATTTCTAATATTCGTCCATCAACCTGTATGCAATAGCAATTACTATTATTATTGTATAGCATTGTTCAGCGCATCCCAGAAAAAGTGCTAAAATATTTTTTGGTGATAGTACACCCTATTTGCTACTAACTTCCTACCTATCTTTAGTCCATGATAAGTATTTTTGTTAATTCTTCATGAAAACATTACAAAGTTCTGGAGTCCAAACCCACTTGGTTTTTTATTGAGCTGTACATTTTTCCTTAAACCAAACGTAGTAACTCATGACAGTAGAATCGAGGGAACGATATGGCCACGGGATGTCTCATCCTCTACCCATCCGCGTGGCTATTGTGGGTTCAACCAGGCATGCACTTGTTGATTGTAGGTGTACAGTTCAGAAGTGAATTAAAATCCTCGAAGCTCCTGATAAATTTATAACCAATTTTTCCGATTAACTGGGGGAGCCATGAGAAGAAGAGCACGGATGTGTGGCATACATCGTTTTGAAAACAATTTTATATTTTTAATGCTTGTAAATCTTCCAGTAATTTATTCTAGATAGAATTATAAAATTTGAAAAAAAGTCGATTTGACATCAACACCTGAGATGTGATTTTTCATATCATGTCTGGTTTTGAATACTTGATTCAATTTGTCTACTACAATCAGGAGGGGTTATGGATATTCTTACACAGTTTGAAAGGTTAATAAATAAATAAATTTAAATGAAGTTTGACGATCTCCAGGATTAACATAAAAGCATAACTCATTATTATTTCTTACAAACCAAACTTTGTGGCATTTTTCAATTAGAACATTCCTAATTGAAAATTATTTGACGCAAATAGTATAAAGGATCCAAAAGTGCGATAGCTTTCAATATAGCCATTTGATTTTTCTCAATTAACGTAACGTTTCCATGGAAAAACTAATAAAAATCCTAACTCGTCAGGGACTGAAGATTGGTGTTAAAACTATAAATTCCAACTGGTTTCAAATAGAATGTACTATCACTAAACATTTTTTATTCACTTTTGGACTGGAACACCCTTTATAATGGAAGACTGGTAAGTACAGGTACACAATTGATAAAGTGGTACGCGTGGAAGCCAACTTTGCAAATACATATATGACAAAACAAAGTCAATAATTTAGTTAAAGTTATTTTATCGTACTTACTTGCTGACTGCCTTTTCTCACGAGGGAATGCATGCTTCCTTTGAACTTTCCGAAATGCGTTATCTCGTGAGCGTAGACCCGCCAGGTCATTGATGCTATTTCCGCCTCGAGCTTGTAATGCCTGCAATAAAAAGGTTATATTGGCATGTGGCAAAATAGGGAAAGCCCTTAAGAAAAACGAGGTTATAAAGGGAAAAAGTGTCAGGCAACGGGAAGCCGACGTCGACCCTTAGTTTCCAATTACAAGGAAAACAAACAGGTGGGCAAGACGTTAGGTTGTTTACAAATTCTCATCTCCTTGCAATTTAACATCCACAAACAAAAGCTATTTACTTTCAATTTCCATTCTCTATTTTTGTGTACTTCGACAATTAAAAGTACGCTTTATAGTTCTGCTAGTGTTTGTAGGTATTATTGTTTGTTTAAGAGGAAGGATAAAGAGAAAGGTCCTCTGAAATATAGCTTTCATTCTACTTGCGTTTAAAAAAGTACAGTAAAGTCTATTTACATAATTACAAACCAACGTGTAAAGGTTTCCAAATACATTCAAATGTAAAAGGTATAGGGTTAGATAGGGTTTTAGTGTTCATATGAGGCTACTGACGTGGTATTACAGATTTTTATCAGGTTTTTGCTGATATCAGGTCGAAAAATATTAGCCATAATGCTAATGGGACAAGGACCGTGAAAAATATAGCTAATTTAAATTTTTAAAAATGTTTTTCTGCTTTTTTGTTTACATATATGAAAGCCAAAATCCATAGGCCAACCAACCCGTACTTAGCCGCAACCCTAACCTAACATAATCATAAATGTAGCTCACCTCCTATCTAGTAGCTCATAGCTTAAGTAACTAACCTAACTATAAATAGCCTAGTAGACTATATATTTATGTAGAATAAGAAAACACTGTGGAGGATTGTAATATATAAAAAATTGCAAAAACAGAAAGCCTTTTTTCAGTAAAGCAGGCCAAAAAAGTTGTTGTGAAAAAAGTCCGATTTCGTTTTAAGCACTCTTTAACACCATTAAATATAAAATTTTGTTACTTTTTGTCCGGTTGTTCGACTTAAAAATTTATGATTCCACTTTCCTACCTCTAACCTCGTTACCTAATCCCAACCCTAATTGTCTAGAAACGAAATAGGTTAAATGGGAAATTTTAAAAATTGAATTGTGATCAGTACCCAGGGTGCCAAACTACATTTATCCCCTGTACGAAATACTCATATTTCATTAAAAGCTAATGAAACTCTGCACTCGCATTTTGCTTAACGTTTCGTGGATACACGATTCTAATAGTAACCCTAACACATTTCTAACACTAATCCTAAACTAAACTATCATTAGCCTAGCTTTAAAGAACCGAACAATACTATAGTTTTAAGTAACCTAACTTAACTTAGACGTAACCCTAACTTAATCTAATTATAAAATATTCAGAAATCGTGAGATGCGGTCTGGTGTGATGTAGGTTTCAGAAAAACGTTCTCTTCATAGTGCCCATGTTTTGGCCACTTTTCCACATCCTAAATGTATTCGTTAAATGTAAATTATGTTTGTAAATCCCAGTCTCTGAAGATGATCTCAATAAAAGTTTGAAACGTTCACACTATAAAGAGAATTTTTTTCTGAAACCTACATCACACCAGACCGCATCTCACGATATCTGAATAATTATCGATTAATGGTCACAAATCTCTACTAATTGTAAATCTACCTTTACATAGCTTACCCTATCTTAATGTATTCTAGCCCGCCCCAAGCCTTACCTCTAAATTAGCATAAAATTAAGTCTAATTCTTACCTAACAAACCTAACCAATCTCTATCTCGTCCCTACCTTTAGCTTAAATCTAACCTAACAATAATTCAAGCTTTACTTCAAACCTACCTTTTTTTACCTAACCTTACTAAAATCTAACCGTTTCGAAACTAATCCACCCTTACCGGGGTACGTTTATATTGATTTTAGTTTCTCGAACTAGTATTATAACAAAATTACTTAAAACCGGTGATCTGACGTACTCACTCGTCGATATAAATAAGATAAGAGATAAATGGAATTTATAAGGTAAATTATTTCGTGTCAACCAGGAAAGTGAATTAAAAAGAAATAACAAAAAAATTAATTTTAACACAATAAGACGCAATGTTCCGCATAAATATTTCTTTTCTTATTCTTAAAAGGCTTCGATTGAATGTCTCCTTCTTTCGCACCAATCGGAGACCGAATCAGGAGGAAATAAAATTTTCCAGTCTTCCCATGCTACCCTCGGCTTTTTTTTTTTATTTCGTCGCAAAGTCGCCATAATTTCCCGAGGGCCTGGATTATTATATTGTTCTTTTAAAAAACATTCCGGAATTTCCCCGCGAGAGAAACACGAGGCCGGGTCTGAAAATAATTTTCAGTGAATTATAACACTACTATCGTCCAGATGTTTGCCGCTCGGCCGTTCTATGAAGGGTTTGAATATTAATATACCCAAAGTGTTCAAAACGTGGATTTTTTCCCGCCCTAAATGCAGAAAGAAAATGTTATATAGAACAACCGAACACAGTGTTTATTGTTTCAGAATGTAACTACACTATCGTATTTGATGTTAAATAACTAAAGCAAGTAATTAATTACTGTCAGACAATGGGGGCTTATCGTCCAACTACTCATTACTGACGGTGGACAAAGGTTCACACCACTATAAAATATATTTTTTAAATTTATACCACTTAACATTTCATGGGAGATGACGAGTTTCTCTGGTGCCTCGAGCAGATTGCACGAAGAATCGCGTCGCCGCGGGATGAGATTTGGGAAAGTATGGGAAAGTCGGGTTATGCCCAAATTTGAAAGGAATTTCATTGGGTGAAAGTATAGCGTCGACCTTAAGGGTTCAGGTCGTAGAAAAAGAAATGTTAGTTAAGTGTGGATGATCGGATCCAAAACACAGGAAGGTACAGGAGCAGGAGTATTTGGACCTGGCATCAAATACTCGGAACCCATGGGAAAACACACCAGTATCTTTCAAGCAGAGATTCACGCAATAGCAAGATGTGTCCAATTCAACCTAGATAAGGGATACAAAAACAAGATATAGCTATCATGTCAGATAGCCAAGCAGCCATCAAAGCACTAAGTTCAAATATCATTAGCTCAAAAATGGTGCTGAACTGCAAAACCAAATTAAACTCATTAGGTACGCAGAACAAAGTTAGCCTCTGCTGGGTCCCAGGACACATGGGAGTAGAAGGCAATGAGAAGGCGGACACCCTTGCGAGGAAAAGGGCGGCTACACCGCTGACAGGACCCGAACCCTTCTGTGGCATAGGAACCCACACTATCAATGAATATCTCAAACAGGAGGACAAAAAGAAAATAAGGGAACATTGGAATTCGCTTATTGGACACAGACAAACCAAGAATCTTCTTTCCAATTTTGGAAAGAAAGAAATTTCAGAATGTGTCAAAGCAGCCAGGAATAGACTGCGAATCCTAACAGGATTCCTAACTGGACACTGTAGACTAAATGGACATCTAAAGAAAATGGGAATAATCCAAGATGGCACATGCAGATTCTGCAAAGAAGTAGAGGAGATACCAACACATCTACTACCAAACTGCGGAGGAACGTTAGCTCGCAGGAGGAGGTGTTTTGGGATTTACAATGTGACCATAGAAGAGCTTCAACCAATAAAACCGGGCCTACTAATCAAGTTTCTTGATGAAATAGGACTCACCGAAGTGCTTTAGACAGAGAACGGGGGATACAATAGCTCTCAAATGGCGCAGTATACAACACCCCGAAATATCATCATCACCATCATCAAGTGTGGATGATCTGGATTGGATCTTAGGGCCGATTTTTCACAAGTTTTATACTGACTGTCGATAAATTAGAAGTTTTTACTTGAATCTCAAATTTCAGTTTACGTTGGTGTTTATTCTGTACTGTACAAAGTTGTTTGTTAGCCAGACTCTCAATCGACAGTCAGGAGGGAAGTAGATGGTATATTCGTTTTAAATTCAAACTTTTGTTCTTTTCATACATTCCCCAAGCAACGGATAGTGTCGTCGGCTTACACAGAGTGGATGTATCGTGATTCGGCCAAATAAACAAGTCAAAAATGTACTGCATTACTCCGTAGTCATAATTTACCAGATTATTTTAATTAATTTTTTTATCTAAGTTTTATAAAAGTTAATACGCCGATGCCCTAACCACTCGACCTACCGTGACTTAGATTCACTAAACGCGCGTAATTGTGCCATTCCTGCGTGTCGTGTTCATAGTGCCAGTAAGACATCAATTAAAAAAATCCACCGTATATGAACATAAAATAGCAATACCTGTAATAATAAAATAATAATAATAGTAATAAAAAAGCAATGTTGTACTTAATATAACGACGAAATTACATTGTTTGAAATGAACTGCAAAAAGTATGAGTGTCCTGTTCTTACGTTGCTTGACTAAAATGATGTAATTTTAAGAGAAAAACCACGAAATAAATTGTTAGTTAAATTCACTTCATCAATAAATGGGATTTCAGTGTTTCGATAAATTTTCTTCCTGTCTATAAGATTGAATATTTTTTCAAAACTTATGAACTTTTGTTCTCGGTTAATTTTGTTTATATTAAAATAAGTGCGTTGTAAATAATATAATGACATTCGAGGAATAAAAATATGAGTGTCCGGTTCATATGTCTTCTACTGTACTGGATGCTACACAGCATAAATGTGGACAGTGGGGATCACAGAGCGTAGAGTAGATTAGCGGGGCAGATGGATGTGCACGGGGGGAATGTAAACTTACGGAAAATCAGAGTTGGGATTTGCGTCGGGTAGCATAGGTAGCGTCGCATGGCGTAGGATCGGTTAAGTGTGTACTTTACTTTGTGATCAATGTCGGAATTACCCATTAGTAGATCATTTGTACTTAAGACCGTATTGTTGACTACATCGCGTAAAAAGTATTTTAAAATGCGCCTAAGTTTAGTTTACATTTTAATTTGTTAATGTTAATCGTTGTTTTGAAAAGTTTTTATATTACAGAAACGGTTTGAGTTGATGAGGTTTTGAAAAAACAATCCCCCTTCGAAAACAGCTACTAGAGTTACAAGAGCAATAAAGTTTCAGCTATTATTCGACCGGCTGTAAATCTGGTCCTGCTTTTACTGTTTTCCCTCTTTCCTGGCTGGGGGGAGGGGTGTAAAAGAGAAAACAGCGGTTTGGTTTTGAGATTTATCCCAGCGGCAAATGAAATTATTCCGTTTGTCGGCCGACCGTCGTTGCCCTTCTTTCAATTGTTGAACCGCGTTTGAAAGGAAAACAGGCGATTAAATTAAGAATTAAATTACAAAAATGATTCACTAAGTGAGATTATTCTTAGCCGAATTTAAAACATTAATTCAAAATGTAGCCGAACTATATTTTCTCTTACGTGTTGGCCAGTTTCCAACAGCAATTCAGCTGCAACTCTTACGGCACACAGTTAATTAAACTAAGAATAATTAAATGGTCTTTTTCTAAATCTATTTGGCAATACATTCCACAAAGGTAGACATTGTCTCTATCAGTCAGGCGGCACTTAAGGCCTTAGCCTCAACCGAGGTAATGCTAAAGAGATTATGAAAAGGCAGTTACACGAATCACCTGCCGTAGCATGAGTCTGAGCATTCGGGACTCAAAAGAAATGACAAATCGGACATGTTGGCCAAAAAGGGAGCCACTATGAATCCTCTAGGCCTGGTTCTTACTGCGGCCTTTCATCTTCCCACGGAAAAGGACACAACCAAATATTGTTCCTTAATGAATTTAAAATCAGGAGGCACGCGAAGATATTCATAGAAAGGCCATCTGTAAGACATGCTGGAGGTCAGCGCAACATAACCCGGATTCTGGTTGAACTCCTGGCAATGAACTGCCGCCTGAGAAGGCACATGCACGGGATAGGAGTATAAACAGAAAAAACGCCGCGGTGATACTGCTTTTTTAGGAGGTTTGGTTTTGGATTCTTTAGGCTTTCGTGAAGGTCTATGTAGGTACAGATTCTTGCAACTAGGACAGGAAAAGCCGCAAGCAATATACTATAATAAGAAGCAGGGTATGGCGGTTGATTATGAATGTGAAGCAAAAATTAGGGGGGGGGGGTTGAAATAGATCGAGGTACAGAAGGACTTGTGCCTTCTTTTCTTATCCATATATTTATTTGATATGGCATGACATGTGCACGACAATTTCAAGTATAAGAAATTTTAAAAGTTGCAATCACAGGAACGGATTTTGTTTGAGAGGATGGATTTTGCCTAATCCTCCTTGATGCCACATTATTTATGATGTTTTCTTTATAATCTGGCTATTCGTTTAAACGTATCTCAAGGCTTATATTAACCAATCGATATACATATCCAAATATTTTCCTCGTTATTTTTTATTAACTGCCTTCTGAACTCGTTTTTCCGATGCGGATTTATCCTGTAAATACAATGCTCACGTAGAATAAAAAATAATGCCCGGCCGGAAGAATCGATTGCAGTCTATTGGTATTCTGAGCGACAGGTGCTGACATTCGTCGGTGTGTGCTGAAAACGAATTTAAACCGAATAATCCAAGTTATCACCTTTTATTTGATCCCTCATCACGTTATGACAGCTTCGTTGCTGGGGGTTCACCGAGGAGGAAAACTAAAAAGAGTCCACCGCCCTTTCATCCAGATCAATTTTCTTAGAAAAGCGTATGTGCCTTTTTCTCGAGAACTCTCCACCTCGAATTACCAGACACGATTTCAAACGGGCGCCAGATGCTTTTGATATGGGCGGAATGAGATTCCCAAACAGCCTAAAGTAACTGACAGAACCTGCCATAAGCTAGTTTAAAACAGAGTCCTTATTTATTACTTAAATTATTGAGATAAACAGTTTTAAAAAATACTCTTAGCCATCCATTCAAATCAAAATTTGAGATTAAAATAACCGTTTTAAATGGCAGTTTAAAAATAATTTAATAAACGGTGAGAATTATTGAAATTTATTTTTGAATCTAAACAAGCTTTTGCATATTTTTTTCGGATCGATTCATGAATAAATACCATAACACTAAAGAAATCCTTAATCCTAACCCTATCTAACTTAACCAGTCTAACTAGATTAGACATCTAGTAATATTTACTATGAATAAATAAAATCCATGGCCAACTTATTCCAACTTTAGTGCATGATTTGACGTGGTATTGTTTTCAATATCACATTTTTCTGAACCGATTTTCAAATGGTTTTTGCCTTTTAATATAATCAAATAGGCGTGTAGAATCAAAATGTATGTAACCATTTAAAATTTTTTTTTACACTTTTTCATCGTTAAAAATTAAAATTCATGCAATGTTTAAATATTTTTTAAATTTAAATATAACAATAGTTGAGCCCTCTTTTACAGAAATACTTATTTTCTTCTTTTTTTAAATTTTGTCTTTATATTTTTTAATTATTTGTATTCATAAATCCAAAAATTTTTGTAAATTAAAAAACTTTAGAAATATGTGGAGATTAGCGACACTCTCAACACGACATGGCACAATTACACAGAAGACAAACACTTCGAGCCCTGAAGATGATCTCAGTAAAAGATCGAAACGTTGGCACGATAAAGAAAATGTTTTTCTGATACCTACATCACACCAGACCGCATCTCACGATATCTGAATAATTAAACTTTAGAAAGATGTATGTAACAGAATAGAAATGTGCGGTGATTAGTGATTGTTAGCCAATAATTGATTTGGTGGTCGTGAGATACGGTCTGGTGGAGGTTTCAGAAAAACATTTTCTTTATCCTACCCACGTTCTTTATTGATATCATCCAGTGTTTAAAGTGTACGTTTTCCTTATCGATGTGTCTTTCTTCTGTGTCATGTTGAGAGTCCCCCACGACATAATCTCCAAAAATTTGGATCCGAAATTAGACGGTTTATGCAATTGTGTGTACATTTTAATGTTTTAATCTCTTGATTTTCGATTTCCGAATAATCATCGACTAACGGTCACTAATCAACGCACATAAAATAATAATAAATAAAAAATTATTTTTTAAGCAAGTCATTAGTCGTTTATTAAAATAATGAAATAATATAATAAGTTATTTTAGGTTTTGGACAATTTTTTTTAAAGAAAAACACTTGTTTATTATAAATATTCATAAGAACTTATATATTAAGAATATTCAACAAACTTGAGACAGGATTCATGTAACCAAGTTTTTTTTATTATTTAATACATGCCTAATTTAAATTTGGACTTTTTTATTGTCAGTAAAATTTAAATATGTCTATCAAATCGGCCAAATACCATTTACGACTAGTGAAACTTAGAATAGTCGCATAGCTGATCCCTGTCTCACTCCTCTACAATGTATTTTTCAAATGTTATTCCATTCTGGCTTAGAGTAATATTTCTATTCTTTTGGTAAAAGTGATTTAATGCTTTTGTAAATAGTAAATAATAATAGTAAGTAAGCAATAATTATTCAGAAATCGTGAGATACGGTCTGGTGTGATGTAGGTTTCAGAAAAACATTTTCTTTATCCTACCCACGTTTCGAACTTTATTAAGATCATCTTCAGTTTATTGAGATGGAACAGAAATATATTACTGGCCCTCTTGACCCGAAACGCAAGAATGGCACATTTACTTAGAAAAACAGGCACTTCGAGTGAGAGAAATACATCGATTGAACATAAAAAAAAATTCATTTTTTTCTACATCCTACATGTATTATTTGTTAAATGTAAACGATGTTTGTAAATCTTAGGCCTTGAAGATGATCTCAATAAAGATCGAAACGTTAACACGATAAAGAAAATATGTTTCTGAAACATACTTCATACGAGACGCATCTCAAGATATCTGAATAAGAACAGAATAGAATTAATTACTTGCCTGAAAAGTAAATTTGCTTAGGAATAGCGAGAAAACGAACGAAAATCCATACCATTTTTATAATTATATAGGAGAATAGCGTTGATATTTGTTTTAAAGTTAGTTTTTAATTTTTGGTAAAGTCGAACTCCTTCTATGTTTTACTTTTACGTCCACTATTGAAAAAGACTTCTAAAAAGCGCGACAAAAGTCTTACTTCAAGAAAGGATTTTCTTTAAAGACAATAAATTTATCGGATCGATCCTATCACTTGTCCGGATGAAAAACAGGCCCGATTCGAAAATAAAATTAAGGCTCACCCCAACGGCTTCCGGTCCAGTATAAATGGACAGTACATTTATTTCCAAGAGCCACCCCTTTTTTCCATTGCTAAGTTCCCTTTCTAAGTACCGTCCTGGGAGAAAGTAGAGGTCCCGGGCTCGAAATCCTCGGTTAAAAAAGAAAAGATTCAAAAAAGAAGACAAACACCAATATTCATATAATTTTGCATATAACAAAACGCTATAGAAATTTATTATTAACAAACAAAACCGATAAAGTTTGGAAAATACACCCTTTGAGTCGAAATGAATTGAAAAATTATTTAACTCGAATAGGATGACGGAATATAAATGGAATTCGAGCATATTTCAAGTGTCAGCTGGTTTGAGGGAAAGAGCCCCGCGTTCTTGAACAACGTCAGACTTAAGACTTCCAAACGTTTCCCATTTATAAATCTCTTCAACCGTGAGTTTATTTGGTTAATCGACAAACAAAAACAAAGTCCTTTTAACGTGAAATTAATTTTAATTGTTCACATTTTATTTATCATCTTTCATTCTTCTATACTTTTAATTATTGAATGAAATCCAAATGTTTGAACAGTAAGATTACACTTTTTGACAAAAATATATTATCACGATCTAAAATAGCAATATCTTAAACAATAAAAAAAACAAAGAAAATAAGAAATCGTCGAAACTTCACTAAAATGAAACAGAACGATAGATAAAGTTTAATTTTTCTAAATGTTATAGGACATGTGCAGGTATGATTATGATATTATGCGTGGTAATGAACGCTACGGCAAAGGGTAAGAGGTTAGAAAAATAATTGTGAAAAAGAGAATATAATTTAAAAAATCACCAGTTTTCGTGATCCACTTGACCAATAATATCTTTCAATTAATTAAGGTTTTTAGTTGAGATAAAAAAGTCAGTGTCAGGGGCGGGATCCGAAGCCATGATCTTTGACTAAATACGCCCCTGCTCTACCCCACTATGAGGTCACGATAGCTCAACTAATAGAGTAACGGCGTATGAAGCCGAAGGTCGCGGGTTCGAATCCCACTCCCGACACTGACTTTTTTGTCTCATCTAAAGACCTTAATTAATTAAAAAAGAAGAAGAAAAATAAATCACATTTAAAAATATAAAGCGAAATTAAAAATTTAGAAAAATGAAATAAATAATCTACTGCAATTTTGGACAATTCGCATCATTAATTGAAAATGCAGCAATTTATACTGGGAAACATAATGCTAAGAAACTTAGCCTCTAGAAATCCCCCTTTTAGCCAATTAAACTGCTATACTTTCCAAGTTTCATATTTAATACTCGAGTTACCTTAACTTCCAAGGAACTCAATATTGAAATTGACGAAGTATTCATAGATTTGAATCTAAAGATTTAAAAAGAAAGACTGCAACAATAATACCTTGAAATTGTGTAAAGTAAATAAGGTGGTTACTAATGATCTTCAGGCCACTGTTAATAAATACATTATTCACTGTTTTCGTGGTCCGCTCGACCGATTAATATATCACAATTAATTACGGTTTTTGGTTGAAATACGGCAAGAGGAGGGAAAATTCGTAAGGTGAGGTTGAGATGAGGAGTTGATGTCCGAGTGGATCGAG